>CM057450.1:1519800526-1520323433 GCA_016271365.2 Neoceratodus forsteri | reverse complement strand
TATATGCTCTTTTTTCTCCCTACCACCTGTCCGCCCACTCATTCGGGCCCAGCAGGTTTCTTTAGTGGTGTGGACCTTCACTGTAAAAGGCTACCTGAAACGGGATGGGGTCATTAATAAACAAAGGCTCACAGACAGGCCATCTCAACTACATCTGGCCACAGTCTTTCAGATACTAAACAATCTTCAAGAGGAAACTGGGTCTAGGAAAGGCTAAGGTCAGATAATATCGCAAGGCTGGCATCAACCCAAAATACCAAGCCGAAAGTGGTTTCAGCCAATCAGATGAACTGGGTATGGGGAAGTAATATCACAGCCTTGGCCAACCAGGAAGAGGGTATAAATGTCTCAGATCTGTGTGGGAGGGTCTGAAGGAGCGAGCCAGATTGCGTGTCTATAGAGAGAGACTTAAGGAAACTAAGTCTAGCATGGACAGTGAGGTAAGAAGACCTTGTAACTGGTAAGGAAGATAGATGCATTTACAAAGTGTGTTTGTTCCAAAATGAGTGCGCACTAGGATGTGGTGCTCAAGAACCAACGAGTGTAGTAAGCAATAAGGTTCTGGCACACACCAGCTCATGAGAGGAACGCATAGAATAGTAATAAAAGTTAAAATTTATTACACCAAACGAGACAGAACATCTTGCCTGACATGTTTCAGATTGACTGCCAATCCTTTCTCAAAGGCTAAAAAAATCCCTCAAGACACTTCTATTAAATACACATTACAACAGGTGATACAATTCACATGTTAAAATCGATTAATTAAACAGTTATTATTGGAATCCATTATAAACAGTCTATACTACTACAAAGTGACTGCCACTTGAAAGAGCAGAGAATACCAGTGTCAGTTAATGTGGAAAAACAACTCATCAAGCTATTTTCTAATCATTCATAATATCACCTAATGGAATTTTTTATGATACCACTAACCAAATAATCAGATTTTTACTTACAGAGCTCACAAAAAATATGTAGATATAATTTCACAAATACAATATATTTAGAGACCAATATAAATAATGTAAAAATTACAGCATTCTTATGACACAAAAAATTTGAAAAGAGGAAACAAACTATTTATATCAAAATTATAACAAATTTTGAAGGACTTTAATCAAAAAACATGGTGTCATTTTTTAAAATACGGACAAATGTCTATTTGGACATTTAAACCTGGGCTTGTATTGGCCTGTAACTTTAAAATCCAATAATTCAACCTTCGTAGCACAAGGTTATTGTAATCTCTTCCCCTTGGGTTTGCGGCATATTTTATCAATAGCCATAAATTTAAATTCATGTAAAAACTGTCTTTTGCTGTATTTCCCCTGAGTAATATAGTCACAATACATACACTTTTTACACTGAAAATTCCCCTTACTTTTATTGGCTATCTAAAAGTAAGGGACATTTTCAGTGTAAAAAGTGTATGTATTGTGACTATATTACTCGGGACTACACAGTTTTCATCAACTTCTACACAAAACTCTTTTAGCAGTTACTTGCTACACATCGAAGTTCTAAAAAGTCTTATATTGATTTTTTATCAATTGATTTACATATTAGAGCCATTATAAGGAAAGATGACTCACGCGCTACGGCGGCTCAAATTTTTACAGCAAAAGACAATTTTTTTACATGAATTTAAATTTATGGCTATTGATAAAATATGCCGCAACCCAAGGGGAGAAGATTACAATAACCTTGTGCTACGAAGGGAGAATTATTGGATTTTAAAGTTATGGGCCAATACAAGCCCAGGTTTAAATGCCCAAATAGACATTTGTCCGTATTTAAAAAAAATGACACCATGTTTTTTGATTAAAGTCCTTCAGAATTTATTGTTATAATTTTAATATAAATAGTTTGTTTCCTCTTTTCCAATTTTTGTGTCATAAGAATGCTGTCATTTTTACATTATTTATATTGGTCTCTAAATATATTGTATTTGTGAAATTATATCTACATATTTTTTGTGAGGTCTGTTAGTAAAAATCTGGTTATTTGGTTAGTGGTATCATAAAAAATTCCATTAGGTGATATTATGAATGATTAGAAAATAGCTTGATGAGTTGTTTTTCCACATTAACTGACACTGGTATTCTCTGCTCTTTCAAGTGGCAGTCACTTTGTAGTAGTATAGACTGTTTATAATAGATTCCAATAATAATTGTTTAATTGAACGATTTTAACATGTGAATTGTATCACCTGTTGTAATGTGTATTTAATAGGAGTGTCTTGAGGGATTTTTTTCAGCCATTGAGAAAGGATTGGCAGTCAATCCGAAACATGTCAGGCAAGATGTTCTGTCTCGTTTGGTGTAATAAATTTTAACTTTTGTTATTATTCTATGCGTTTCTCTCATGAGTTGGTGTGTGCCAGAAGCTTATTGCTTACTACATTTACGAAGTGTGCAAGCTTTCTTTTGCATTCCTATATGTGTATTGTTGTTTATTGTTGTTTGACTGTGTAAATACCTGAATATTATTGCTGTATTTGGACAACCAGCATTAAGTAATAAATTAGTTATTTTTCTAAAGATTGGAGTAACTGGTTATTTGTGACTTTTTCCTCTGAGAGAAAGGTACCTGGACAAAGGTGGTGGAAAAGGATCATTACAGCTCCGGGGTCTGTGCTCTTGCTAAAGAGGGGAACATTAACAGAGACAACACTGGTCCAGAGAGCCTCCCTTGCAAAGGCATGAGAAAAACAGGTCCACTGAGGACCGCGAAGTACTCTGATCGTCACATATGGTGGCAGCAGTGAAGAAGAGAAAGTGAGATTTACTGGCACAAAGCACAGTTTGGCTATTTTGTACCTATGAGGGTAGTCTCAAAATGTAATCAGTATTCACAGATATACAACATTAAAAACATTAGAACTCTTTATCATCTCTCATTTTTTGGCTTTTTGTGATTTTATTTTCTGTCCGGGTTTAGAGATAGAAATGCTGGACAGGTACAATGCGATGGATCCATGGATTGCCAGAGCTCCAGCAGCTGTGTGAGGAGAGAGAGGCATACCACATGAAGGGTTTGCCTTAATGCCATCTCCAGTGTCATTAATGAAGACATTGAACAACACCGTCCCAGCACCGAGCCCTGTGGGACCCCACTGGTTACCTCTCTGGTGCCAGATAACTCTTCCCCCACAGCCACCCTCTGGGTTCTGTCCCTCAGCAAGTTTTCCATACATCTGGCCATCTTTTCCTCCAACTCCAAGATCCACCAACTTCCTGATCAACCTTTTGTGGGGCACAGAGTCGAAGGCCTTGCTGAAATCAAGATGGAGGATGTCTACCGCTTGTCCACTGTCTACTGTCTTAGTGACACAGTCAAAGCAGTCAGTCAGATTTGTTTGACACGATCTCCCCCATAGGCGCTGGAACTGGGGCGGAGGGCGGCGCCCCACCACTTTTCTCTACAGTACAGATTGTGCCCTGAGTTGACAGGCGTGATGCGCTCAGCATCTGAAATTTTTTTTCGCGCGCCCACCCAGCCAGCGGACCTGATTGAGAAGGCAAACACATCTCTCAATCAGGTCCGCTTTAGCAAATTAAGAGGCGTGACTAGAGTTGGAGGCGTGCCTAGAGTTGGGGGCGTGTCGCGCGGGCTCTTTAAATGCCCAATATTTTTCCTCCTTCGTTCTCTCCATTCAGTCCATCCAGAGATCCAGACCATATTTCCCAAGTTGGCTTGGCTGCAATCGGTGTATCGGTCCGGAGATCGGACGGATTCGGATCCCATCCCTGACTGACTACTGAGGGGCTTGAGGCTTCTAGGACTCGGAGCGAGAAGTGAGCAAGTCGCGAGACGGTGAGAGAGAGACGCTGGTGTGGACGACGAGTCGCAGTCGGCGACTACAACAGCCAGCCCAGCAGTGGTGTGTGTGCGGTTGCTCGCGGACCGGCGGTCTTCTTTTCGAGTTAGGCAGCGTCGGGTTGAGAGCGCTTATTGGGAAGGACGCGAGGCGCACTGTGAGCATTGTTTGAGCAGATTATTAGCAGAGCAGCAACTAGCAGCGCCAGGCTCTGTAACTCTTAATCAATCTGAACGCGGAGCAGTAGTCGGACTCATCACTGTCTGTCAGAGCCAAGAGCGGCAGCATATGGAATGGGCGCAGCTTTAACAGAGATATCAGATTTTGAATTGAACTAACTCGGAGCCTGAGGAGCCAGCAAGAACTTCCTGATCGCTTGTGACTCTGAGAGTGACTTGGTAAGCTGCACTGCAGTGCTGTTTTCTTTAGCTGTTTCTTCATCTTGCTAATCAAAGTTTTGCTGACTAAGCTTGTGTATTTGCAGCCTGCTGTTTATTTGGAAGCTAGGCAGAGCAGTACTGTTTTTTTTTTTTCCCTCCAGGGCCAGGTCTTCCCTCCATGCTGAGGCTCTTCTCCCCCCAGGCTATCCCCCTTCTCTCCATGCTGAGACTCTCCCTCCTCTCCAGGCTGAGGCTCTCCTCCCTCTCCAGGCTGAGGCTCTCCCTCCCTCCAGGCTGAGGCTCCTCCCTCCTCTCCAGGCTGAGGCTCTCCCTTCCTCTCCAGGCTGAGGCTCTCCCTCTCCAGGCTGAGGCTCTTCTCCTCTCCCCCGGGAGGCTCTCCTCTACAGGCTCTCCCCCTCCCTCTCTCTAGAAGCCAGTTTTAAAAGGTACCATCAGCACATTCCATCTCTTCTACCAGCTCCATCTTCAGCAGCCAGAAACTATTGGTGTAAAATGACCTTTTTTCTTATGTAAGGGAGTAGGGCGATTATTTATATTAGGGGACACATAGTACCCTGGTTCTGTAATGTAGCGGATTATGGTACTTGTTCATCCAAATGGCGACAGTTGGCCACACACTCTTTCCAGCGCTGGTTCTCCCCACCCCTAAACACCTCTTGCAAGCAGCCGCATCGGATATCTCCACGCCCATTACCTGTATTTATTTAATTTACATGGTTATAAGTGTTACTGAATTGCACTGCTCCTAGGTAACATCATTATGATAATCTCTCTGTCGAAATCACATGGTTAAAAATATTGTAATGCCCACAAAATGAAACTCACTTATTCTTATACTGGACTTCTGAACATTATTTGCTAGCAGGAACAAAGGGAGGCACCGGCTTTATGAAATAGTAGTTTGGGCTTTAGTACTTTGCGATAGCTTTGTTTGTTTGTTCTGTGAGGGCGCTCCACCCCGCCACACCCCACCGGGTCCAGGAATATGTTGTTGTAATAACTATTGTAATTATTACATATTCTGTAGTTTCGGCTATAGTACTTTGCGATAGCCTTAGCAAACCCTACTTAAGGCTATTGCAAGTAATAAAGTCGTAAACTACAGAATGTGTTCCAACATATTCTGGACCTGGGAGGTGAAGGGTGGCGGAGCCCCACAGAACAAACATACTTATGGCTATCGCAGTACTAAAGCATCATTTGCCCCCACAGATAATAATATTCAGACGCTCACTTACATTTCTGTTTAACATTGAGGACACCAGTGGTGTGGAGGGCGAGCGCCACCACAGTACAAAGATTGATGTTTCTTTGCATTTTGACTGTTCTGAAATTCATTTATATTTCTGTTCACCTTTGAGGACATGGGTGGGGAGTGTTAGTTATATTCTGATTAGCACTCGATCACTGTCCCACTTTTATTTATATTAGAAGATAATCTTGTTAGCATTGCTAATGTTGTCTGAGTGTCACGCTTTGTTCAGTTATACCAGTATTTCCAGAGATTCTTCATGTTCAGAAGTCCAGTATAAGTGAGTCTCATGCTGTGATGTTGTAATGATACCTGTTTGGGGGCCAGTGCAGTTCAGTAACATGGACGTGGAGATATCAGAGTTGGCTGCCTGCAAGAGGTGTGTTGGGGGCAGGAAGAACTGATGTTGGAAAAGGGTGTGGCTAACTGCCGCTGTTTGGAGGAACAAGTACCATAATCGCAGAATTCCAGATCCAGGGCACTATGTATCCCCTATCTGTAAACAATGTGTGTTTTTGAATTTATTTTAATTTTTACAATAAGTACAATGGGATTTTTAACTTCCACCTAGACTGCGAGTGACCAGAGATGGGCAGACTTGATCTCAGTTTAATGTCTCGTCAACATGACAGTTCCTCAACAGTGCAGTAACAAACCCCCCACCTTGTGCTGCACCAGTGTCCATTATTGGCACAGAACTCAAAAGAGTAAAATGGCAATACCCCATTCTGAGGCACATAAAGCAGACCACCATCTTTTGGAGGGCACTAATGTGCTGCTGCCAGCAGTTTGTATGCAGTTTTGGCTTGGTGTTTCTAATGCTGCTTTAACTCCCATCTGCCTGAATTGGTGGTGGTTCAGGGTGGATGTTTAAGAGCCCATGGCACTTATCGAAAAGAGTAGGGAATTTCCAGTGTCCTGGTCAAATCTCCTCATTCACTAGGAAATACCACCAACATCTGGTTCAGTCATTTGGCATTCATCTGTGTCCCCCTCCCCCGGGTCATGCCTGAAAATAGGCGGGATTTGTCAAGTACCTCAAGGGAATCAACAAAGTCCAACAGGGTAGCATCTTTCAAAAAGGTGTGCAACAACAAGGGGGCACAATTTGAAGAAGGGGGGGCAATTATTATACATTTATTATACATATTATGCATTATTGTGCAGATGAAGCCTGTCTGCGATTGGTGGCTAAGCAGCTGCAGAATGCTTTTCTTGCTTTTTTATTTTAATGGCTATATAAGTATAAGTTTACTGAGGTGGAAAAGTCGACTGTGTGGCGAGTTTTTTTTTAAATTAAAATGCATTTACCGCTGACATCGAGAAATGGTGGTGGCCAAGTGTCTGGTGGCGCTGTATGAGGGGAAAGTGGAGGAGGTGCATGCAGAGTGAGGGAACCCCAGTGTATAATGTTGAATTATAACTGGGGTTGTTCCTATGGGAGAACTCCCAGTTATTGGGTATTTATGCTTGGGGCTCAGGAAAAGTAGTCACAACTGTAGTGACAGTGTGATTTGTTATCCATTTGATCAGAGCACCAGATTTTGAAACTGAGATCAAGGTTCAAATCCACTATGGACACTGACTGGGATATGATCTTGGGTAGAACTAAAGCAGGAGCCAACTGGAAGTGGAATGTTGTAATAAAGCTGAGGTAGTCTGAGTAAATAAGTTTGAATGGAAATATTTGGTGTGGGGCATGTATAGTCTTTCTAGCACCATTTTTATTTTTCAGTTAACAGATCAGCCACACTAGGCTAAAGACCTGTTGACGTGTGCCATCAAAATGGACAAACAGGTCATGCTGGCTGACACAGCTTATAAATACTACCAGTTTATGTACAGATGTGTACAAATATTTGCAAGGCTGAAACTGATTAGAATCTCCCAGTTAAACAAAGCATAGATGTACTGAAATTGTGCAAGTAACTGTAATTGTTATAATAGCTTGGATTTAGGACATCTCGGATCTAGGAGCATGTGCATTAAAAAGTAGTGATGTCGAAATGTGTCAGTAAAGTGAGCTGGTGTGGAGGAGGCAGCTGTAAGAGTGCTTAGAATGATTGATTGATTGATGCATGTTTTACATTATTATGTAGTGTGCCACTTGTTTGTGGTGACACTGGCAGACAATGGACAAGGAAGAGTTTGGGAAGTTGGGGCATTTGAAAATTTGAGTTGCAGCTGCTGGGAGAGGTTGGCTGATATGTGACATAGGAGAGGAGGCAAATTTCACAATACCAAGTCCTGGACATAACAAAAGCCCTGCCATTGTAACAGTTGGGCAGCTGAGCAACAGTGTTGGTGGCATACAAAATGTTATTGTCAGTACCAGCGCCACCCGAGTCCACCTAGTTCAAATGGTTAACCTGGTTAGAAAAAAAAAAAATCGGTTTTGATCTCACGAGAATCCACTTGATTGGCGGTTGGACATGAAATCAGACCTCTGATACCTTTTTATTAGAGCCAGTAGATGCGTCCATTCTGAGGAGTATGTAGCTTATTTGAATGTGCGTAAACAAGTACAACACTTTATACTCCCTCTCGTCTTACTACCCATCGCTTTACTGACCAGATTTCCCTTATTAAGCAGAATAGGTCTTTTTTGTTTTCCTCTCCTGCGCTGCGGGCTTGTCTTTAGGAGGGTGCCCCAGTCCCATTCCCCAGTGTCTACAAGCCAAAGCTCCTAATAAATTTTATTGGACACTTGTCTTGTACACTGGTGGTGCAGTACACAAGCATTTTGCTGCATGGATCACTAGCCAAGAATATCTAATGTAGGCCCAGTAGTTGCGGATTTAATTAACTAATTGACGAAGATTGGAGGGATGAGGAAGGGCAAGATATAAAATGTTTGCCATAGAAATTTTATTGCTTGCATGCTTAATGTTCATGCTGCAGTACCTTATCAGAAGATGGTAATCGGATGGGTTCACTAAATTGTATACGCAATTCTTCTTCAGCCTGCACGGACTCACTGCATTCAAATATGCCACGGTCTGAGAGACGAAAACGACAGATGGAGAAACAACTGATTGATATTGCTGCCAAGATGCCAAGAAAACTAAATTACTGGTTTGGGAGTGCCCAGATACCAACCACTTCAGAGCATGCAGGACATCGCTGCCAAGAATACCATTGACACTCGCCAGCACTGCAGCTGTCAGCTGTACCGTATTGTAAGTGCTAATGTAACTGTGCATACGCTTTGCTGCCAATAGTTTCAATAGAGTCAAATGCAGCCATGTTTGTTTCAAATGCTGCATCAGTGCTAGAACTAACATGTTCCTTGCCGGATGATTGTCCTGCAGCTGCTATTCCAGTGCCCTGGATGGTAAGGCCTGCTCTTTCTCCAATACAGAAAACAGAGCTGCAGAGCTGTTCCCCATGAACAGCAACAGTGATGGCAACATCGCGCATGTCTCTGAGAATACCCAGCTCACGGCAGTTGACCCGTGCCTGAATCTGCTGTTTCTTGTCTCTCCTCCTGTTCTGAGAGAACCTGGTAACTGCAGTTGAACCAACCGTGCCTCGAATCTGTTGTCTCTTTGTCTCTCCCTCCTGTTCTGAGAAAACCTGGGTAACTGCAGTTGAACCAACCATGTCTGAATCTGCTGTCTCTTTGTCCTCCTCCTGTTCTGAGAAAACCTGGGTAACTGCAGTTGAACCAACCATGTCTGAATCTGCCGTCTCTTTGTCTCTCCCCTCCTGCTCTTCTGTTTGTTGCCACAATATTAACAGTGTTTTTCAACCAAGCAGTGTTATAGACACTTCCATCAAACAAGTCATTCTAGCACCAATGGGAGAAGTGAAACAAGAACTTGTCAAACACGGTGGTTTTCATCTTCAACTGGCTAACGACTGTGTTTCATGAAGGATGTGTGTTCTGCTACTACTGTCGGGCAGCAGTGGAAAGAAAACTAATCACAGGCAGTCGCTGTGGTGAAACACATTCATTTCAGCAGGATTTAGTGACTGAAGAAAGCAATTGACAAATTCAAGAAACATCAGACATCATTATTCCACCATGAAGCTGTTGAGAAGTATACTGCATTCAACAACGCAAGGATGAATGTTGGTGCTCAGCTCAGCCAGCATCTTGCACAGGAACAGGCAAGAAACCGAGACCGGTTCCTGAAACAGGTAAATGCAATACAGCTTCTAGTTCGGCAAGGACTAGCAATTCGTGGCCACGAAGAACAGGAAAGCAACCTGAGGAGGGAAATGCTGAGTAGGGCAGTTGACATGCCAGAACTACGGGGATGGATCCAGGAAGGAAAGTATCAGAGTTCAGATGTTGTGAATGAAGTCATGGAAATCATGGCACATCAGCTGCTGAGGAACCTTCTGAAGAGATACGCAATGAATCAAAGCGTATGCAATCATTGCAGATGAATCACGGGATATTAGCCAACATGAACAGATGACCATATGTATACGATGGGTTTCACTGCCCCATTTTGTTATACATGAAGATTTTATTGGGATGTATGAAATGGCTAAGACTGATGCCGAATCCATCACCAGTGCCATTAAGGATGTTCTAGTAAGATGTAACTGCCAATCAACAACTTGAGGGACAGGCGATGATGGAGCAGCAAATATGAGTGGATGCATTTCTGAACTGCAACAAGAATTAAGAGAGAAAATCCACTAGCATTGAATGTCCATTGTGCAAATCATTCCTTGACCTGGTGTTGCAAAACTGTAGCAAAACGAGTGATGCCATTGACGATGCCCTCAGCTTTGTCCAGAATTTAAGTGTGTTGATTCGGGATCCCACAGAGGCTGGCTCTTTATGAAAATATTGCAGTGAATGACAGCGAGGACCCTTACATGATGGTAGAAGGTCTGCACTTACTTTGTCCAACAAGATGGACAGCAAGAACAAAGAGTATTAAGGCGGTTCTCAAAAATATGGAGCACTCTATGACACCTTAGAGGAGCTGAAACAAGACAAAGCTACAGATGTAATTAACTAAGGTCAAAGGCCTGATGTCAGTGATGAAAAAGTTTGACCTATTTTGGACTGGTTGTATCATACAACATATTCAGCATATCAGAACAAGTGGCTTCAATCCTGCAAACAAAACACTGACAGCAGAAACTACGATGATGAGCATAAACTCCTGAAGAAGAATTTACAACGCCAGCGCGATGACTTTGACCAGGTCTATGAAGGCATCAACGAGAGCGCAACTACTGAGAAAGTGAAGGAGCCAAAACTTCCTAGACAGCACTTTGTGCCAGCAAGGCTACAACATGGTAGTGCACCGCATCACCATCCCAAATCTGCTAAGGACTGGTATCGACAGATGTACTATGAAGCCATTGATGCTTGTCTTGTTGAACTAGACCGACGCTTTTGATCAAGAACCTACAGTTTGCTGTCATCCATGGAGAATTTGTTGCTTCAAGCAGCCAATGCAAAGATGTTTTCAGTTCCTCTTCAGATCACACAGTTGTATGGAGATAAGGACTTGGACATTGACATTCTGAATGCACAACTGAACTTGCTCCCAGGACTTGTGCAGCAGGTTTTGCCAGAGGTGCGGCAGTAACTTCAATCAACACTATTATTGATGCCTTAGTGGGAAAAGACTGCCAGCAGCAGCTACTGTATTCAGAAGTAGTGAAGCTCATTCAAATTTACCTCCTTGTCCCAATGAGTACAGCAACTGGGGAGAGATCATTTCAACACAGCGGAGGATAAAGTCTTACTTAAGAAGCACCATGACAGAGAAGAGGTACAATCACCTAATGCTGCTGAACATTCACAAAGAGAGAACAGACAACTTGGATCGCACACTAATTGTTCGGGAGTTTGTGCAACGAAATGAGAGACGACTTAACTTTTTTGGAAAAATCTGATACAGAAATTCTGTACTTTACAGAGAAATTCATATGATGGTAAATTGGTTGATTTTGGTGGCCACCAGGGCTTGGTGGAGGCTTGCAAGGCTTACCAGCCTGAAGTGGTGACCAGAGCATTCATGGGATGATTTGGTGGCCACCAGGGCTTGGTGGAGGCTTGCAAGGCTTACCAGCCTGAAGTGGTGACCAGAGCATCAAGGATTACTTCATGGCAGAAGTGTAGATGTGATGGTAAATTGACTGATTTTGGTGGCCACCAGGGCCTGATGGAGGCTTACACAGGCTTCACCAGCCTAGTGGTGACCAGAGCATCAAGGATTACTTCATGGCAGAAGTGTAGATGTGATGGTAAATTGGCTGATTTTTGGTGGCCACCAGGGCCTGATGGAGGCTTGCACAGGCTTACCAGCCTGAAGTGGTGACCAGAGCATCAAGGATTACTTCATGGCAGAAGTGTAGATGTGATGGTAAATTGGCTGATTTTGGTGGCCACCAGGGCCTGATGGAGGCTTGCACAGGCTTACCAGCCTGAAGTGGTGACCAGAGCATCAAGGATTACTTATGGCAGAAGTGTAGATGTGATGGTAAATTGGCTGATTTTGGTGGCCACCAGGGCCTGATGGAGGCTTGCACAGGCTTACCAGCCTGAAGTGGTGACCAGAGCATCAAGGATTACTTCATGGCAGAAGTGTAGATGTGATGGTAAATTGGCTGATTTTGGTGGTCATCAGGGCCTGATGGAGGCTTGCACAGGCTTACCAGCCTGAAGTGGTGACCAGAGCATCAAGATTACTTCATGGCAGAAGTGTAGATGTGATGGTAAATTGGCTGATTTTGTGGCCACCAGGGCCTGATGGAGGCTTGCACAGGCTTACCAGCCTGAAGTGGTGACCAGAGCATCAAGGATTACTTCATGGCAGAAGTGTAGATGTGATGGTAAATTGGCTGATTTTGGTGGCCACCAGGGCCTGATGGAGGCTTGCACAGGCTTACCAGCCTGAAGTGGTGACCAGAGCATCAAGGATTACTTCATGGCAGAAGTGTAGATGTGATGGTAAATTGGCTGATTTTGGTGGCCACCAGGGCCTGATGGAGGCTTGCACAGGCTTACCAGCCTGAAGTGGTGACCAGAGCATCAAGGATTACTTCTGGCAGAAGTGTGATGTGATGGTAAATTGGTTGATTTTGGTGGCCACCAGGGCCTGATGGAGGCTTGTACAGGCTACTAGCCTGAAGTGGTGACCAGAGCATTCATGGGATGATCTGGTGGCCACCAGGGCTTGGTGGAGGCTTGCAAGGCTTACCAGCCTGAAGTGGTGACCAGAGCATTCATGGGATGATTTGGTGGCCACCAGGGCTTGGTGGAGGCTTGCAAGGCTTACCAGCCTGAAGTGGTGACCAGAGCATTCATGGATGATTTGGTGGCCACCAGGGCTTGGTGGAGGCTTGCAAGGCTTACCAGCCTGAAGTGGTGACCAGAGCATTCATGGGATGATTTGGTGGCCACCAGGCTTGGTGGAGGATTGCAAGGCTTACCAGCCTGAAGTGGTGACCAGAGCATTCATGGATGATTTGTGGCCACCAGGGCTTGGTGGAGGCTTGCACAGGATTACCATCCGGAAGTGGTGACTAGAGCATGACAGTACAGATGTGATGGTAAATTGCCCATTTCCAAATGTACCCACTCCTTCATCCATCCAGACTTTGCTGTAAAATCTGTTTATATCCCTGTCGTTGTACAATATTTACTGTCATTAGATACTATGATTCATTAATAAATACACTTTACGATGTACACTGATTCATTAATAAATAAGCTGTAAACAAACATAATGGCTTGTGTCTTTATTTCCAGCCTCAGGAGTTTACCTTGTCGCTGGTGGTTAGTTTAACTACTAACTTCTATCCTGAAGTTAGAACCAAAAACCCTAACTCATTAGTGTGAAGACTGCATGCTTGGGACTGGTCATGCACATTATTATGGCATCTCTGTTTCACCTGGCCAACCACTGTAACAGATTAAGGAATGTGTGGTTCAAACGTCATGTGGAGCTATTGAGGAATGGGTCGACAGCAGCTTTCTTAATATAGCTGTACACTTGAGCAGACTTGGACTGCGGTCTTTTTGCTGGCACCTTTGTATGTCGACAATTATTCCTAAATAGGACTGCATTCATAACGTTATGATGTGCGTACATGATTTATTGTATTTTTGTATGGCAAAAACTAGTGTTGAAAGTGCCCTTTTCCACTCACAGGTGCCCCTCTGATCCTCCGCCCCCTCAGTTTTTATCATCTTCCGGCACCTATGCTCCCCCCCTCCATGAACCCATGCTGCCTCTCATCCTGGAGACCACATTCCTCTAGATATCCCACCAATCTTTCCTTTAGTATGGTCTCCATGAGCTTGCCCACAATGGAGGGCAGACTGACTTACACCGTTGAACAATTTCTAGATATGCTGCTCAAACCATTACACCCACACTGCAACAGTACTTCTGTGTGCATAACTGCATGTCCCATAGGTGCCTGCTCTTCTGAAGGTAGTAGTCAGTGTGTATGTCCTACACCTCTGGCTGAAGAGATGCAGGCCCCTTAGGGGCCTGTGCTTCTGCACACAGAAGTAGTCCTGCAATTTCGGTATCATGGATTTTGTGGCACCTGTAGTTCTGCAGCCAGAGGTTGGTGTGTATGTCTTACACCTGTGGCTGCAGAAGCTCAGGCCCGTCAAGTGTGTGTGTGACTTACAGTGTGCATGAGTGCCTGAGGCTGCAGAAGCACTGCAACCATAGGGACTGAGCTCCGTAGAAAAAAGAGCTGTTACAATTTGGGTACCATGGATTTCTGTCTGTGGCCGTAGGAGCCTGTGCTTCTGCACACAGAAGCAGTGTTGTGATTTGAGTATCGTGGATTTGTATCTGCAGCGACAAGTGAGTATATCTCTTGTGATGTGCATGCCACAGATATAAAT
The DNA here is from genome assembly GCA_016271365.2 of Neoceratodus forsteri. Lineage (NCBI taxonomy): Eukaryota > Metazoa > Chordata > Ceratodontiformes > Ceratodontidae > Neoceratodus > Neoceratodus forsteri. The sequence goes on along the minus strand of CM057450.1, from coordinate 1,520,309,112 downwards.
CCATGAGGGTAGCACATCATTGCTACTACATTTGTGTCATCTGAAAACAGTTGTATATTGTTTGTCTTACCTGGTGATGGCTGTCTGTGGTTGTTTGTATGGTGTTATCCTTTTGCTGTTTGGGGGTGGGGTGGGGAGTTAGGATTGGAAACATTACATTTCCCTACTTTTGTTGCATTAAGTTGAACCCTAACTGGTGCATGAACACAGTTTTTTGCAAAAAAAAAATAATAATAAATATATTTAGTTTTTGTTGACTGGGTAAGTGCACTACACAAATCCTGCCTATTTTCAGGCATGACCCGGGAAGGGGGATACAGATGAATGCCAACTGACCTTGAACCAGATTAAGCTGTTGGTGGTATTTTTAGTGAATGAGGGAAATTTGGCCAGGACACCGGGGAAATTCCCCTGCTCTTTTTTCGATAAGTGCCATGGGATCTTTAACATCCACCTGAACTACCACCAATCCAGGCTGATGGGACCTCGGTTTAATGTCTCATCCGAAAGATGGCACCTCAGAAGTGCAGCACCCCTCTCATGCTGCACTACAGTGTCAGTACTGGGATATTAACCCAAGTGCCAGATGTGGGAACTGAACCCACAGCCCTCTGATCTCCCGGCCTCAGAGGCGAGTGTGCTACCTACTGAGCCACTGCCACAGATATACACACACACACACACACATACACATACATATACATATACATATACAGTATATATTTATACACACACATACACATACATATACAGTATATATTTTTTATTCTTTGGTAACCAGGTAAGACCCATGGCAGAAGGCCCATTTCCTTTACAGGGGTAACCTGGGAGCACAAGGTGGTTAAGTGGCTTGCTCAGGGTCATACAGTATGGAAGTGGATTCTGTGGGAATCAAAGCCAAGCCTGCTGAAAGTACCAAACTCATTCGTACCTCAGTGCTCTAACCTCTGGGCTATACTGACAGCCCTTTTTGTTCACTAACAGAGTTACTTGAACAATTGTGCTAGTTTACTGTTTGTTTGTGCAACACAGAAAACAGGTATTTTTTTTCCAGTTGTGCAGAATACTGCATAATTATTAAACATTAATGTTTTTAGGGTGCTAAAACTGAAAAAGTGGAAGGTAAACCAGCTACAGCAAGAAAAAAAGCACAGAAATTTAGAGACGGTATTAAGGAGTTTGAAAAACTGTAATGCTGTTTACAGATACTCCAGTGCTGTTTTAAGTCATCCATTTTGTTGTTTTGTAAATATCTAAGCAAAAAACAAAATATCTGGAATCAAAAAATGGTAAGTCAAGTGGCAAATATTGAAAAATGATGTTACAGAATTTTAGAATATATTGTGCTGAATTTTAGAGTACAGTGCGCTGAATTGTAAAAGATGTGGCACAGACAGCCGACTTATGTTCTTGGACATTATTTTTTTTTTTTTTGCTTTAGGAACAAAGTGGAAGATGTACTTTTAAGTAGAAGTGGGCAAGCCAGGAATGTTTTCACCTAGAGCCAAGCCCTAGCTGAGCAAGGGGACTGGCTTGATTCTACGAGCCAAAACATGAGCCAAGCCCTGACTACTGCCGGCAGTTCTCTACGTAGAAGGTGAAAGTTTCAGACACTACACTAACTGCTCAGGTTGACAAAAATGCTTACTTTGAGCATAACTGGCTTGGTTTGACCTTGGCTCTCAGTTGCTTATAGAGGTCAAGCCGAGACAGGCATTGAGCTCAGGCCAGGCCTGAGCCTGCCCTGGCTTCTCCACCTCTACTTTTAAGAATACCAAAAGTCTCTGTAACGCACTGCCAGTCCTTGAAGTGTTCCACTCCTCTCCTGTTTTCCTTTTGTAACGTATACTTCATTGCAATGTAGGGAGCGCTTGAATACAGGAACATAACTGTGAAAGACAATATTAACATTTCTTATTGTTTCCAGGTATTGAGAATGATCCTGAGACAGGGCCCTACATTGTGGGTAGGGGTGGCTACCCCAACAAAGATGGAGTAGTCCAGTGTGATGCAGCTATAATGGAAGGGCACCCTGGTCGTTTTGGAGCTGTAGCAGCGCTAGCTGGGTAAGTGACTTTAAAATGTGTCCTCAGTGAATTCAGAACTTTACTGTTTCACTACTGCAAACTGAGCAACTAGCTAATGTGGCGACTCAGTGGGCTGAGTGGCCAGTCTCTGCAGCCTACTGTCACTGGGTCTGTTGGTTTCAGTCCCAGCACCAGTGGTTATGTCTGGAGTGCCCAGGACAGCAGCAGTTAGTTTCCACACCTGTCTGCATTAGGCAGGGTGGGAGATCGCACAGTGAGCATTGCTCAGCTGGTATACGTTTTGAAATTGAAAGAACTCCACATTGGGACGAGAACTGGTCTGAGAAGACATTTAGAATAAAAAGGTGGGATGAGGGATCTATGCATAAAAATGGGTATAACAAGAAGAAACATGTGAAACTGTATTCATGGCTTATTTATACATTTTCTGGCAGGGTGGCACAGTTGAAAAGCAAGCCCTCATTTTACATGTAAAAGGACACTAGTTTTGCATGCCAGCCAAAGCTACCATTTAAATCTGCTTTCTTTTTGTAAGTGAGTTCTAGCATTCATGAAAGGTGTCAGGCTGGCAGCACCTGATGTCAAAGCCCTCTAGCTATCCACAGGACAAATATAGAATAGATGACCACAGTGCAAGCTTCCCCACAATGCCTCACCAATGTGCCTTAACCATGCCATGGAAAGAAAGCCCCTAGTGGATGAGCTGCTTCTTCTCATTCCATACTTATTCAGTCATTGACCTCTTTTGTGAAGCAGCTAGCAAGGGTGCTAGTTAGTGGCAGTTGTTGTTTTTTTTTTGTTTGTTTGTTTTTTATCATATCATATTTTCTGCATCCCCGGACAGCCCCCCAGCCCCATCCCCCGGAACTACCGGGGCTTACCTTATGCCCGGGCCGGGAGCGGCGCAGGCGGGGAGTCGGTCATCATCCTGTCACCGTCATTTTCTCCTCTGGATTTTCTCTCAGGGGTCCCAGGAGTAGGAGCGCATGCGCGTGGAGGCGCGCATGCGCCTTACAGCCCCGGTCACAACCCCTTTCCCCCACCCCATTGGCCTAATGCCTTGGCACCCTCTAAGCCTGTGCTACCCCTAACCTTCACCAGGAGGCAGCCATCAGCCGAGGGATGCCACTATTCCTCCCTGGAGAGGAGAGCTGCCTGCTGGCAGCTCCATCCAGCTCCGCCTTCCCCTCCCCTGTTGCCAACTTCCAATGGCCTGGGCTCATCCCTCAACCCGGGGCGCTGGTGTGCTACGAGGTAAGGTGTCCAGCACCTCAGCCCTCAGTGTCACCGGGCCGGCCCGTTAGTGCCAGTTGTGATGGTGGCTTGTGTGTAGACATCTGTCTTCTATGAACTGGATTGAGGCCACTGCAACCCACTTCACCCACAAAAAAACTCTTCACATAGACTGCCCAACAACCATCACATAATAGTTCATTTTAATCACTACTGAGTTGGACTTGATTTGAGCCCATGACATAAAGATTAAAGACTCTGTATCCACTGCCAATCCACTGAGGCATCCAGTCTCCACCTGTTTTTTTTTTTTTTCTTTCAGTTTTATTGTGTCAGATTTTAGCCTTACCAGTGGGAAGAAGCAGCAATAATCGCTGATGTTTATGTGATAGATAAAATTAAAAATGCCATTACCATAATTTTGTCTCAAAGGAACACATGCAAGTAGTTTCATAATAAGGTGATATTCATTTTAGTATCAGATGAGATGGGATTGTTGAATAAGTGCAAGGGAGGAGTTGCTAACTTTGAAAAAGTTAAAAATAAAAGTGTTTATCACAGCTTTGGAGGGGTTTTACAGAGTCCCTCCTCAGCTTGCATGACATCAGTTGTTATGAAAAAGAAATTTCACTTGTACCTTCATACAACATCAATTTGTCTTCATGTTACAAAACCTTCCAAGCGGCTTAAGGATTGTTGTACCAGCTCATCAGGAGGACCTGAAATCTAACAGTTAACAAGAACTATACAACATTATTACATCATGGACATCACTGTCTATTGTGATATATGAACTGCGGTATGAGGGGTGTGAACCGGGCCCTGGCCAGGCCCGGTCCCCTCAAGGAATCCAAGCCACACTTCTTCCCCTCAGCAGAGCCCATAGAGGAGGGAGACCTCACTGTGCCCTATTCAGGAGCAATGACATAGTCTCCTTGTTTCATACCAAGGAACATGGACACCACTTATTACCCTTCAGCCTCTCTGGTCATATCTGCTATGACCTGGGAGGACCTGTCGGTTTGGGATTCCCATTTGGACCACAGCTCCACTTGTTTCTCAACTGTGAACCTAAGTGTTGTGGTGATACTAACTCTGTTTATCCAGGAGTCAGTTGTCAGAGCAGTGGCTTGTAACCAGTTAACGGCGATTCCTTTAGTGACAGCTATGCAGAATATGGGACTGTTCTCCGGGATTATTTTGTGGGAATTGTTGGCTTGCTGGACTGGGTTTGAGTATTTCTGGAACAGTGTGTTAGAATAACATCTAAACTGTGAAGCAGAAGCTTAATTTGTGAGCCACTTACTAGGTAGCTGTAGACGATATTGCATTTGTATAACTGTGCAGTGTTAAGCTATCTTGTGGGATTAGTGTATTGTGTTATAGCAGCATAGACTTATTAAACCTAGAGTACTATACCTCTCTCCCAACACCTAACCCAACTGCTCTCGGTCCCAGCCTGATTTTATTTATTTCATCATTCCCAATTTTCTGCTATCCCATTTCCCTTCCCTACTAATCCTCCAGCTAGATCAATCTTGCCCCCCATCCAACACCACCTCCCCTTCCCGGTACGCAGTCTACCGCACACACCTGGCCCCTCGTGTTTTCTTGTTTTTTTTTTTTCCCTCTTGGGCTTTTGAATATGTCTTGTTGCCAAAAATCACCTATGACCAGACAGACCCAGACCCCAGTTTAACACCCCACCTCTGACTATAATAGCCCTGTTATCCTTGATTCACGCCCACTGTTTAATGTAATTGCAGGTAAGTCCCTGACATTGTACTAATTCCATGCCTCTTTTTCCCTCCCCAGACCACTGGCCCTGAACAGGGCTCTACACGGCCGAATCCTCGGCCCCTGGATGTGGTCTCGGCCACACTGACAGCTGACCGCAGCAACGGCCCCTCCCGCCACAGCTACAGAGCAAGGTACGGTTCCAGGTCCATGGACCGGATTGGTTGCCAGCCACCATGGCTCAGGCCTGTAATTGGAGGTGCTGCGAGCTGTACCAAAGGCGACTGGTTGAATGGGCCCCGGAGCTACAAGGGCTGCTGGTGGCTTTACACCGCGGCGTTGCATTGTGGAAATCTCAGACTGCAGTAGCCCTCTTTGGACTTGCTTCTGTGTGCTTGTCTTGCCCTTTCTTCTCTGGGAATGTTTTTTGACCCTCCTCCCCCCTCGCCTTCACCACAATTAAATGCGTAAAGGCTCCACCTAATAGCAGATGAAACTCTATAATTGGGGGATCACTAATTGGATAGGCTGACTTTAATTGTAGCTTTCTCCAACCCTCTCAGTGCCCTCTGCCACTCTCTTTTGTGGTGGCTTGACTCCACATTGCTCTATTTTGTCCATTGTCTCTTAAGGGGACTGGGCCTACTCTACCACAGTGGGATGACTCCTCCAAACACATCGCAGACTGGGTCACATCTTACGTGCCTTGTGTGCACAGTATAATATAAGAGCTCACTGCACTCTGTTGTATTCACCCTCTATCAGACTTTAACTTGTCAGTCTCGAGTACCGGTGACGAACAAGTGGGCGTGCATTACACAATCTACTCTGACAGTACTTGACCACTGGCATGAAGGACCAGTCACAGATCATCACCTGGGTAACCATACTCACCTTCATCCTTCAAGAGGGCCAGATTTTCCTCCGAATCTGTCCTGTTGCTGCAGGGCCTGGGGCTCCCTTTCCTGGCAGCATTGTGCCATGCCATTAGACTGGCAGTCTTGAATTCTGAGCTTTACAAACTGACCCCTCCCCCCCACATGAGGTCCTGTTCACAGTCAGTAGCAGCACCCTTGCACTGGTGCAGGTGGCTGCACCAATAAGAAGGCACAGGATGTTTACCTCCAAGACCTGCTCCAGTAGGAGTAGGCCAATGGCTAAACGGCTATTACGCTATGTAGGAAGACTCTTCCTGATCCTGTTGCTGCTTACCTCCGGGGATATCTATCCTAACCTGGGACCTCCAGCTGCTTACCCTTCTGGGGGTAACCACGGGGGTGGCATAAAAATAGTTGCCATGAATATATGCAGCCTTCTCCCTAAGATGACTCAGTTTCAGGTGTGGACCCGGCTGCACAACTCTAATGTCATCTTGCCTGACTGAGTCTTGGCTCACGTCTGAAGTCAAGGACAGCCTCATTGCCTTACCGGGTTCGAAACTTTTAGGCTAGATAAGCTAGGGAAGCATGGCAGAGCTGCATTATTTACGTAAAGGATAACCTAAAGGGGAGTGTGCTGCCTATCTCTGGCATCTGTAGTGAGCATGAACTACTTGCAGTTCAGCTACTGTTAGGAAAGCAGAACAAGGCGCTCTCCATTTCCTCTGTGTACCAACCACTTAGGAAAGCGAAACTGGGGCTTGACTTTGTCCTGGAGGCCTTCTCCAAATTGAAGAAGAACTCAGAGGTTATCATCACTAGTGACTTTAATATTAATTGGATCAGTAAGAATATAGATCCCATAAAGAATTAAGTAGCGGAGCTGTATCTCACGCAGATGATTAGTGGGCACACCAGGCTAAACTGCAACACCGGTAAGGGCACCCTATTAGATTGGATACTTACCAACTGCCCCACTAGGATCAAAAATGTCCAGATGCTCTCTGATTGTCTCAGTGATCACTCACCTGCTACATACGCATGGGTTAATAAAGTGAAAAAGAGTCCCCTATTCTGGTGCAAAGCCGGGTCCTGAAGAGGGGTGCCAGACACAACTTTAAAGTAGTCTTGGCCAGTGTTGACTGGTCCCCCCCTTGATAGAACCCTGGACAATGATCAGGCATTACAATTCTTTGTGTCCATATTCAGTGGTATCTGTGACATCTTTGCCCCATTGAGGAAAAGGAAGATCAGGGTTGCTACAAATGAGTGGATTACCCGGGACCTCCTGAACAGAATGAAGGAATGGGACAGTCTCCGGAGCCTGACCAGAAGCTCGGGTAACCCTACTGACATGCAAAAGTACCTGGCAGCCAGGAACAAGTGCACTGCACCCGCTAGGCAAGCCAAAGTGGTTTATTATAAAGAGCAACTGGAAAATAGCTGGGGCAATGGGAAGTAATTCTGGGATAACATCAAGGACCTGCTTGGCAAGGTGGACAGGAGATATCCCTCCATGCTTAACAGTAATGGCACTCCCACCCTTGATCTCCATACAGTTGCAGAAACCTTTAACGTGGCCTTCCCTGACCTCAGCTTTGTCCTCCCACCTAGCTACCTAAACTCCTCTGAACCTCCCCCACCCAAAACCCGTGAAGACTTGTCCCACCCCAGTTTTTACTTCAAGCGTGTCCCGACCAAGGAAGTCAGGACCTACATTCATAAGGTGCTGGGTAAAACAAGGCTTGGCAGCGACACTATAGACATGAAATTGGTGGCAGTTGCTCTGGATGAGGTGGTGGTCCCTATCACCAAACACTTTAACAAGTCTCTTTCCCTGGCAATATTCCCAGAGATCTGGAAGGTAGCTCTTGTCACCCCAGTGCTAAAAAGTGGGGACCAGTCCAGCACTGCCAATTATAGACTAATCTCTATCCCCTCCCCCCTTTCAAAGGTGCTGGAGAGGATCATGGCTGACCAAGTCATTGAGTACCTCCAGAAGTACGGCCTTCAGTGCCCTCAACAACATGGATTCCGACAGTGCCATAGCACTGCAACTGCCTTAGTTGAATTCACTGACTATGTTCACAAGGCCTTGGATGGAGGAAATTTGGTGGGATCTGTTTCATAGATCTCACCAAACCCTTCAACACTGTCAACCACCACATTCTGCTTGATCAGCTGCTGCACCTGGAGTTGGTCTCTGAAGCTTCCCTATGGTTCCAGGACTACTTATCCTGTAGAGTCCAGAGCATAAAAGCTGGGACAGCTATCTCCTCCACAAGGGATATTGTACTGGGTGTCCTGCAAGGGTCTATCCTGGGTCCCCTCCTTTGTAGTCTGTTCATCAGCAGACTACCAGAACTATGCAACAGCAAGATCATTCTCTATGCTGATGACGCAGTCATCCTTAGTAGCAGTGCCAAGTTTCAGCACTTACAGGATGAGCTTCAGTGCTCATTTCGCAGCTTGGAGGGCTGGTTCAGCACACAGAAATTGCTTCTTAACTACAAGAAGGTGAAGACAATGCTGATAAGCAGTCACTGGCACAAGAAATATCTCCTGGCCCTAACCATCACAAATAATAGGGCAGTCCCCCTCGAGCAGGTTCACTCATTCAAATACCTGGGTGTAGTCATTGATGACACCCTCTCATATGCGCAGCACATTGACCAAGTCGTAAAAGCAGTGAACATAAACTTCTCTATAGGCACAGGCAGTACCTCACTCCTGACTGCCTCAGGCTCGCCGTCTCTTCCTCCATCTTGTCTGTTATTGACTACAGACTCATGATGTATGGGTTGGCATCTGACACTCTGCTCAAATGAGTAGCTACGGCCCTCAACAAGGCCTGTAGGCTGACCCTCTGGGCCGACAGTCCTACCCACACCTGCTCCCTCTATGAGTTAACTGGCTCAATCTTGCCAACAGAATCAAGTACCAGACATGCCTGCTAGGTATGAAATCTCTTCTCGGTAAAGCTCCTCAGTGCCTCAAAGAACTGCTGCATTCTGGAAGCCCGGTTATCGGACTAGGGGTCAGACCTGTTGTCCACTAGCCTTCCCGTTCAGAAAAACAGTGCTAGGCCAATGATCCTTCACCTACAGAGCTTCATCCTGGCTGAACGAGATCCCATCTCACCTTTTACACACTAACAATCTTCCCATCTTCAAGGTGGAGTTGAAGCGTCACCTAGCAAAGGCCAGGGCCTGTAGTTGCGGGTAACTGTAGTACTGTTTCCACCTGCTCTCCTACTCATAAAAGGCTGCCTGTAGGGGGCCACCGACAATGGCAGGTGGTCCAGGGGCACCCCACTCTTGTCTTGCAACCCTATGATCTGGAATTGAATTGACTCTAAATCTCGGCCCAACACATCCTGTCCTTCTTGCATGGGACTGGCCTAGTCCCCTCCGACCCGGACTGGCACTTTCCAATTTCATCCACATGGGGTACCGGTAAAGGCCCTTTGGCACACCACCCTCACTCCCCACGTTGCTTCCCCTTCCCTCTTAATGTCTCCCTACTGTACGTCTCTCTTACCCCTGACAAAGCTCGCTCTTGGGCTGCATCCCCTTGTTCTTTGTGGACCCCTGCTGTTCCAGTTACTTCTGAGTGTGCAAGGTTCACATCTCCCATGTTACTGTGTTTTTTTCCTCTTCTTTTTTTCCACTATTCGGTGCATCTTAGAGCCATAAACTGCTGTATGTGCTGACTGATTTATGTTTTACACAGCATTCTGAGTTATATTTCCCCCTGCTACAGATTCTGCCATTATGGGATTTCATCATTGTTCCTGTTTAGCACTAGTTTTATGTTTGAGTACCATCCATTCTCACTGCTCTGTGCAAAGTTCTCACTGTGTCAGCCATGCATTCGCATTTTACTGTTTAGGTTGTATTGATGTATTGTTGTACTGTTGTATTGATGATTTAAGTGCTTTGTAGTCTGATGTAGAACCTTTGGAAAAGAGCATTTGTTCAAAGGTCTTTCCGAATCTCAAAATAAATAAATATCCTGAGTAGGCTCTGTTGTCTGAGGTTGCCCTCTGTCCTAGTTTTAGTACCTGACACTAGGTTCTTGAAGACATATGGGACTGTTTGTCCCACATTTCCATCAGTGTATGGTGGAGCTGCCTCCAGTAAGGTTGTATCCCCAGACATGCCCAAGATATATGGTAGTGGGTCCCCAGGTCTCCACATCCCCACCAACATAACTTGGAACCCCCCACTACTGAAGTGTTGGGTTATGGAAGGGGTATGGGAAAATCTGGCTGTGCATTTCCATCTGTACTCATGCCATCATCCTCCATCCCTTTTCCCACACCCACTTCCATTCATCTTCTGTTATAGCTTTGCCCGCTTCACTCTCCACTGGGTGCGCATCTCTTTCCCCTGTATGCTCTGGAGACAGCTCCACCCCTTCCTTCCAGCATGGCTGCCTAGTGTAAGAAGTCCTCCAGTGAAGTGAGCTGTCTTTCCACCTTGGAGGTGAGTCCCCTAGACGTAAGGTAGTGCCTAACCTGTAGGAACTTGAAGAAGTCTTGCTTTGGAAGGTCAGATTTTTCCTAGAGTCACCCAGAAGTGACACATGCTCCATTCTGCAGCTAGGTTTTATATCTAGTGAGGGCCAACTTATTCCATCTGACGAAGCCCTGGTCAGTTCTGGGTAACTTACAATAGCAGAATGCCAGGAACTCAGTGTAAACTGTCTGAGACTAAATCATAATTTTATTTTTTGTGAATCCTGCATTGTTTTTGCCCAGAAACCTAAAATGGCAAATAAATTAGAAATCATTTTGGCTTCTTGTCACCAAAAAATAATAAAAAGATAAAGTTGCTCAGCCAGCTGAAAGACATGATTAAGACATATCAGTGTGTCTGAAAAGGGTAACCCTGATTCCATTGACAGTAAAAATATAAATAAAAGTATCTGAGCAGACAGTGGAAATGGTGCCTACTAAAAAGAAGAAAAACGTCACTGCCACACCACCTGAATGGAGAAAGGAGCAGACAGAGGATAAAGGAAAAAAGTGCCCTCATCGGAGGACATATCAAAGATGCACCTGAAAATAGGCAATTGTTTTGTCTAGTGTGCTTACCTGGTCAACAAACGCTAATAAATAAATAAATGTGGCAATTTTTCAAAACATCCAGGCTATGGGAAGTTTTAGTAATATGAATGCCACTCCCCTTTCCAGGCTCAGGTTCCAGCCTATCTGCCTGTGGAGGAAGAGGAAGAAGAGTACTATGTACAAGAGGAGGAAGGTGATCCCATCAAATTAGGGTGCACCCGAGCAAGATTTTGGCTCTTCTTTATGGCATAATGAGGTCTATATTTCATTTTCCTCATTTGCAAACATATGCTTGATACCCTAAAATTCACCCTCAGGAAACTGAGGAGAATAGAGAGGATGCTGAATTTTTTTTTAAACCAGCAGAGACACACTAAGCTGAAGCTTGTTTACAGGTGCGACCTGGGAGCACAAGGAAGTTGAGTGACTTGCTCAGGGTCACACAGTATGCAAGAGCTAGTGTATGTACTGCCTGGAATTAATAGTGATTATCATATGTAGTCAGCTATCACTTCTTATAGCTGAAGTATTTTTTCTTTTCTGTTTGCTAATTAGAAGATTTTCCACCTGGCAGTACTGGGCTGATGTGTGGAACAGCAGTCTGTCTGGAGGCTAAAAAAAAGTCAGTTGTGTTCCTCTCATTTCATCATCAGATATGTGACTAAATACATTAAGGCACCACAACCCTTGCAGCCTGAGCAGTAACTTTCACTAGTTGCCAGTCAAAATGCAGGGAATTGTGACATCACTAGTAATCTAGAAGAGCCAATCCCTGCACCTTCCCGTGAAAGAGAATAATCTAGCAGTAAGAAATGGTTCTCCTTGGTTACTAGTGAAGTCATAGTCAGTGTGATCTCAATGTTCATGATGTAGTGAGAGGAACAGAACTGACTTTTTTTACAGCCTCCAGACAGAGCGATGCTCCACACATCCCCCCAGTATTGACAGGTGGCAAATCTTCTAATTAACAGACAGAAAAGAAAAAAATACTTCAGATATAAGAAGTGATAGCTGACTATATCTGAAAGTAACAGTTAATTCCGGCAGTACACTAGCTCTTTAAGGACATGATGGGTATGGCTCCCTCAAAGATGTTGCTAGTCTCCGTACATAAGTCCCTTAAGAAGGCCATATCAAAGATCATGTCTGCACCTACTTCAGCTGTAGCCATCGACAGAAATATTGATACACGGCAGACAGACAAGATGTAGACTACCTGTATGCCCATCCTGATCACCAAGGTGTAGTCCAGACTGCTGCTTACAAGAGAGCAAAAGTCACCCTATTTGCTCAACCTCCAGAAATGGACTAAAAAAACTGGATGATAGTCAAAACATTCTATGTTGCAGCTTCCCTGCTAATTAGGCAGGCAGCTTATTGAGCATATATAGCACAGTACTAGAAAGCATTGTGGAACATGGTTCTGGCACTTGCTGATAAGAGCATACAGTGATCTGGTGCAGGACTTGGTTGCCACAGCAAGATCAGTCCTGGATGCTGCTAAATACCATTTGCACAATGCTACAGATACTAATGATACTGCAGCTAGAGTTCTGTCGCATGCAGTATCCTTAAGAAGATTCTCCTGGTTAAGGACTGCTGTCCTTTCCCAGGATACACAATCAAAAGCCATAGCTTTTTCCTTTGAGGGAAATTCACTTTTTGGTGACAAAACAACAATAAAAAGAAACGCCTTCTACCTCCTATAGACCCAGTGGAAGGGGAGGTGGAGGCAGAGGTTACTTCCCTAGAGTTTATACCTCATATGCCCCCTGTGAGTATCAACCATAAACGGGATACTACAGGGGCAGGTCAGAAGGGGCATAAAACGTACAGCTGCAGCACCAGCACCCAAGTCCCAGCCAAAACAAAACCCCTGACAGTTTCATCCAGGTCACCCATCCATTGCCAGTGCAGGAAGTTACCTTCAGGAATGGGTAAATATTATCTCAGACAAATGGGTTCTGGAGGTAGTGGGCCAGACTGTCTCTGCATTTCAAAAATTCCCAAAACTACAGAAACACAAACATTTTTCCAGAACACGCTCCCACAAAAAAAAATTCTGCTGGAACTGGAAATAAAAAGTTTTTGATAGCAAAAGCTGTAGAAAGGGTAACCACCATGGAACGATTGCTCCACAAGAATAGTCTAACTGGGTACCTTAATGGATAGGAGGTCACCTGGGTTTGAAGTTCGAGGTTGAGATCTGCCAGGAGAGAGGGTGGACCCTGCAAAATTAAACAAAAAGAATAGCTGTGAGCGTGTTATTAGACATTAGCCTCAGTTGGCCAGGCTGCCTTCTCCTACTGCCTCCCCCAAACTATGGAATTTTCTCCCCCTCTCCATCTGCTCTGCCTCTTCCCTTCACTCTGTCTCCTCTCTTCTCAAGTTCTCTTCCCACCCCTGCAGCTGCCACTGACCCCCCCTCTATACCTCTCTTCCCCTCTTTTCCACTCTCTTCTCCTCTCCCTCACCTTTTCTCCTACCCTGTCTACTCTAACTTCTAGCCAAATATCCTGTTTCCCCATCTCCAATTAGACTAATATGTACTGGTCAGCTTAGCTACCATCACTGCATTTCCGCACTGTGCACTTAACTGCATCCTTCTGATGTCTTCAAGATGTGTCTTGCTGTATCTATCTATGCCAATGTACATCATGGGTGTGATATTCAAAGGGGTTGCGCATGGCACAACACACAACCCACTGTTGTGCCTGGCACGATATTCAAGGGGATGTTACCGCTGTCGAAACCGATGTGCACCGAGGTACCAGTAGTCAAGTGTGGCGTGGCGCGGGGCGTGCCCATGCATATGCGGTACATCCCGATATTCAGTCGGGATGTGTGGCGATATGCAGGCACAAACCCGCCTTGCACCACACGGGGGCGGCGCAAAGATCCGCCCGTAAAAAGTAGGAGCAAGCTGGGGGACACCCATGGGCTGCCTGCTGTATTGCTGTGTGCAACACGGCAACCGCCTGCCATGGGTGGCCACCCGACCTTCTGGAACACAGTCTGGGCATCGTGTTCCCCCCCTCCACCCAATCACAGGCAGGTTGTAAATCATCCCTGGTGGTCCAGTAGACCTGCTCCCCTGCCCAGTCGCAGGCTTTATAAAATAAATATATTCCCTGGTGGTCCAGTGGACCTGCTCCCCAACCCGATCACAGGCTTAAGTAAAGACAGTCCCTGGAGGTCCAGTGGACCTGCCCCCCAGCCCGATCACAGGCTTAAGTAAATTAAAATAATCCCTGGTGGTCCAGTGGACCCGATCCCCAGCCCGATCGCGGGCTTAAATAAATTAAAATACTCCCTGGTGGTCCAGTGGACCCGATCCCCAGCCCGATCGTGGGCTTTAGTAATTAAAATATTCCGGTGGTCCAGCGGACCCATCCCAGTCCGATCGCTGGCTTCAGTAAAATAAATGTCCCTGGTGGTCCAGTGGACTCGTACTCCCAGTCGATCGCGGGCTTTAGAAATGTATTGTGCTATGGTCCAGCTGGTATCCCTCCCCACCTGCCCATTTAGACCCGTGTTACCTCTGCTTCGCGGCGGCAGCAGTGTTTTCACCCGCAGTTACCTCGTTGACTGGCAGCATACAGTACGACAGGTGCCCATTGACCATTGTGTGGGCTAATGGCTTGCAGATCGCGACATTGATGACAGTCCCGAAATGTGAATGAAACCAATCACATTTCAGGGATTGTGTAGTACAGTACGAAATTGCACGCCCATTGACCCACGTTAGTGGACCAATGGGAGTACAGCTGTACTGTACGCTGTCAGTTGGCGGTGCTTGCGGGTGGGGAGCCGCCGCCGCCGCTGACTGGGGAGGGGGAGTGGGGTGGCGGGTCCGAGTGAGCGGGTGGGGAGGCCATTACCGCTGGACCACCAGGGACATTATGTTTCCTAAAGCCTGCGATCGGGCTGGGGAGCAGACCACCAGGGAGTGTTTTATTTTACTGAAGCCTGCAGTTAGGTTGGGGAGCAGGTCCATTGGACCACCAGGGATTGTTTTAATTTACTTAAGCCCGCGATCTGGCGTTAGCGCGGCGGCTTCGCTGGACGGGGCTGGTCCCTGAAGGCTGCAGCTCGGCAGGGCGCCAGACGCAAGTCACTGAGGTTCGAGCAAGACTCTGCATGCAAATGGGGCCATAATGACATGCAAATGGCTCCATTTGCGCCATGCATTCATAATGGCTTCATTTGCATGCTCAAGTCTGAATATCGCTCTTGCTGCGCCTAGCGCAGCTGCACTGGCGCAGTCCCCTGCTCCTCACCTGCCACTTGCGCTGGCGCACTGCTACTGTGCCGTGCACAGTGCGGGCACCCCCAGTGTCATATTCAACAGTGCTGAGCCATGGCGTAGCACCGTTGAATATTGCCTGGCCCATGCCCTGGCACAGCCCAGTTGCGGTGCGCCCAGGCTTGAGCCTCTGCCTGGCGCATTCTGAATATCCCACCCCATTTGTTTAATGCCTCAGTGTTGCTTGTTATATGATGTGTATGTAATGGTTAGCATGTTTTTATCTGCTATGTAATTCAGTTACAGTTGTTTTTCATGTATCTCCCCTACCCCTTCCCCCTGAACACACCTGGAAACGAGTTGTTAACAGCTCAACATGTCTTTCCTGGTGAAACATTTTAAAATAAAATAAATAAATAAAATAATTAGTCTGATGGGTATAGTAACACACTAAGAAAGGGAAAAGAGGGAGAGAGTGAGTTATTGCCCCCCCCCCATCCTTACACACATTCACCCACATAAGCATTGATAATGGTTGTGGTGGCCAAAGGCTAGTAACTGGTTGTCCTGGCTAGTGGGTAACAGCCCTGGCACTAGAACTGCTCAGTGATTAAATAACACAAGTAGAATTCACTGTATGAAATACACATAAGTCTTGATTTAAAGGATAATAAAAAGCCACAGGGGGCTAGTTACCAGTACAAGGGCCACACGTATATACATTTTATAGCACAGAAATGCATAGATTTAAAACAGCTGTTTGTAGTAGTGTGCAGAGAGAAGATGAATCAGCTTAATTTAAACTGTAGAAAATGCAACTTCTTTTTCTAAAGTGCACTGCTAAGCCATTTTATGTCTGGTTTGCACCAGACTTGGCAAGAATGTAGATTTGGATGTGCTGTAACAGAGAAAAATAGTTTTTAATGAATAAAATTACGGGGGGGGGGTCGCCAACCTGGGAAGGTGTAGTGACTGGAATTCAGGATCCATGCTGCAGGGAAGCAGGGTGGAGGAGGATTCAAGAGAGGGTGCGTGTGTTCTTAGGCAGGAAATGTTTCAGACGCCGGTGGGACAGCCTCAGGGAGGAGTCTGAAACAAAAAGATGACTATTTAAATAAACTGGGCTTCAGACCTAAGGAGGAAGTCATTTAAATTAGAAATGGCTAATTTCTGTGGTAATTTAGTTCTTGTCAGTGGGGGAAAGTCAATGCAAGCTAGCCTATTTTTTCAAGTGGGGAAACTTCAAGCCTTAGCAACTCTGGGTTCCCATAACTTAATTTCTATGAAAACAATACTGGAGGAAGCTAGAAAAAAGATATTTATTATGGTAAAACTGTGCAAATGCTTAGACTTTGTGCTACAATAATTTTCTTATGTTAAACGTTATGTATTGAATTAATTTAGTCCAGGCTGACAGGGCAGGGCAGCCTTGGAATTTTCCGGGAAGGCAGTTGGAATTCAAAAGTCACAATTCCATTGTGGCTTATGCTGCTGCAGAATTCCAAGCTGAAATTTAATATGATTGGTGCTGACAGTTGGAACAAGGTTTTGTCTACTTGGAGACCAAGATTTTGTAAAGCAGAATGTTTAAAAAGTATAAGAGGAGTTGCACAGCTCAGTTGAGGGGAATTTGTGCAGTGAGAGCGACCTGAAGAGACCAGACCAGAGGGGGTCCAGCCTCCAGAGGCCTACCAGTGTGATACAGCCCGGGGTAGTAGCCTTCAGTTAAGCTAATAGATCTAGAGGATCATCTGGAGCCCAGTGCTGGGGATAGTAGGGCAGTAAGTGAGAGTAGGGCCAGTGTAGATTAGCCTGCTGCTACAAGTACCTGTGTTTCCACAAGTGTTTCCAGCTACAGCCAAGAAGATTGCAACTGCTTCAAGTATCCAGGTCAACTCCAAAGATCACCATTGTCGAATCTACTGATGGTTCTGCAAGGTCCAGGACACCATTTACTTCAGCCAAAAAGGGAAGTGGTACTGTACATTGCATTTACTGTATCATCGCTGGACTAGTTCAAGAGGACACTGTTCTGAATTTTGAGTTTGGAATCCTTCTTGCTTAAAGGACTACCGTCCATCTATTGAAGGACTGTAATTTCCAAGGACTGTGGGAGAATGTACTCTGAATGTTGATGTGCTCTGCTATAAGAGTTAAAAAAACAAAGAGAAAAATTAAGAGATCTTGAAAAAGACATTAAATATGCAACAGAAACATGCTATTACTAATAACAACATCTAATTACAATCGTTGTTTAAACCCAAGCGTAAATATCAAGAAATAATTAATAAAAAAACTTGAAAGATTAATGTTATATGCTAAAGCTAAATATTACTCCAGAGTGGATCATAGCAGTAAACTATTAGCTTATCACTTCCAAAAGGAAAAAGCAGAAAGATTCATACCAGAAATAAAGACTGAGAGTAATCCACTACAAACCGTAACAATGGATGAAAATATAAGTAGTTTAGGAATTATTATATAAATTTGTATAAATCACAGAATTTCAGTGGAAGAGATAATAAATTCCTAAATATACCTAAAATAACAGAGGAAATGCAAAATAATTTAGATAAACCAATTCACATAAGTAAAATTGAAAGCCATTAACCTATTAAAATCTGTGAAAGCCCCAGTCTTAGATGGTATTAGTATTGGTTTCTATAAAACATTAAAGTTATTGGTTCTGAAACTTCAGATATTATTCAGTTCTTTTTCAGATAAACTCCCTTCCTCCTTTGGTGAAGCACTAATTCTGGTCATCACTAAGAAAGGTAAAGATAAAACATTATGTGCCTCATACCGTCCAATATCCCTGTTAAATACAAATCATAACATTTTTGCAAAGATTTTGGCTTTGCGATTAGAAAACATATTGCCAGATGATATTGGGGATGATCAGACAGGCTTCATCAAGGGAAGGAGAGGTCATAACAACATAGGAATTGCTTTTGAACATCTTGCATCTGAACAACGGTGGGGGGGCATGATGGTATTCCTGGAAGCTGATAGGGCTTTGATAAGGTGGAATCGCCTTATCTAATGGATGTTAAAACAGCAAATATAGGACAGAAATTTATATCATGGATAAAGGCAATCTACAGACATACTAAAGCCAAAGTTTTGACTAATAATAATATCTCTTCGGTGTTTCCTTCAGAAAGGGGAACCCGTCAGGGTTGTCCCCAATCCCCTCTATTATTGAACCTTTAGCTAATGTAATCAAAGAAGAAAAATAGACTGAGGGGTTTAGATTTAGAGATAAAAGAATATTGAAGCTATTGTTTTTTGCAGATGATATTATACTTTATTTAAACAATCCAGAAACAGAAATCATGAAAATTCTTCAAATGATTTAGAACTTATGGAATACAGTCTGGTTATACAATAAACTGGAAAATATCCCAAGCCCTGTTAATAGATCCTGAAAACTCAAACATCAATGTGGACAATTTTTCTGTTACACTACAAAAGCAAAGTATTTTATATTTGGAAATCAAACTAACAAATGATATCAATCAACTAATAAATGAGTTTGAAAAAGATCTGGAAAAATGGAAAGGATTACCAATGTCATTGTTAGACCGAATCCAAGTTATTAAAATGAATATATTGCCACGTTTTCTATACGTATTTCAGGCAGTACCTATTGACATCTCAGAAGATATATGGAATAAAACAGATGAGATCATAAATAAATGTGTATGGAAACATCAGTGTCCCAGGTTACAAAAAAAAAAAAAATCATACTTGAGATATGAGCTATTAGGTTTGAAACTACCTAAAAAACATATCAGTGGGCTGCTATTTTGGAACCTCCTAAAGAACTTTTAATGTACATCCACCACCTTGGACATACTTAAAATTAGACAACAATCATCCACATGAGATACAACATGATTTTCACCCACTCAGACCCAGTACCGGTGTCTGCACTGGTATATAGCCACGCCTAGACCCAATTTTAAATACTGACCCCCCCAGCTTGTTCCTCACCAGCCTAATTGTTCTCTCTCTTATCCCCCTGTCTTATCAACACTAGGCCCATCCATCCCCTTATTCTTCCTTTCCCAACCTCGGATAGGAGCTCACTACCCTGGGTTGTGACATCCTACCATGCCCCGTACTTTATAGCATTCAATCCCGGGGCTCACACATACTCCTTTTCTCCATCCACCTTCTCTACATCCAGCTTTACCAACTCCTTTCTGTGCACCGTGCCCTCCTAGCCTTTCTCCCCCTACTTCCCTCCCTCTCTTCCCCCCTACCTTCACCTCTACCTGGTGTATATTTTTATTTTTATTTTTTTCTTCAGTTACTTCCTCCTGCAACCTTAGATAACCTGCTTTATCTTCCTATAGACACTTCTATGTATGTAAATACCGTGTAATCTGTACAATATCTGTATAATTCTATGTACATATGAACTTCTTTTTCTTCCTCTCTGTAAAGAGTATTATCTGTATTGCCTTGTAAATACCTGTGTTGACCTGTATATACAATTGTTCATGCTCCACCCAGGTCCATCTTGCAAATGAGCTTCTGCTCAACGATGAACGCCTGGTTAAATAAGACTTGATTGATTGATTTCTTTCTTTCAGAATTTGAATAAGGAAGCTCTAGGGAACATAAATAATGTATTTTTAAAAAACACCTTTAAATGCTGGAAAAAGATTTATGGAACCTAAAATATAACTACAAATTAGATATGTTATCCCATTATTTAACAATAACTATCGTCCTGTGTTTAATTCAGCATACAGCAGAAGATGGACACAATTTGGGATTTGTACTATAGGAGACCTTTTTGAAAATCAAACTATTAAATCATTTCAACAATTATAGACACATTATGGGGTATCCAGGAATCTATTTTTTAATTATTTGCAAATCTGTTCTGTTATTAATAACTTAATTGATAATTTCAGTTTTGAAGCCAATTCTTCTTTATTTTATACCATCATCGAAAACGGCGGAAGGTTGAAACTAATGTCTAACGTATATAAAGAAATGCTGGATTCTAAACAAAATATCTCCCAAGATCTTACAAATAAGTGGGAACAAGATCTGCAAATAACTATTTCAGAATCTAAATGGGAATTCATTAGTAAAAAATGGAACAATGCTATCAATAATTGTATGAACCAGATTAATTTTTATATACTTCATAGACTTTATTACTCCCCATATCTACTAAATATGTTTAATAATCCCTGTTGTAATAGAAGATGTGGTAATATTGCTAACTCATCCCATGTTTTGGTATTATGTCCCATTATAAAACCATTTTGGGAACAAGTAATAATAAAGGTGCACACAATCATTGGAACCAAATTAAGATTTGAACCCAAATTGTGTATATTAACCACTTCATCTACACAGCAGATACCAAAAAATGGTATTTATGCATTCATACGTATTGCTTTTATGAACACTAAAAGATGCATTACACATTTATGGAAGAATGCACAAATTCCAGAAACTGGAGTTTGGAAAAAATGTCATTTTAGAAACTATGAGACATGGAAAAATACATTATTCATGTAACGATACACGTGGAAAATATGAAAATATCTGGGGACCTATGCATACTGCTATACTTCAAAATACGGTTTAAGTAGAAAGAGGAGTCAATATTTTTTATGGATTGCGGCTTAAGAGGGATGTAATATAAAGGTGCTAAATATTATTTATTATTAGAGTAAGAGTGTAATAATATGGAAAAAAAACACATTGGGCCGGATATTCAGAAGGGTTGCGCTCTGGCGCGATATTCAAAGGGGGATTGAGCCTTGCACAAATCTCGATGCGCCGGAGCGCATCAGTAATATATGCAGCGCAGGTGGGGGGGGTGTGCCCATGTATACACCTCACAACCCGATATACAGCCCGGGATGTGCTGAGCCCATGCATGCGCAACTCCTACCTGCGCTGCACACAGATGAGCCAAAAAAAAAGGAGCAACAGCTGCCCACCCACAGGTGAGCTGCCGTATTGCAGGGCGCAACACAGTAGCTTCCACCTGTGGGTGGCCACCCGAGCTCTGGCTGCACCTTCCTGGTGGCGCCCCCCCCATGCCCGATCGTGGGTCATATATAGAATAATAGTCCTGTATCTCTGGTGGTCCAGTGGACCGCTCGCAGCCTGATCGCGGGCATTTGTTACACAAAATGACACCCCAGTCAAACCCTGGTGGTCCAGCGGTACCCCCTTCCCGCTCCCCCCCGGTCAGCGGCTGGCAGCTCCCCACCGCTTGCCGCCCCGACTGACACCGTACAGTAGAGCTGTACGCTCATTGGTCCACAGCGTGAGCCAGTGGTCATGCAGCCTGTACTGTACTATCTGGACTGTGTAGTATAGTATGGCTGCACGCCCATTGGCTCACGCTGTGGACCAATGGGCATACAGCCTCACCGCAGTGTCAGTCAGCGGGCGCGGGGCGGCAAGCGGTGGAGCTGCCGCCCGCCACTGACTGGGGGGGAGCAGTGGGACTCAGTGGGCAGGTGGGGAGGGGGGTACCGCTGGACCACCAGGGTTTGATTGGGGTGTCATTTTGTGTGTAACAAATGCCCGCGATCGGGCTGCAAGCGGTCCACTGGACCACCAGGGATATAGGACTAATATTCTACTTCAGATGCCCGCGATTGGGCTGCGAACGGTCCACTGGACCACCAGGGAGATGGGTCTATTATACTTCAACATATGCCCGATCGACGTCTGGGAGTGTTGCTGCCAGTAGGGTGTCGGTCCCCGATGGCTGCAGCCTGGCAGGCGCCAGGTGCAAGTCACGGGGATTGGCGCTCTGCATGCAAATAGGAACCATAATGACATGCAAATGGCCCCATTTGGGCCTTGCATACATTATGGCCCCATTTGCATGTGCACTTTTGAATATCACAGTTGTTGCACCTAGTGCAACGGAACTTGCGCTAACGCATCCCCCTGCTCCACTCTGGCCTCTTGCGCTGGCGCAGTGCCACTACGCCATGCGCACTGCGGGTGGCCGGGGTGCGATATTCAACGATGCTGTGCCATGGCGTAGCTCCGTTGAATATCACCCTGTCAACGCCCCTGCACAACCAAGTTGCGCCACACCCAGGCTTGCGTCACAGCCTGGCGCAGTCTGAATATCTGCCCCATTGTTTTCTTTTTGCCTTTGAAATTTCCATATACTGCTACATCATAATAAATTGGGAGGGGGATGGAGGTGAAGGGAAGGAATGGCATGGGATGGATGATATAATTTATTGTGAATATACTGTATGTTTATAATTGTCTACACAGTGGTATTTAATTAAAAATCAATAAAAATTATATTAAAAAAATGAATGTTGATGTGTAATGCTATGTGGTGCAAAGTAACTGTTAATGTAAATGTATAGCATTCTAAGTGAATAAGGTATTTTAAGTATTTAAAAGTAACTTACAGTGTTGGATACCGGGGAAGGGTATCTGGGGGAAAAAGGGGTGAGTGGGCTGACTGAGGTGGGTAAAGGCCTAGTAGCCACTGCATGCCCTGAAGGCAAGAGAATTTGAATGTGCAGTGACTGAGGTCCAAGGTGTGGCCTAGTGCTAGGTATTGTTTTGGTTAAATGGAGGGCTGGTGGGTGATGAAATAACCGGCCCATCTCCAAGGGTTAGCAGGTACAGACCTATGGGAAAATATGACAAAAACTGTTAATGTATAACAGTTCATGCAAGGCTCAGTTATTGCAAAGTTTATGTTATTGTTAAATGCTAATGCTTTTCATGTAAAACTGTATCTGTACATTGCACAGCAGTTCAGTAAAATTTACTTTCAGTTTTCACTTAGAAACTATGTCCGAGTTGAGCTTAAGGTTGTCTGAGTCTCACATTTCCTGTGGTCTCCTAGGGCAGTCCAGCACAGCCTCTCTCTCTCTCTCTCTCTCTCTCCTACATAGGTTCTGCAGCTACTCGATTGTGCAGGTAATTCTAAAGGTTCCTGCTGTATGTATCTAATCCATGGTTGTGAGTGGGAAGAGAGGCAAAGAACTTGTTGGAGGTGTAACCCTGATAATCTCTGTATAAGTGCTACATCTACCTGGTGTATATGTAATACATCTACCTCACTACTACTGGTGCTGGTGGATGTCATGACCAGAAATGTTGCAAAAGGTCCCTGCCTCTGAGTGGGTCAAGGGCCCATTCTCAAGGTACTTTCTCATCCACAAGAAAAAATGGGGAGTGGCGACCCATTTTAGATCTTGGGTATCTAAACAAACATATAAAAAAAAAATATTCAAGATGGCCACATCGAGAACAGCGATACCATCTCTGCAGTCAGGACACTGGCTGGGATCACTGGATATGAAAGATGCCTATTTTCTGGGGCGCTATGGAGCCTGCGCTGATGGATGTACTTTAACAGAGCTCCATTTACTCTCTACTAAATAAAAGATAAAAAATGTACTTTTCCTGAAGGAGTTTCATTTTAAACTTATCAGAAGGTTGTATGAACATTTCCTATCTGCAATGGGCAACCCAAAGTGAGATAAATCAGCCACAGAAAGATCTAAAACTAAAAGTACTTCTGGTGCTCAACAACACATTCAGTGCAAAGCCTCAACCATGAGGGAGTTGCAATGGAGGATGAAACTTTACAGTCGCTTGGGCACAAGATCAGCCAACTGATCACCTCGGTTGCTGGGCTGGTGGACAAGTTTGACAGCCTGACAAACATAGTGGCTGGAATTGAGACCGGCTTAGAGTCCATTACCTTGGCCTCCTCTGAGGCAACCAAAAGAGCTGATCCCACAGTGGGGGCAGTTTCAGCAATAATAAAGGAAAATGCACACCTCCAAACCAGACTAGAAAGCCTTGAAAATCAGGTTCGAGCCAATAATATTCGTCTTCTTGGTGTGCCGGAACGGGTAGAGGGAGACCACTTACTTCTCTTCGTCCAAGAGTGGATGGTTCAACAGCTAGATAAGGAGGTGTCCCCCATGGTCCAATGCTTCCAGAAGGCCTACAGAGCAACACCGTGGGGCCATCCAGACAATCAGGAGGCCCGCGCACTGTAATAGTGGTGACTGATGGTGTCGGCTCCCAAGACCTGCTTCTTACAATAGCCAGGCACAAACGAGTGCTCCTGTGCGATGGCCAGGCTGTGCTGCTGTTTCAGGACATTGGGTACGCAATCTGACAAAAACGGAAAAAATTTGATGGAGCAAGGGCAATGCTCTGTGAAGTGGGGATACCACACAGCATGGTGTTCCCAGCAAGACTGAGAACTGCACAATGAGGTAAAGTTTTTCTCTGTGTGGATCCCAGCGATGCTCTCAAGTGGTGCCACAAAAATGCAACTAGGCAAAGAGAGGATAAAAGGGAAGATTATTCCTCAGAAGAAGAAGAGGATACTTGAGACCGTCATTTCTGGACTAAAGTTCAGGTTCTCTTTATTTGGTAATGAGGAGTGGGAGTAGCATGATTGAGTTGGTCTTATGGCCATGGTGGTTTTTCTTTTTCTAAGGGCTAAAGATGCTGTCATTAAACGTTTTAAAGGGATATACTAATCCCCAAAATCTGTTTTGTTTAAAATATGCCCTTGCTGAATATAAATGTTTTTATCATGTGCCAAGCTCAGTTACCAGTGCTATCTGTTAAATCTAATTAATCAGTTTTGGAAAGTGACATTGACTGTTTCTGTGCAAAGGTATCTTTTCTTTATTTAGAGAGATACTCTGGACTCTAATGATCAGTTATGGCACTTTATTGTGCTCTCATTTCTAGTTTAAGCATAGTGTTTAGCTTCAGTTCCTAAGGGGACGAAGTACAAAGTAACTAAAACTAGCTGCCACTTAGACCAGTTTCAGTTATTTGCATGTACTAATATCACTTTTGTCATCTCTGCATAGCTATATGTATTATCTCGAGTACTGTCTGACTTGATCTGTACTCTAAGCTACCTGTACTATATACTACGTACCTGTACTATATACTATGTATTGTATAATCTCATCTCATTTTATGTATGTATTCTCCTGGGTCGTGCCTGATAATAGTCAACTTTGGCTAGCACACCTAACCCGGTTAGCAAAAACTAAATAAATAAAACCAGGAAAACATGCTCCTCTAAATAGAAGATACTGTGCTCTCATTTCTAGTTTAGGCATAGTGTTTAGTTTCAGTTCCTAAGGGGACGAAGTACAAAGGAACTAAAACCAGGAAAACATGCTCCTCTAAATAGAAGATATTGTGCTCTCATTTCTAGTTTATGCATAATGTTTAGCTTCAGTTCTTAAGGGGATGAAGCACAAAGGAACTAAAATATGTACTTTTATACATTTTATTTTATACCATGCAGCTCTTGGGCTCGATTAGCAGCAATGTGGAATATTTCACACTGGATCTTAAATAGCTGTAACCCTCTAAGACGTATCTTTTAATTTTGGATGGAAAACTGTAGGTATTAAGAGAAGTGGTGCCCTCACTGGTGTATAACTAAAGCATGTTATGTTATCTGAAATTAGTGAATGACTATATGTCTATTATAAACTAATAAACATAAAATTAAAAAAAAAAAAAAGAAAGATGCCTATTTTCATATCCCAGTCAGGCCATCGCACAGAAAATATCTCCGGTTCAAGCTAGTAAACTGCCAATACCAGTTCACAGCTCTTCTCATTGGCCTCACCTCAGCACCAAGGGTAGTCACAAAGTGCTTGATGGTGGTGGCGTCACACCTGAGAGTACAAGGTGTGATAGTGTCCCCTATCTGGACGACTGGTTAGTCTCAGGGAAAACAGAACAGGAGACAAGGTGCTCTCTACAGACTGTAAAATGCACCTTGGAGTTTCTAGGATTCCTGATAAACCTGCAAAAGTCCCAACTAGAACCTGTTCAAATACTGGACTTCATGGGAGCATAGCTAAACACCTTACAAAGGAAAGCTTTCCTCCTGCAGGCCAGAGTTACCGCTCTGATATCCACAGCAGAATCAGTTCAGCTAAGACCTACAAGAGACTTCCTGCAGTTACAAGGATACATGGCTGCATCCACAGCTGTGGTCACATGGGCCAGGTTCCAAATGAGAGCTATCCAGTACCACTTAAGAGACAACTGGTCTCAAAGGTGGGATCCACTCTCAAAACTTGTGTCAGTCAAATCAGCACTGGTAAAGTCACTAGAGTGGTGGAAGGAAGAAGCAACCTCACAGAGCGCATTCTTTTCCTTCAGCAGTCATCAGGAAGTATCCTTACTACAGACACCTCACTCCTGTGGTGGAGCGCCAACCTACATGGCCTCACAGTGAGTGGCACATGGGGTCTACAGGAGACACTGGAACACATCAGCCTCCTGGAGCTCAAAGTAGTGCTGCTAGCAATGCAGTTTTTCTTCTCCATGCCACAGCGTAATTCTGTTCAAATAATGTATTATATAAACAAGCAGGGAGTGTCAGGATCCTCAAAACTGTGTACAGCCGCAGTGAAGACCTGGGGCCTGGCGTACACCTTAGCAGCAGACATTTATGTGGTGCACCACTTGCCAGGCAAAGACAGTGTCCTGGCAGATTCTTTAAGCAGAATCAGTCAGGGAGCCACAAATGGGCCTTGAACAGACAGGTTATAGCCGGAGAGTTCAGAAGGTGGAGCAGTCCCAAGATAGACCTATTCGCTTCTTGGGAAAACAGTCAGCTTCCACAGTTTTGTTGCAGACCACCAGCCAGAGGGACAGTCCCAGAAGACACCCATGTCTAGTCCTGAACGACTGGAGAGGAAAGTTCCTGTATACCTTCCTTCAGTTTCCACACATCCAACCCAAGTTCTCCTGAAACTCGGGAGGGAATCTGCAACAGAGACCCTAGTAACTCCAGACTGGGCCAGCAAGACATGGTATTCAGTTCTGTTGACCCTGTCCAGTAAACTTCCAGTCAGCCTGCCACTGAGTCTCAATCTGCTGACCATATCCCAGGGCAGGATAGTATTCCCAAACCTCAAAACACTATGTCTGAGGTCATTGGTCTTGAGGAGCTAGAATACTGCAGTTTAAATCTCGTAGAGGAAGTTCTGAAGGTGCATAGAGTTTCAAGGAAGCAAGCAACCAGGAAAATATTCTCCTCTAAATAGAAGCTATTTTCTTACTGGGGTACCCCCAAAAGAATAATCCCAGTAGAGGCAGGGTTACCTACAGTTTTGGAATACTTGGTATACCTGCAGTTATTAGGCTTAAGGCCATCAACGCTAAAGGTGCACTTAGCAGCAGTGTCAGCCTACATATCAGCAGGCAAGGGAAAGTCATGGCCACTCAACACATTTTCAAAAGGTCTTTTAAAGGCCTCAGTCAATTCTTCCCACCAGTAAAGGACTCAGTCCCACTGTGGGATCTCAGTGTCTGCATTGCCCAGCTTATGGAGGCTCCATTCGAGCCTATGGACACTGCTGACTTAAAGTTTGTTACATGGAGTCCTAATTGTCATGACCTCTGCTAGGAGGGTGAGCAAGCTGCAAGCCCTATGCACAGAGTCAAATTACATAATCTTCCACATGATTAAGGTAGTCCTTGGAACTAATTAGAAATTGCTGCCTAAGGTGGTGTCTGAATTTCACCTAAACCAGTCAGTAACGCTTCCTTTTCCTTACCCAGAACACTCCAGTCCAGATGAGGAAAAACTGCACAACCTTGACTTGAAACAATTTCTGAGCATCTGTATAGATAGAACAAAGGATGTCACATCCAGGAACTCTCAGCTTTTCATTACCCATGGTGAGGCTGGCTAAGGTAAACCAGCTTCCAAGAGGTCTGTCTCACTTTGGATAGTCTCTTGCATTCAGTTCTGCTATGAAAAAGCAGGTAAAATGCCACCTAGAGGCTTAAGGGCACACTTCACAAGGGGCATGACTGCTTCTGTGGCATCCTCAGGAAGCATCCCTTTATTAGACATTTGCAAAGCAGCTGCCTGGGAAACAGTACAGCCCTTTTCAAAGCACTATTGTCTTGACATACAGTCCAGAAGGGATGCCAGTTTTGGAACTGCTGTATTGCGTAACTTTTTGTCCAAAGTAGGTTCCGGATCCAGCCTTCCAGTCTACTGCTGTATATAGTATGCATAGAGTGAAACCATAAGTGAGGGATTCCTGAGTTTAGAAGAAAAAAATACCATAGTAATGTTGATTTTACTTCGAGAAACAGCTCTTGCAGCAGGTTACACCATTAGGACTGATGCTGGCAGGCGCCAGGACCCCACGGAAATTTTCTAGCTAGCAGTATCTAGCGGGGACCGCCCCCGACATCGGCCCCGCCTCTGACGTCAGGCATCATATAAAAGGGGGCGGTCCCCCAGAATCCCCAGTTCTTTTCCCGCCGTCGACTCACCAGCATCGGCCTCACAGTCCAACTCTAGCGAACGACGCCTAGAACTTGTAAAGTTTTACCTCTAAATGTCGGCATCTCCAACTCCTTCCTCAGAAGGACGTCCCTCCAAGTGTGCTTGCGGCAAACAGATCTCTTTCAAGGATCTACATTCATCCTGTCTGCGGTGCTTAGGCCCGGAACACTACACCAAGACCTGCTCCTTTTGCCAGCAGTTCAATAGTCGCACCCAGATCTGCTGCCAGAAGGCACTTAAGGGGTTCCTCTTGGAAGAAAAGTTGAAAAGCATGGACAAAGACCCTGCCTCCAGAGGTGAGTCTACCTTTAAGTCTCATAAGCACCATGACAAACATTGGGAGAAGGCCAGGTCCAGATCCCCTAACCGGGCCTCAGACTCGCACACCAGCTCAGGCTCCACGCACTCAGATCGCTGTCCTTCCAGGGCTCACTCTCAGCCCCCTCCAGTAAAGGTTAAGTCTTCAGGCAGCACTTCGGCTTCTCTGCATCCCATCCAGACTTCCAGGCCTTCGGCTTCCTCAACACCCTCCTAGGCCTCCTCGAAGTCTTCAGACTGTCACCGGTCCAAGTCCTCTTCAAAACTACCTCAAGCTTCCTCAGAGAGACACCGGGACTCCGACGCCAGATCGGCCTTCCAGCCTCCTAGGGGTCCAGATCCCCCTCCCAGGAAGACTAAGGACCTGACGTCCATAAACTGGACGACGGACCCGAAGCAGGCTACCGACCCTTCATCGGTTAAACGCCCGTCAGACCAGACGTCAGCTAAGCACCTGATGTCAGTGAGACGTTCACCGGAGCTGAAGACTGCCTCCCCGTCACTGGTGGACACCTGTCGCCGGGACTCTACAGAGGAGGACCTGACGTTGCTTGATGACCAGGCAGGCGACAGTGAGGATGCCGGGCTTCCACAGGAGCCTTCGCCAAACCCGGTGATGCCCTTGGACCCGATGCGCAATACCAGTGATAGACCACCGACGCCAGGTCCGTCGTCCAGTATGAATATTCAGGAGGTCAAAGATCCCTTCACCTTTTGGTGGGACACAATAAAGAAGGACATGTTCCCAGTAAAACCTCCTCCTCCTACTCCTTCGCCTCCTACTCCCCCTTCTCCACCACAGGGGCCAGCAGAAGACCACCGACCCCCAAGGAACCTATTCCACCTCCTAGGGGAAGATCCAAAGAATGGAGAAGGCCCCCTTCAAGATCTTCCTCAGGATCTCCCAGTCCTAAGCGACCCAGACATCAACGGTCCACTCCGCAGGAGGATGATTCTAGACCTGACACCTCAGATACCTCCAGGTCTCCTTCTCCAATTAGCATCTCATCAGCTGACCCACAAGACCTGCCCAGGTCACCTTCGGATGATTCCTCTTTTTCTGAAATCATGAGGCACATCCAGGAGAACATGGGATGGGATTCGGAAGATCTCGACCCCAAGAGACAGCACCTAGCTCGTTACCTTCAGCAGAAGGACCCTAAGCCTGTGGTGGTGCCACCCTTGGTGGACACCTTCGCGGACATCACCAAGGCTGCGTGGAAGTGTCCGCACTCCACCCCCGCGGTGCCGAAGAAAGCTGACCGCCTGTACAGGGCTCTGCAGAGGACCCGTACTTGGCACAACAACCCCTGGCTGATTCCCTGGTCATTACGGCCTCCCAGATCTCAACAACCACAGCATCTGAGTACACAGCCACCGGACCAGGAATCCAAGCAGTTGGATGCCCTGGGGAGGCGCATGTATGCGGCTGCTACATGCTCAATCAGGTCACTGAACTATCTGACTCATATGGTTCAGTTTCAGAATTCCCTGTGGGAGCAGGGTCAGGACCTGGTTGACAAACTACCGGATGGTGAGCAGAAGGTGGAGCTCTTGAACCTCCTCCACACAGGGTCAGACTTGGGGACCCAAGTGTTGAGAGCCACATATGATTCTGTGGACTCGTCTGCCAGGGGTGCACTTCAGGCATCTGTCTCCGGAGACACTCCTGGCTCCATGTCTCCAGATTTACCCCAGATGTACAGAAGAGTATCCTGGATGTCCCTTATAACGGAGAGGTCCTGTTTGGTGAACCCTCTGAAAAGGTCATCACCAAGCTTCAGGATGCCGGGAAGGCAGTAAGGACTGTACAGGCCATGTACAGACCCAAATCTGGTTCCTTTCATAGGAACCAGAACCGTTTTCGTGGTCGACAATGACAGCAGCCACATTCCGGCCAGCAGCAAAGGGGTACCTTCTACCGTAAGGCCCAACCTAAGTCTTCCCCAGGCCGAGGTCAGCAGTATACCAAACCGGCCCAGCCTGCGGGGGGTAATGCCGCCACAGCATGACTCCTTACCGGCCCCGGCCCCTCCTCTGGATCAATGGGCAGAAAAGGTCGGGGGTTGCATTGTGCACCACTTTTCAGGGTGGCAGTCGATTACCGCCGACCGGTGGGTGCTTCAGCTGATCAAGAGAGGTCACTTTATAGAATTCCTCGACCACCCACCGCCAAGACCTCCCCTGCTTTCCTGTTATTCTGGTCAGCATGCACTGCTCATACAGCAGGAGATGCTTGCGCTTCTGGGAAAGGAAGCTATAGAGCACGTACCGAGGAACCAGAGAGGTGCAGGTTACTATTCCCACTTCTTTCTGGTTCCCAGAAAGACAGGGGACCTCTGTCCGATACTGGATCTCAGTGATATCAATGCTTCGGTCCTTTACAAACACTTTAGCATGGTGACCCTTTCCGGTTTGATACCCATGCTCAAGCAGGGCGCCTTCCTAGCGTCCTTGGACGTGCAGGATGCTTACCTGCACATACCCATTGCTCGAGCTCACAAGAATGTTCTTGCACTTCGAATTTCTAGGTCGTCATTATCAGTTCCAAGCCCTCCCTTTTGGACTGTCATCGGCACCTCGGGTGTTTACGAAGTGCATGGCAGTCATAGTGGCGGCTCTAAGGAGACAAGGCCACTACGTGCTCCCCTACATGGACGACTGGCTCCTCATGGCACCCTCTCGGGAGGCTCTGATGTCCGCAATTCACTGTACTCAGTCCCTGTTCGGGACAATGGGAATCATTATCAATCAGGAGAAGTCACACCTGGTTCCATCACAGAATCTGCAGTTCATAAGCGCCAGTTTTGGACACCGTCCAGGGGAAAGCTTTTCTGCCCCAGGACTGAGCAGAACACATTAGATCCCTCATCAGGGACATCCTGGCAAAGAAGACAGTCCCAGCCAGACTGGTCCTTTGCCTGCTCGGACACATGGCTGCAGCCATTGCAACAGTCCCGCTAGCCCGTCTCCACATGCTGGTGACCCAGTGAATATTGCAGGTTCAATGGGACCAGAAGCAAGACCATTTGCAGCTTCCAATTCGGATCACAAATGCCGTAATCCGGGACTGGCAATGGTGGCTAGATTCAAAGAACCTGTCAGCGGGGGTCCCCTTCATTGCACCATCTCTGATTGTGACACTCTCCATGGACACCTCAGGGTTTGGTTGGGGAGCACACCTCGACGGGGTCAGGTCTCAGGGCTCGTGGACACCGCAGGAAGCTCATCTCCATATAAATATTTTGGAAATGAGAGTAGTTCTTTATGCCCTGCAGGCCTTCCAGTTGGAGATCCCACCGGGTACTCTCCTGTTACAAACAGACAATACCGCGGTGATGTATTACTTCAACAAATAAGGAGGCACCCATTCCTACCCACTTTTCAGGGAGGCCATGAAGGTGTGGGATTGGGTTCTACAACACGGCGCAAACCTCATTGCTGTACATGTCCCAGGAGTGGACAACGTCATCGCAGACAGCCTGAGCCGCTCTCAGGCCAGAGTCCACGAGTGAGAACTACTCCAGGAGGTAGTAGAGGATCTGTTTCACAGATGGGACACACCAGAGTTAGACCTTTTCGCCTCCCCATCCAACGCAAAACTGCCCAATTTCTGCTCACTAGATCCAGGGCCTGGTGTTTTCTGGCGAGACGCGTTGTCCCTCTCCTGGACGGGCAGATTGCTCTATGTGTTTCTTCCCTTCCCATTGATCCAGAGGGTCCTTTTGAAACTCTGCAGAGAGCAGGTGACACTGATATTTATCGCGCCTTTTTGGCCCAGACAGATTTGGTTCTCTCTGCTACACCAGCTGTCCCAGGAACCTCTGGTGCCTCTGCCAATCAGCTCCCACTTATTGTCCCAGGAGGCAGGTTCTTTGGTCCATCCGGACCTTCGCTCTCTGAACCTGCACGCCTGGCGCCTAGAGACATAGCTATCATGCGGTACGGGGTTACGCAAGAGGTTGCAGATGTTCTAGCGACCGCTAGAAAACTGGCCACTCATGCCACATACACCATGAAATGGGGCAGATTTTGCCTCTGGGCTCAAGCACGAGGACTTTCCCCGATGGATTGTCCGGAAAGGTCGGTCCTGGACTACCTCCTGTCTCTCTTCCAGACAGGCTTGGCTTACTCCTCTATTAAAGTACACCTTTGTGCCATCTCAGCCTATCATTCACCTATAGGCCGACGTCCCATAACTCAGTTGGACACAGCATGAGCCTTCCTGAGAGGTGTTCTCCACCTTAGACCTCCGATTAAGGATCCTATTCCTCCATGGGATTTACCCTTTGTCCTGGAGCAGCTCACGCTGCCACCTTTTGAACCAGCCACGGATTGTAAGCTACGTCTTCTAACATGGAAGACGTTATTTTTAGTTGCCGTTACTTCGGCCAGAAGGATTACTAAACTTCACGCACTGATGTGCAAAGAACCTTATTTGGTTTTTCAGCAGGACAGGGTGTCCCTAAGGACAAATCCAAAGTTTCTATCTAAGGTGGTCTCAGCTCTCACCCTCAATCAGGACATCGACTTATCAGTGTATTTTCCTAAACACTCTAATAGAGGAGAGGCCCTGTTGCACACTCTAGATGTGCATAGGTGTCTAAGATACTACCTGACCAGAACTAGGCACCACTGTAAATCTGATCAGCTTTTCGTCTCCTTCGCCCATAGGATGATGGGAGCTCCGGTTTCTAAACAATCGCTGTCCAGGTGGCTCATCCACTGTATCACGTTCTGTTACCAAAAACATAACAAACCTTTACCGGGCACAGTTAAGGGTCATTCCACAAGGGAAGTGGCTACCTCCTTTGCGGCCATGAAGAACATGTCCACTTCAGCCATCTGTGCAGCAGCTACTTGGAGCACCGTGCACACCTTTATCAGGCATTATAGCCTGGATGTTGCATCACGCAAAGAGCTGGTTTTGGTCTAGCAGTCCTTCAGGGACTCCTATCCTAGGCTTCGGTCCAACTACGATTCTACTAGCCTCCTCCCTGCGGGGATTTCCAGTATTGTGACAATCAGTCCTATGATGTAACCTGCTGCAAGAGCTGTTTCTATAAGATAGTACAGTTACGTAAGAACCACTGCAACAGTAGATCTCCGAGAACAGTTCTTGCAGCAGGTAGTTTCCTCCCACCATCCCTCTGAGGTGGAGTTGTTCTGATATCTCTTTTCACGTTTAGGTGTTTCTAACACCGCTCTGAATACCTTTTGATGGCGGATCCTTAGTCTCCATTTCTGATGTCATCTAGCGGCCGGGAGTCTCCGGCGGGAGAACTGGGGATTCTGGGGGACCGCCCCCTTTTATATGGTGCCTGACGTCGGGGGCGGTCCTCACTGGATACTGCTAGCTAGAACATTTCTGTGGGGTCCTGGCGCCTGTCGGCTTCAGTCCTGATGGTGTAACCTGCTGCAAGAGCTGTTCTCGAAGATCTACTGTTACGGTAAGTTCTTACATAACTGTACTTTTCTTCTTACGGATCCCTCAGTGTGGTTTCACTCTCCCACCCTGCCTTCCCTTCCAGAACCTGAAAATAGGTTCTCACAGTAATCAGTTAGTTTTACTTAAGTTGCTTGAGCATTACTATTGCAGTTTTCTCTACACTTGTAAGTTGTGTTTTCTGCATTTTACATTTACTTGTCTGCTTTAATGCAATTGGTGTTTTTTTCCCAAAAACAATTTAAATTTGTATTACATTTTTGGTAGCGTTTTAGCTAGATCCACTGACCACCATTCCAGTCTGGCTATAGGAACAAATCTGACAACTGCCAGGCTGAACGGTGGCTGCAGAGTTTTTCAAACTCCTAGTGTAAGCTCTGTTATTAGAATGGGATCTGTCTCTGGAGCATCTGTCTCTTTGTAGATTGATGCATAAAGTGAAACCACAGTGAGGCATCTCTGAGAGGAAATAACATTGCTACGGTAAATAGTAGTTTTTTCTTCTAGCTGGGCCAGTGGTGTGTATTCCACTGCCACCAAGAAGACCAGGGTTTCCATGCAAGTCATGGAATCTCACATACAGGCCAACTGGGAGTTGAATGCATTATGTAGGTGTTGCGCTGTCAGGGAGGGAGGAGGGCGTAGCTCACCTAGCACACACAACTATGCTGGGGGAGGCAGCATTGGCAGTGAAGGTAGCTGCTCACTCTTCCAGCCAGAGGCAGGCTGCAGCGGTGGAGACCCCAGTCATCGGATAGGTGGGGATTAAGTGGAGTAAAAGAGGAGTAACATGAATGATAAAATAATTTGAAATAAACTTTTTCTTCCAAAAATTACCCATATTCATACACTGCTAGCTTAGTACACAGGAAAAAAAAGAAATCAAAGGGCTGCTTCTAAAGTTTGTATGGTGCTACTTTGTCAGTGATGGTATAACTGGCTGTTCTGCAGAATCTCGGGATCCATGAGAACCAGGAACATACTTATATGAAATAGCCATTGTTTTCAGGCGAGTTCTTTCTTCCCTTTTTATTTTTTTCTCATTCTTTTCCTTTCCTTTTGTGCTCATTACAATGGTTTTAATAGTGTAAGCTAAATATAAATTGATAAATGTATGAACCACTAAGTTAGGGGAATATTTTCTGTACACTACTGCCTGAAAATAGGTGGATATTTCTGTTTACTTAAATTATTAGTGTACTGTGTGACTATTTTTGAATAACTGTGTTCAAGTGTTAATTTGTATATTAATATTTTTTTATGTGATGTAGGATGTTTGTTGCAAATTAAAAGAAATAAAAGTTGTATAAAAAGATTACCAACACAAACAGAATAGAGAGAGCACACATACAACCCATTCTGGAAAAATGCACTACTAACTTAGATGAAGTTAGGGCTAGCAGTATAGCCTAGAGGTTAGAGTAACAAGCTGTGAATGAGCTTGGTACATTCAGCAGAAAGAGATGGGTTTTAATTCCTGCAACCTCCACCTGCATACTGTGTGACTCTGAACAAGTCACTTAACCTCCCCAGTGCTCCTGGGTCTTCCCTGAGAACAGGCACCTATGCCTAGTGGGCCTTATCCAGTTACCAAAGGGCAAAAAAGTGCAAACAGACTTTATTTATGTGCATTTCAAAGCAGTGTCAAAACAGCAACATCTTAGACCTGTGAGGAAGTGCATGACTCCCGTAAGAAGCGTCAGGTTTGTGGATGCCTCTGTATTTTATAGGGGCTTATAATGTTGCTGCTTTGTTTTAAATTTCTATATAGAGCTAGGAAGTGCTCCTGACCAATCAGAGCGGTCCTTTCCTTGCATGTGGGACACTCTTATTCTCTGAAGAGTGTTTCACACACAGCTGTCCTGGAAATGGGCACATTTGGGGAAGGTTTTTAAAATTTGAATATATTATTGATCAATCTTAATCAATAATATTTTAATGCTGCCACCAACACCAGTCATATGGTTGTAATAGTGGTCTTACATCCTAAGGGTATCAGAACCGCTCATCTTCGTTTCAAGGTTTAAAATGTATGGGGATTTTTTCCATCCAGATTGGCTAGGAGGTACCAGTTGCCTTATTCGTATCGGCCCACATTGAGCCAACTGGTAATGCTTATCTCAGAAGTGATGCTCCACCTCAAGACATTCATGTTTGCCATAAAGTTTCGAAACAAAACATTCCTGGCAGTCATATTATTAGTATAATAAAAAATAAACTGTTCTAACAGGAAAAAAGATCTATTTCACACTTGACAAATACTCAAAATTTCTTAGAAAAAGTGTAATCATCCCAAATTCATGTTGCAGACACTGAAAATCATATTGTGACTTTTTTTAATTCAGTTTGGAAGAATTCTGCTGTAGGCCATTAATCCTATCTGTCACGCTTCTCGTCTTTGTGACACACACCAAATGCATAGCTGGATGTTCTCTAGTTCTGTGGTTTCCACATCCTCTCCTCCTCGTTTCCCTACCCTTTCCTTATTTTCTGAAATGGTTATATATTTCTCTTTGTTACAGATGCCAAGTATTTTATCTGCTATGTTAGCGTGTCTTTGTCTGACATCATAGTCACCTGTTTATGGCATCACAGATATTTCCATAGCAGCACCTTGTGTCGTCATACACAGAAATGTGTTGCCACGTGTAAGCAAACAGTCACAATCGATAGTTTAGAGTTCTTGATTTCATACAAATGTCCTTAAAAGTAAAGCAAGGATATGACATATATGTGATTAAATGAAATCTAAGGTAAGTTGTGTCCGAAGATTTTTTTCTTAATTTTGCCCAAATGCATCGGGTGTCCTTCACCTTCCCCACAAATCACGTTAGACTGAACGACCTGTGGTTATCAACAAGTCACAGATTATGTGGAGCTACATTAGTACTCATCCAGTACTCTAGAACCACTCCAGGTCCCAGTGAGTTGTTAGTGCTGTCAGATATGCTGCCAGAACATTCATGAGATCTGCTGGTGTGATCTGAGGCAGTTAAGTGAATGTTCTGCTCAATATTCCGCATGGTAGCATGACACAGCAGTGGCCAGATTACCTGCGCAAAGTGATTGTGTCTGCTTTGCGCGGGGATTGTGTTGAAATCCCATATTCAAAGGGGTGCACATCTCTCAATAATATGTTTGCAGGCACTTGCAAAGAAATGAATGCAGCACACAAAGGTGGGGCGGGACTGTGCATAGCATTGCAACGCAATATTCATCGTGTTAGTGCCGTGCAATGGGGATAGCACAGGCCACTTAGCACCACGCAGTTACTGCTTATAAAAAGGCCAGCTTAAACCATGGGAAACCCCAGAGACAGGTGGAGACACTGCAGGCAACAGTGCAAGATGGCATTCAGGGAAGCACACACACTGTGTACATGCTGCAGCGGACTGTACGGGAAGAGGAGAGGCCAGATGCTTACCCTGGGCTCATACATAGGCCATGGAGGTGATATGCTGCACACAGACAGTACCATCCATGAGTCACATATGAAGTTCTCTGTGATGAGCAGCTCGTGGGCTGGTACATGTTCAACAGACCCATGCTCAGGCAGCTGCATGAGCTGTTGCATGATCAGCTCCCAAACAGAAACCCACTGCTGCCATGCATTGTCTTTTGAGCTCAAGGTGATGGCTGTAATGTGTTTTCTGGCCACAGGAACATTCCAGACACTGGCGGGGGATGCCACCAGTATCTCACACCTTTTGGGCCAGCTCCTAGACACTTTGCTGGGCCATGCTGGCAAGTTCATTGTATTCACCAGCCACGCAGCTGAGCGAATGGCAACCATGCAACAGTTTCATCAAGTTGTACACCTACCATCTATACTTGGTGCTATTAACTACACCCATGTTGCCATCCAGGCACCCACTGGTGATAGAGTGGATGCCTGTCTCAACAGGAATGGGTACCACTGCATCAATTGCCAGGTGGTGTGTGATGCAACAGGGCACATAATCAGTGTCCTGGTACAGTACCCCAGCAGCACCCATGACGAGCCTTCATATGGCACTACTCCATCTTGTGCCAGAGGTTTGAAAGTGAGGTCATCCTTAGTGGTCACCTGGTCGGTGAGTATACCTCACAGGCCCCCAACCGAAGCCCCATATGGGACAAGCCATCCACGCTGGGGTTGGACAGCCTGGGGTTGGACACAGGGCAGCCAGAGGTGTCTGAAGGTGTGAAAGCAGTGCAACTCAGGTGGTTCTGAGGGTGCCAGGAAAGGGCTGCCAACCCTCTATACAAATAACAACAGTGGATTCCTGCACTCTGGGTGGGTCACAATTGAAAACACAGTAAGCAAATTGCACCAAAATATTTGCCCCTTCCCCTCTTGCTCACCCTTCCAGGACCACCCCCACCCCGGAAAATTATGTGGCATTAGTAACTGCTTTATATTTCAGGATTTGGTTTTGACATATCAGTGTTCACTTAATAATTCACATACATGTATGGAAAAATGTTTCCTTCATAATTTTTTTTGAAAATCACTTTAACTCTTTTATATACTCTCTCTTTAATGTAGTGCTTTTTAGGGGATGGGATATGTGGAACTGACATGCCCCCTGATGAAGACCACAGTATTTTGACCAAAGTACTGGGGTACCTACTTTCCTCCTTACATGTTTGGATAAGTGCATCTATTAAAGGATTATTTTTGGCTACAGCTTGCTTATTGTGTGTTTAATTGTGACCCAGAGTGCAGGAATCTACTGTTGTTGTCAGCCAGTGGTGTCGAAGGGTTACAGTGGGACAGGGAAAGGGGAAATTGTTTAACCAGGAAAGGCACACTGAGTCGAAGATTGTTTCCATGTGCGACCTGGGAGCACAAGGATGTTAAGTGACTTGCTCAGGGTCACACAGTATGCAATTGGGGGCTGTGGGATTCAAACCCAGGTTTCCAGATTTGCAGCTCAGAGCCCTAAACCACTGCGAAGGGGTACAGCGGTGATATTGGGAAAACTCTGGTGGTGGGGTTGGGGGCCATGCACTACCTATGTCTGCCCCTGATCACCACTCTTGGTGTGGACAGTCTGCCTATGCAGCCCCTGTATGTTTGGAGGGGAGTGGACCTCAGCCACGGTATGGGGGATGTCTGTGGCGACAGTGTCTTCCACCCCTTGGGGGGTACTGCCCCCGATGAGTGTCAGGTCACGACCTGATGTGCACAGTGTCCTTGGTGACTTGGGAGTCCTAGCATAACTGGGCATTTTCATCCCAGCACCTTGTGGCATCGGCGTACACTGAAGTGTCTGTAGTGGGGTAGCACTACTGACACTAGACAGGCTGGGGCTATGGCCAGCCTTCACAGTGCTTGCCACCATGGCTGCAGCCTCTTGCACAGGGCCACACAGGTCCTGATGGACCACCACGAGCTATGCATGCTGTGCCTCTGCCTGCTACTTGGCACGCTTCATATCCTCAAGCAGCATTTGGCAGAGGCATGTCATTTCTCATGCAGCACGTGGTGGAGGGGTGTCAGCTTCTGCTGCCCCGCACTCTCTGCCTCCATGGCGAACCACAGCAGCTCCCTGCTCTCAGTTGTGTCTTGCTGTCACCTGGGACTGTCCAGTGAGACAGGCTGCACCCATGGCCATTGCATTGCTGGGGCTACACCACAATTAGTGCAGCAGCCCATGGTGGACGTAGCAGGCTGGCTGTGTCTGGCCCAGTGCAATGGGTGCAGGGTGGCAGAGCCGTGGACGTGCTGCTGGAGGCATCACGGAGAAGTGCAGCAGTGGCTAGCCATACAGTGTCAACGGGAGGTGGTGGAACACTGATCATGGTCATCGGGTCCCGGGGTGACACAGTGATGGCTGTGCCAGGAACAGAAGTGGGCAGCATCCCTGTATCTGTTGGGCCACGTGGTGACAGCAGCTGGGTCTCAGTGATGTGGGGGCTGGCAGTGGTGTGCAGCCTGTCCCTGCTACTCCAGGCTGTCGATGTAGGTTTTATCATCATTCACTTCCACGGCCTTCACATTGCTGTCCTCCAGGTGATGCGGACAGGTGGGCAGCAGCAACCACAGACACCAGCATGGTCGTGTGCATCCTCCTCTGTGTCTGTCTCCAGGGGCTGTGCTGTAGGGAGACGAGAGGGCGATTATATAGTACCATACCAGATGGAGTGGTGTTCAAGCCGAGGCTGCATGCATATGGTGCCACATGCCCATGTGTTGTCTGCAATGTAGAGCCCACGCCCTGCAGGGATCAGCACACCCCTACACCAAGAACAGACACACCATCACCATGGGGGACACAACACAGCACCAGTGTCCACATGGCCCATCACCAGTGTATGCACGCACCACACACTTGTACACACATCCAGCACCATTGTGTACACACCCCACCACCAGTGGACACACACCTAGCACTGGTGGGCACACACCTCAATACCAGGGGACACGCATTCAGCACCAGTGCACACCCCCACCAGCTGAATGAGGCACACCCCACCACCCCAGGGTGCACACATCCCAGCATTGGAGGGCACACGGGCAGTACCACGTGGGGCACTGTTGTGGGCATGCACACAGTTGGCTACTCACTGGGTGATGGGACACATTGATGTTGCTCACACCCCATGCGCTACCTAGCCCAGGCCTCATCATGAACCCATACCACTAGACACCCACACCGACACATATGACCTACAGGATGTCACACTGTCAGTCACTCACGTGGCTGGGCAGGTCTGCCACCTGGCACTCCAGTCACCTCCATGGGCCATAGAGTGGATGCTGTGGGCCCTCGCCTGTGGCATGCAGTTCCTTGCACTCTGCTGCCATGGTCTCCATCATGCACTTCAAGCCCCAGAAGCACTTCCTTTAACATGCCTGTTCCCTTCCACCGATGCATTCACCTTCTCCGTGATCTCATCCCAGGCCTGTCGGACACGAGCATTGGTGCTTTTGCACCAGGACATGGTCTTTTCCCTGGCCTTGTAGGTCTGTGCCAATGCAAGCTACTCCTCTGCGTTGAAGCGGTGGGCCCACAGTTTGTCAGTGTCTTCCATGGTATCTGCCTGACAAAGGGGTGCAAGATGGGTGACCAGTGAGTACAGGCAGCAGCACACAGCTGAACGGAACAGTGGTTCCCCCCCTTGTTCACGTATGCATCTCAGCACTGCAAACCCTCTCACAGCAGTAGGCCAACAAACACTGCACGTGCTGTGCATGCACCCGGCTGTAGTGGTGGTCACAAACAGGCAGTGGTTGACAGGGGAATTAGCCCACATACCCCTGGGCCCCTACCATGGATGCGTGTCTGTGCAAGGGTGCCTCTGCGGGCACTGTGCACTATGGACTGGGGGGGTGCCCCCTCCCAGACACAATGCCACCACTACTAGTGGATGAGGGTGCCAGCACATGGCTCTGCCATATGTCCACAGTACAAGTGCACACATCATACATACAGGGCACAATGCCCAGGTGTCCCAGGACCTCCATCTGGGTATGACCCCAGCACTCTGCTGTCAGGTCCACCACCATCATACATCCCCGGGTAGACCACTTGTTGACAGATAATACCCCCACAGTACAGACGACACCTAATCAGTAGGATATAATGGGTCCCCCACTGCAGCACATTCTCTGTCACAAGGCCCCCACAACTGTATAGTATGTCCGATTATGTACAGGGCATGGGCTACGTGCCCATGGACATTATGTTCACGGTGATACAGTGGATACATGGGCACATTGGCTTTAGTGTCCACCAGCGCACAACATGGAAGGTTCTG
This sequence comes from Neoceratodus forsteri, assembly GCA_016271365.2. Classification (NCBI taxonomy): domain Eukaryota; kingdom Metazoa; phylum Chordata; order Ceratodontiformes; family Ceratodontidae; genus Neoceratodus; species Neoceratodus forsteri. The sequence continues at coordinate 1,520,267,044 of CM057450.1, read as the reverse complement.
GAAAACTGTTGACCCCAGCCCAGTGACACAGTGGCATGCTCCCATACTGCTGTGCCATGCTCCCTGTGGCTCCATAGCATGGTTCGCTTGCTCCCCTGATGCATATAGCATGATATATGGCCACATGCAGGCTGTGTCATCCCATGGAATCCTCACATGCCTATGGGGACAGACGTCCATTCCATGGTTCCAGATCCATGTACAGTACATGATGCCCAGTAGATCAGCCACCCCTGCCTAGTACACGCAGTGTATGTAACAGGACTTTAGAGCTGTCAACGTGGACATGTGTCCCATACAGTCACATTGGTTCTCCAGGACAGAAAAAGCATGTTGGCTAGCAGAGGCATGAATGTCCACTAATGGAACACATGAACATTGCCCCTGGAGTACAAGAATGTTGCTGGATCATTCTGTGGCCACTGGACGTGCCACACACAACTGTTGGATATGCTGTGGGCCAGTGCATACACACAGTCTACTGCACACACCACTCATTCTAGTGCATGCCACATGACACTTACCTCTGTTCACCTGCAATCCCACTGTACTGTCCAGGTGGTGCAGTGTACTCCCTTAAATAGCCTAGTGCAATCTGTTATGCTAATGTATGTAGAACTGCATGTAATGACATGCTAATGCGATTGCTCGTCCAAGGACTGCGCAGTGACCTGATTTGCATAACCCCTGGCTGAATATTGCAAGTTTGCCTGCCACGCTAACCAGGTTTGCACCTGCACACTGATTTATAAAAACAAAAATAAGACGCTGCGTCAGCGTGTGGTCTAAAAGCAAAACAAAATGGTTATATTAAATGCATACTGAAAATAGAAAATAGAGTTAAAAAGCTACGTTTCGACCGTAGGTCTTCTTCAGGAAATATCTAAAAGAGAAAAAAACAAAGTTAATGTAGAGGAGAGGTAAAATGAGGGATATATAGATATATATGAGTGTGTGTGTGTGTATATATATGTATATACGTATATATATATATATATATGGAGAAAGAAAAAAGGGGAGGCTCAGGGAGAAGACGTGATGAATGGCAAGATTAAGAGAGAATCTGTGAAACAAAAAGGTGATGATGATGATGGGAAAGATAAAGCAAAATAGGAGTGAAAGAGCTAGAGAAGTCCCCAGGTGGGGACTAATTAACAGGGCCTAGTAAGAAGGCTGGAAGGTGACAAATGTGTGGGAAGGAGACAGAAATGGAGACTTACGGTGAAAATGAAAAAGAAATTAAATGTGTACAGATACAAACAGACTTTAGGGAAAATAAGGGGTGGCCAAAAGATGTTAGTGGAAAATAAGTCTATCATTTAAACCAGAGGGCTGCTGGGAGCCAAGGCGGATGATCAGCTTGGCTTCCATGTTTTTTCTATGGTCAGAATCCCAGAAGCCCTGCTGAAGGACACAAACAGAAAGGTCATTGACACTGTGGTTCCTGGAGATAAAGTGGGATACAATGGTTTAGCAGTGTCACCATTACTGACTGCTCTGTAATGTTCCCTGAAACGGTCAGCAAGGCGCCTACCAGTCTCTCCGATGTAAATAGCTGTACACTTCCTTGAAGAATACAATATACCACATTAGTGGAGGTGCATGAGAACTCCTTGGTGATGTGAAAAACACCTGTAGGCCCCGAAATTTCAGTCACATTGGAAACAAATTTGCAGGTGTAGCAGCGAGTCCTATTGCAAGGTTTGGTACCTGGGAGGGAGGAACTGTTAGGAGTAGGTAGGCTGCTTTTGACCAGGAGATTCTGCAGGTTAGGTGGCCGGCGGTAGGAGGCAATGGGTGGTTCTGTAAAGGAAGCACCAATGTTAGGGTCATTTTGCAAAATGGGAAAGTTACTGGTGATGATCCTGTGAAGAGAAGGTGTGCGCTAATGGAAAGGAAGCACTAGTGGAATTCACCGTTGTTCTTGCATGACAGTATCCTTCATGCGGTGGTCAAGGTTACGGGGCATGTTACTGACCCTATCCCCTGTTGATAAAAAAAACTATGCATTATTTGGTCTGCTCAGCAAAATCATCCTCTTCACTGCATAACCTGCGAAGTCTAAGAAACTGTGAATAAGGCGTCCATTCTTGACATGTTTAGGATGGAAGGAGCTGTGAAGAAGGAAACTGTGAGAGTCAGTAGGTTAGTAATAAACTGATATCTTCAGACCAGTGTTCTGTAAGGACAGTTGGATACCCAGAAAAGGCAGTGTAGAGGAGGGTACTTCAACAGTGTATTGAAGGGAAGGATAGGCCATGGTAAACTTGTCAAGAAAGACTTGGAGGGTCTCCCTGGAGCAGGAGGTGGCCCTCACACAGTCATCTATGTAGCATTTAGCCGGCCCTGTGGCGCTGAGGGCTGAGGCACTGGATGCCTTACCTTGCACCATGCCGGCGACCTGTGTTCGGGAATGAGCACAGATTGCCGGGGTCGGCTGAGGAGAAGAAGGATAGAGCACCCGATGGCTGCTCCTCTTCTCCGGGGTGTCACATGCAAGCTCTCGCCGTGATACTGCCACCTGGGGGTGCTCGGGTGGAAGGTGCAGTAGTGGGAGGTAGCAGTATGGGGACTGGGGCAGATGATAGAGGGACGGAGCAGGAGGCGCATCTCAGCTCGTCTCCTTGCTCATAGGCCCTCATTGCAAGCCAATGCTTGGGGTTGAACAAGGAAACACCCCCTGTCTCTCCTAGGCGACGACTCCTCGCTGCATATCTTCAATTCATCGGGGCAGACTCCATTGTGCAGGTCCACTTCAGCACAGTTGTTGGGGAGGCTAATGAGGGTTCCCTCCTCACCCCACACTGGGGAGTCAAACCAGGCATCAAGGGTCAAGAAAGTGGAACCATGCACTCTAGGGGCAGACTCCGATGACGAGGTTTGTGTATGGGGCAGTCTGAGAGAGTGGAGAGAAGGGGTAGTAAGGCACAAAAAAAAAAAATACAGAAAGTCATCTATGTAGCGTTTGTAGAGTTCAGGCGCAGTCCCTGTGAATGAGAGACAAAAACGTTCCTCCACCCAAGCGCACAGATTTGCACTGTGTGATTGGAAGCGTGCTTCATGGCCGGTGCACAGGCATGAAGATGTGTCCCGACTGACATCATCAGGCTGCATGACCATGCACACAACAACACTGTGCAAGCCGTGTAGTCTTGGCCACATCAACACTGGCATGCATACCTGCTTCATCTCTGTACTGAATATGGACTGAGCTTCCACTCAAGCTGAATTTTCTCACCAAGTTCAAGAGAACTATACAAAACCTGGATCTAGTGTTCTGCATCTGACAGTGTGGTTCCTGAGAGGCCACAATTTGCAGCTGTAGGCCTTTTGTATGACATTCTTATGGTGTTGGAGGCTTCTTGGAGGTTATTCCCCTACCTTTCATCCACCTATACTTTTGAGTGGAAAAGATTTTTGCTGAGTCCTCATGAACGTAGTGTGTCACCAATTACTTGTTAACTCTCAAAACCTCTCTGGCTCTTTTGGGGCTCAAGCCCATTTTTGTAGGTGTATGACCACTATTTTGGCCAATGGGGAGGGACAGGAGGTTTCCGAATAGTGGTCCCTCGGAAAATGGTTACCCTCTTCTTTTAAGAGAAGAGTTGGTCACCAACAAAACAACGGAATCAGCTCACATCAACAGAACTTTGTTAAAAAATATCCCACCAAAACTGGAAATTCAAGCCATTACTTTTCAGGACATCAGCATGAAAAATTTATCGGTGTCCCTTAAAGTTCATGTACAGCTGAGGATTATTCGGAGATGAGGTCATAATCTCTTGCTTTTGACATCACACTCCATTACTGTGGCAGTGGCTGTGACATCACAGGCAGGATATGACATCAGCTTTTGACTTTGCCTCAGCTGTAGATGATTGTATTGCCTTCATTTGAGTTACTGTATTGCCTTAATGTCCTGATTGTACTGTATTCATTGTGCCTAGGATATGGACCCTTTGTAAATGAGCATGTGTGCTCAAAGGTACAATCTGATATTTCAAATAAATAAATAAAAGATGAAATGTAAAAGGCAAGACTTTTGCTTTCTTGCAAATACCATGTAGTACAATCAAGCTCTAATGCTGCCAGCTCTGATTTTTTTTGGGTGGCTGCTTAATGTCATGTCCTTAACTCCACTAACTTCCTCCTGCTTGGGACTTCAACTTGGCCCCTTGCTGTGTTCATGGAGAGATCATTTGCGTCGTAGGCTGAGTGTGATCTGATTTTCTTGTCCTGAAAAGCAGTTTTCTTAGTGATGATTATATTTATTTGGAGGGTAAGTGAGCTGTAAGCACTTTTGATTGAACCCTCTGATCTGATTTTGCACAAGCCAGTCTGATATTTTTTCCTGCTCTGGTTTCTGATTTTCCCATATATGAGCCATTGGAGCTGCTTCTCATTTTGCTCACAGGGCATTCTAGCTAAGGTGAGGAAGTGTTGCTTGCCTGGATGTCAGAAGGGTGCTTCTGTTTTATTGTTGGACAGAAACCATCAGAGAGAATTTCAAACAGCTGTTTGTTACCCTTGCAGACTCTTCCAGAGGCCTTCCTGGTTCAAGGTAGACCATGTGCTTCTTTCAGGTCATCTATCCTAAAGGCTCTCATTCCCCAAGTTTCAAGCTTAGCCCCTCCAGCCCAGGCACTTCTTACAGTCTGCAACAGTATACATCATTAGTTCTCAAACTTTATCATAGTGAGCCTACCCAAGCCATGGGAAAGATCTCGAGCCTCCCCCCAAATATGGAAATTATCTTGGGCCTTAGTTTATTCAACTTTCTGCTGCTGCCCCCATGGTGATACCTAGAAACAAGGTTCAGTTCTGTGTGCACTTCTTGGTCCCCACTTTGTACATCAATAAATAAAGTCGTAGTGTCATCTGTCAGCCTGTCAGCACATCAGCAGCGTTGTCACTCGCAGTGCCGTCAAATAAGGTTCGTGAATGAGCCTGGGCTGTTTGGTGGGGTGTGGGAGGATTGATTATCCCATGGATTGCTCTCGTCCTATGGGGAGGGAGGGATGGTCTCTGCTTCTGCTGCAGTGTTGCCACTGGAGTGTCCAAGAGTTGAAGTACAGTGGAGACAGAGTGGGGACACGTAAGATGTTGCAGTGTTATGTGTTTTTCTGTCCCCATGAATTTTGAGCCTACAATATCCAAGAGATAGGGAGTAAACATGGAAAAACCACTACAGTTGTAGCAGGATAATGCGGCTCACCTAGCTAGACTCACACCATCGACTGCAGTGCCGTTCCTTTTAAAGGGGGAAATTGTTTAACCAGGAAAGGCACACTAAGCTGGGGCTTGTTTCCAGGTGTGACCTAGGAGCACAAGGAAGTTGGCTGACTTGTTCAGGGTCACACAGTCTGCAAGTGGTGACTTATGGGATTCAAACCCAGGTTTGCAGCTCAGTGCCCTTAACCACTACACTATACTGTCTCCTGTTTAGTTTAAATAACATTGAATGTTGGCTTAGGATTGCTGGAAAGGCCTAGCCTGTCAGCCTTGATGAAAGAACCCTGCTGTGGGGGGCAAACCATGGGTGCACAAATGAGGATGGGGCAGTTCCCATAGAAGACAGATGTTGAGACTGGATGGGGCAGATGGAAGGGGGCAAGCAGTCGGGAAGGGACATAAACAGCAAGTTAAAAAAGTCACCTACCATTATCCATTTTTATTTTGTTTTTTGCCTTCTCTCAAAATGTTTAAAACTCACAATCTAAATACAGTATCTTTTCAGACGTGCTTGAGCCTCATCTGCGAGGCTGGCCTCACCATTTGAGAAACAGTGGTGCAAATAAGTGAAAGGAACCCACATAGTTAGAACAGACTATGTTACTTCTAAGTACTAACTCAAGGGCCTGCAGCCTTGTGCCTTACTACACCTTTGGGGCGTACAGCTGTGGCACAAGTACCAACACAGTATTGTATCCTATAGAAACAGAAAAGGAATGGAAGTGGTTCTGACTCACTGTCGATTGACTGATTTGGAAATACTTTCTAACTTTACTCCATGAAGTCCTGATAAGAGTCTTCGTTCCCCAGCTCTGCTGTTTGGTCTGACTGGTGTCTGTTATATACATTACTCTGATTTATTGGAGGCAGTGAGAGTGCCTCTTTGAAAATGGACATATGATGTGTCTGTGAGAGGGCTACACCTATTTGGTCAAGATTATTTTTGGTTAGGGGTGGTGAGAGCCCCCCTCCCCCACCTCTTCATGATTTGGACTGTGAGAATTAATACTGTGAACTTAAGATTTGGACAGTAATATTATTGGACACTATGGAACAATATTGATTTTGAGTATTACCACCATCCTGACTACTCCTATCTGCTGCTTTATTTAATTTGGGGTTATATTTTGGTTGGGTTTTATTTTTTTTTTTTGTTTTGTAGGGTTAGTAGCTTAGAATATGAGCTGGGAAGGTGCAAGGACAGTCAGGCAATATTCCCCCGCTAGACTCCTGGACCTCCGTCCTTTTGTCTGTCCTCTATTGTCCCCAGAAGTGTATAGGTGGTGTTGAGCTCTGGGGATTGTGAGGAGGAGGAAGATGAGGGCTGGGACTGGCGGAGGAATGGAAAGGAGTGGGTGGATTGGAGTAGTGGGAACAAGGAGACGCCCTGGGGCGAAATAGGTTCAGGAAAGGGGTTCTCCCTGCCTGATTCTCATATCTAAGGGCTCTGCCATTGGCAGGCAAGTAACGCTGTCTTCCTTGGTTACTCATCCTACTCGGGCTGTGTTATGCAATGCCAGGTCGATTAAGAATAAGACTGCTTTAATAGCAGATCTTGTGGGGTCATCTGACCAGACTTGTATCACTGAGACCTGGCTGGATGAAAATTCTGGCCCAGTTTTGGCATCAGCAATTCCGTCTGGGTACTCATTGATGCACCGCCCAAGGATGGATCGTAGGAGCGGAGGTGTAGCCATTTGTTTTAGATCAGAACTGAGCCTGGTGGAAGTTCCAACGGGGTCACCAACTCCTTTGAATGTATCCTGGGTGAGGGTGTAGGGTGCAGGATTCTTCTCATCTGCCATCCACCAGGAGATGGGAAAGCTTTCTTGCAGGAAGTCGCAGACTTCATCGTCGACCTGACATTGTACTCTCCCTGATGGCTGATGCTGCGGGACTTCAGTGCCTGGGTCGACGATGAACTCTCGCAGTTTGGTCAAGACTTCCTCCAATTAATTAATGCTCTGGGCCTTACACAGGTTATTACCTCCTCAACCCATGTTAGAGGTCATTCATTGGACTTGGTGTTCCTCTTTGGGATGGAGATATCCGACTTGGTGGTGGAGCCAGTCAGGTGGTCTGACCATCACACCATCGGGTTCAGTTTCGCGGCTCCCCCAAGTAGGCCGGCCCCTATGGAGATGACCTGGTACCGACCTTTAAGGGGTGTTACCCCAGATGGCGTAATGACGATACCGGATCTATCGGGTGTGCCGAGCGAATGCCGGGATCCAGGGGATTTAGTGCTCGCCTATAATAAGGTGGTAGTGGCAGTCCCTGGATTCCATCGCACCTGTTCGTGTTCGCCCCCCTCACCCTCCGTCCAGGATCTCCGTGGTTTGATGAGACCTTGAAGGAGTTGAGAGTGGGGTGAAGGTTGGAGCGGAGCTGGCAGAAATCGGGCCTGGAGAATGACGGGCTTTGGTTGATGGACCATTATGTGGTCTGGCAATCACCCATAAGAAGGTAGAATTCCTGTCCAGGGAGATTGCTGCCGCACAGAACCGACCAGCTCAGCTCTTCTGGACTGTGGACAGATTGTGCAATCCAATCTGTCTCCAGTCTGGAGGAGCCTTGTCACAAGAACGATGTGATGAGTTTGCTCGTTTTTTTGCAGATAAGGTTGTCACAATCAGGTCCGGTATCTGTCTGGCCCACTCTAATGGAAGTTGTGGCAGTCGGCAGGAGATGTTGGGCCCTCAGTTTACCTGGTCTGACTTTAGCCAACCTGCAGTCACTGACATTGTGATGCTCATCAAGATGTTGCGACCAGCCAGCTGTAGTTTGGATCCGGGCCCTACACGCCTCCTGGTTGGATACGTTGATGAGATCAGCCCAGTCCTAGCTGAGAGAGTTTGGAAGTCATTGAAGAGGGCAATCTTTCCGGAACCCCTGAAGGAGGCAGTTGTTTGACCCCTCCTTAAAAACCCTTCCCTTGACCCGGACTGCTTGGCGAACTACGGACCTGTCTCTAACCTACCCTTTGTGGGTAAGGTTATTGAGAAGGTGGCTGCGTCGCAATTGGATGATCATTTGACCACCCACAATGTCTATGATTCTCTCCAGTCGGGATTTAGGAAGAGGCATAGTACCGAAACGGCCCTTGTGTGAGTGCTAAATGACCTCCTAATAGCGAGAAATCAGAAGACTCGTTCCATTTTGGTCCTCCTTGATCTCTCTGCAGCATTTGACACTGTGGACCATGGAGTGCTATTGGAGCGCCTGCGGCTCATCTGTAGAATGTCTGGTACGGTCCTCAGATGGTTTCAATCATTCCTCAAGGATAGGACTCAGAGAGTGATATCTGGGATTTAATCCTCAGCCCCTATCCTGTGGGGTGCAGCAGGGCTTCATCTTGTCACCCGTGTTGTTTGCAGTGTATGTGTTGCCATTAGGAGAGATTATTAGGCGGTATGGTGTGAGTTTTCACTGCTGTGCAGATGACACTCAGCTATACTTGTCCTTTGCACCTGGTCAAGATGTGTTCCTCTCGGTATTTAATAACTGTCTCACTGAGATCCAGGACTGGATTAGTGCGAGTTGGCTGCAGTTGAACCCAGCTAAAACTGAGGTGCTGGTTGTGGACCCTGATCATCGGGAGGTGGGTTTGTCAGGAGGCTCACCCTCGGGAGGTGTGGAAAGGATGAGAAGGGTCTTGGCAAGGTTGGAGGAATGATCAGAAGTATGGCAGCTTGGATTCAGTGTAAAGAAGTGCAAAATAATGCACCTGGGAAACAAAAACCCAGGGGAAGATTACACAATCGGGCGGGGGGGGGAGGTAGTAACAACAACAAAAATGGAAAGGGACCTGGGGGTAATCGTATCAGATGACCTTAAGGTTAGCAAGCAACGTGAGAAGGCAGTAGGGAGGGCTGGGGGATACTGGGATGTATAGGGAGACGCATCACCAGCAGAAAACAGGAAGTTGTTATCCCTCTGTACAGACAGTTGGTGAGACCTCATCTGGAATACTGTGTCCAGTTCTGGAGACCCCATCTCCGCAAGGACATAGACAGGATAGAGGCAGTCCAGAGGAGGGCAACTAAAATGGTGCAGGGTCTGCAAGAGAAGCCATACGAGGAGAGACTAAAAGAGCTTAACATGTATATCCTTGAGGAAAGGAGGGAGAGGCGGGACATGATAGAAACTTTTAAGTACCTCAGTGGACTCAACAAAGTCCAAGAGGGTAGCATCTTTCAGAAAAAGAGATGTGCAAGAACAAGGGGACACAATTTGAAGATAGAGAGGGGGTTCCAGGGGCAATGTGAGGAAGTATTTTTTCACAGAGAGGGTGGTGGACGCATGGAACAGCCTTCCTGAGGAGGGTGTGGGGTCTGAAACTGTGAGAGAATTCAAGAATGCATGGGACAGACATAAGGCAATTTTTGGTGGGGGGTAGTTAGAAATAGGCTGTTGGTTAACTAGGATCTGCAGCTTATCCTGTAGGTAGGGAAATGGGCAGACTAGGTGGGCCAAGCGGTCCTTATCTGCTGTCAAAGTCTATGTTTCTATGTTTACCTCAGACCAGGTGCGGAACCTGGGCGTTATTGTTAATGACAGCTTGACACTGAAATTGCAGGTGTCCACAGTCGTCAAGACCTCTTTTTATCATCTGAGGAATATCGCCCAGGTGAAACACCTGGTTCCTCCCAATGACCTTCCAACGTTGGTCCACGCCTTCGTTACCTCTCGCCTTGACTACTGCAGTGTCCTTTACCTAGGGCTACTGGGGGCTGATGTCCGCCGCCTTCAGCTAGTGTAGAATGCAGCAGCCAGGCTGTTGACTGGTACATCTAGAACCAGTCATATAATGCCTGTTCTTCGTGGTCTGCAGTGGCTTCCAGTACGGTGGAGGATCACCTTCAAGGTTCGTTTGCTACCTGTAAAGCCCTACACGACCAGGGGCCTAGTTACTTGCAAGATCTCCTTCGCCCTTACTATCCCCTCCACCCTCTCTGATCCACTTACGAGGGATTGCTAGAGATTCCCAGGGTCCATTTAAAGACATCTTGGGCCCGGTCTTTTAGTTTTGTGGCACCAACCCTGTGGAATTCTCTTCCTCGTCGGGTGCAAGACTGCCTGACCGTCCAGGAGTTCAAAACTGCACTAAAAACTTATTTATTTGAACAGGCATATTCTGGTTTTTAAGGGGAATATCATAGTTAGAATTTTAAATTATTGAATTTTATTGATTACTGTTGGTATTATTTATTTAGTTGTCTGCTATGTACAAGTGCCTTGGTTATAAGAAAGGTGCTTCTTATAAATAAAATATGAATGAATGAAACATAACTCCCTACTACAGGTGTGTTGTTGTCAGTTGAATAATTCAGCGTTGAAAGATCGTCAATGCAAATGAGACAACCACATGACAACCCCCTGTAACCAACCTACTGCACAAAACACAACCTCTCTACAGCCCCCCATTTAACCAGCCCACTCAACAAAACACAACCACATGACAACCCCCTATAACAAGCCCCCCATGAAACACAACCACATGACAAACACTATGTAACCAGCACACTTCACAAAACACATCCACTTGATAACCCCCATGTAAGCAGTCCAATCAACAAAATGCAACTACAGGACAACCGCCATGTAACCATCCCAGTGCACAAAACACAACCATATGACAACCACCCCCAAGTAACTAGCCCCCAAAACATAACTACACGTCAACCCCCACGTAACCAGCTCGCTTCATAAAATACTACATGAAACCCCCATATAACCAGCCCCAATGAAACACAACCACATGACAACCCGCCTTGTAACTAGCGCCCCTATGAAACACAATCACGTGACAGCTCCCATGTAACCAGCCCCCAAAGAAACACAACAACATGACAAACTCTCTTGTAAGCACCACCCCAATCCCTTTGTAACAGTACAAGAAAAAGGCAACCTGCAATAGATAAAGTAATTCCAGGGAGAAAAAAGTAAGCACTGATGGAGAGGTCAGTTCTGTCCTCCCCCACCCCAGAGGTGGAATGCTCTACCTCCTTTTCATGTCCCAGACTCCACCAGCAAGGAGTTAGGTTCTCAACGTGAACCCAGATCCCTGACATGGTAGAAAGGTCTACTGCTGCCAGTGCCACCAAGTCAGACTAAACCATTCTGCAACTCTTCTTGCTGACCTTCATGATTAAAGGGAACATAATCGTGGCATTCTTTAACATAATTGTCAATTTTGTCACGTGGGGAGTATGCCTACTCTGTTTTTTGTACTGTTATGTTTTATTCTGGAATAGTCTTGTTTCTCCTTTTTCTGGGCCCTCTGCTGATGTTGCTTTTTTCTGCCTGATGGTCATTTTTTTTCCATATACATTTTATCTACTGATCTCCCCAGCAGCCCCCTTCTAAGTGACCCCCCCCCCACCGATCCATCATAGGCTGTTCTAGAACTTACCTTCACCAGCATCCTCTGCCACAGGACTGTATTTGTGTCTGGCCACCAGTGTGGGGCCTGTGGAGGGTTGGTCGTCATCCTGCTGCCTGGGGTGGTTTTCCTCCGATTTTATCCCTGAGCCCATGGGTGTACAATGAGCGCAATATCCAAGCTCTGCCTCAGCAGAGACAGCCCTGGCATCCTAAATGTGGGATCCATTCTCTACGTGATGGCGTGCATGTGCTGGCACCCAGCCACTGCTGGGTGTCAGGCAAGCAGTGTGCCACACTAACTCCCCCTCCCCAAGGAAGGAGAGCCATCTAAGGATGCTCGATCCTTCTTCTCCCGTCAGCCCCCGAACAACCTGAGTCCATTCCCAACCTCAGGTCACAGGTGTGGTAGGTGGTAAGGCACCCAGAACCTCAGCCCTCCGTGCCACCAGGCTGATCTGTGATAGTCATTATTTAATTACTGATCAGTGCCAGAGCCCGCTATCATCAATTGTGTGGAATCCTGCCATGCAAGTTTCACTCAGGGCTCCTACTCAGCTGATGTCAGTGGGTTACAGAGCCAGTCGGTAATTAACAGATGAATATCAGGTGGGAGAGAGTAATCATCATCATCAAAAGATCTTTAAAAAGAAAAAGAACAACATTATTTCAATGCAAACGTAAGAAGTAGTTCAGTGAGGGGGACGTAAAAACAAACCCAACACATGCTCAAATTTACATAGAAACATACAACATAAACAATGATGGCAGAAAAAGACCAATTGTCCATCCAGTCTGCTCGAGTTCCCTGTCTAACCCTGGGACCTACTGTCCATCCAGGGTCCTACCCGGCCCCTCCCCCTCTTCCCCCATTCTCCTTCCAGTTTCTGTTGCCCCAAGTAACCTCTGTACTCTTAATTCTTCCCAGCTATGCTTGAAACCTTTAACTGTTTTAGTACCCACCATTTCATCTGGTAGACTGTTTTACGGTTCTACCACCCTTTGTGTAAAATAATACGTACTCGTGTCCCTCCTGAACCTCCCTCCTGTCAGTTTCCACTCTTGCCCTCGTGACCTCGAAGTGCTACTCAGGCTAAGTAGTTCCCTACAGCTCACCTTGTTAATTCCTTTTAGGAACTGGAAGCTCTGTATCATATCTTCCCTCTCCCTTCTGGTCTCCGGTGAATACATGTGGTTTTTTGGGGTTTTTTTTTTTTGTTACCACTCTATTTATCACCCCCAACTCCAGAACTCTCTCAGGCCTCTTCTCTCACCATCTTGCTGTACCAGCCGCCATGTTCCCTGCCATCTTCAAGGACGTTACAAATCCTCTCCAGGCCTGGGAGGCTAACGACCCGAGGAGACCGAAGGGGGCAGTGGCAGGGATGTTTTTTCCTTGTGTGGTCCCGAGAGCCCTCCCTCCATCCACCCCAGTGCGTGGTGCATTCTGCAGACAGTCCCATGTCCTCCCGGGAGAGGAGAGCAGCCAGCGGGTGCTCAATCCTCTCCCTCCCCTGCCAACCCACGGCACCCCCGAGCTCGCTCCTGAACTCGGGTCGCCGGCTTGGCACGAGGTGTGGCATCCAGCACCTCAACTCTCCATGCCACTGGGCCAGCTAAGTGAATACATGTTAAGTGCCTTAAGTGACCTGCCTAGTTTGCCCTGAATCATCTTTGTTACCCTGCGCTACACTGTCTCCAGTCTGTCCCTGTTGTCCCTGAGGTGAGGACTCCAGAACTGGGCACAGGGCTCCAGGAGTGTCCTCATTAAAGATCTATTAAGGGGTAGCATTACATCCTTCCTCCTGCTGTCAGTTCTCCTCCCGATACACCTAAGCATCCTACTTGCCTTACCATAGGCCTTGTTGCACTGGCTCGATTGCTTAAGGATGTTACTGATAATAACTCAGAGGTCCTGTTCCTCAGCCATAGTGCTAAGTCTCACCCCACCAATCCAGTACTCTGTCCTGGGTTCTTGTTCCTTAGGTGCATTACCTTGCACTTTTTGGCGTTGAATTTCAACTGGCAAACCATAGATCACCCCTCTAGCTTTTGAAAGTCACTCTGTGTTTCCTGATTCCCTGTCGCTGTCCACCTTCTCACAGAGCTTAGTGTCATCTGCAAAGAGACACAATCTGCCCAGATTCCTTCTGTAATGTCATCGATGAACATATTGAAGAAGACCTGGCCCAGGACAGATCCCTGTGTTACCCTGCTCGTTCTTCCTCCCCCTCTTCTGATTTGACCCCATTGACCACAACCCTCTGCTGCCTCCCCTTTAGCCAGTTACATACCCAGTTTACTATGACCTTAGATGCACGCAGATCCTCCTCCTTCTTCAGCAAGCATCTGTGGGGCACCGGGTTGAAAGCCTTGCTGAAGTCAAAGTAGAGCATATCTACAGCATGGCCCCTATCCAGTTCCCTCATCACCCAGTCAGAGAAAACTATCAGGTTTGTATGACAAGACCTCTGTGCAATGAACCTGTGGTGTTTACTGTCCTGGAGACCGTTTCTCTCCAGGTAATCCATGAGGTCTTCTTTGACCAGTGACTCAGTCAGCTTCCCTATAGTAGAGGTAAGATTTATATTAAAAGAAAGCCAGGTTTAGGTTCTCTCTAATCAAAATGCCAGAGCCTATTGCTGTATCTAATCTAAACAGAAAGGCAGTGTGGTCTAGTAGTTAAGGAGCCTGGACTGTGTGAAACAAGAGATCGCAGATTTGAATCCAGCCTCAAACACTGACTTAGTAAGTGAACTTGGGAAGACCTGCTGACCTCCACATGCTGCAATCCACCCAGCAGAAAAGCTGGGTGAAAGTAGAGCCCCACTGAAAACAAGAAGGTGCATCTCAAGTGGTATCATTAAATTGTAATATTAATCAAATCTCTCTTTTTAAATAAGAGTTGGGACTCCATTGGCTGTGGCTCGGAAGGTAATGGAGAAGAGTCCACACAGCTTGCTGGTAGGAACTGGTGCGTCAGCCTTCGCCAGAGAACAGGGCTTCACCATTGAAGACAATGCAAATATGATGAGTGAGAAGAGTTCTAAAGCTTACCAGGTAAAGCAACCTTTTCTTCTGAATTAGTAAATCATATACACAAGGGAAGCACTGATTTTCTTATGTGAAATTTCGATAATGGAGCAAAAGCATTTATATATTAGCACTTCATAAAATGGGTAAAGAAAATCCTGCCTCCTGATTGTCCGAGACTGGTCTTTACCCATGGCATTGAGAGAGTGTTGCCAATAAGTAAAAACAAGATCCTGACGACCTGGATGCATCCCCAGCCATAACCTTGTGCCAGATTCTTGGAACTTTCCATTTTTAGCTGGCAGCCATTTTTTTCCTCACTAACTGAAACAAGCAGTTGCCATGTCATACGTACTTTTGGTCAGCTTTCACATATTCCTGGCACCAGAAATGAAGGTAATTTGGAGCTGGCAGTATAGCCTAGAGGTTTGAGTAACGAGCTGTGAATAAGCTTGGTACATCCAGTAGACCCGAGTTTGATTCCCACAACCTCCACTTGCATACTGTGTGACTGAGCAAGTCACTTAACCTCCCCAGTGCTCCCAGGTCACCCCAGAAAACAGGCAGTTGTGCCTAGTGGGCATTACCTGGTTACAAAAAGAATAAAAAAGTAATCTTCTCCTCAAAAATATTTCAGATGTAATTTTCTTTTCAAACCATCCCGCCCTCTAGGCCACTTTCTCACTTGCTCAGTCCTGCTGACTCCCTCCATAAATTAATAAAGTTATTTACTACTTACAGTTTTTTCTAAAGCACTCTCTCACTTCTGCCTGCTAAGACCTTAATGCTGCTTCTTTCATTTCATTGAAACCAGTGGTATTTTTGTAAATTTCCTTTCTCTACTTCAGACCACATTCCTACAACTTAACAACAACAGAAAAAAAGATCAGAGATTTTTACTTCTAGATGGAATGCCTGGATTCTGTATATGATGTTATATGATCCAGATTTCATACCCAGAGGCCCCCTGCAGAACAATGCTGTGAGCCTGTCCAAGCTGGAGGTGCCCTGAATCTGTGGCTGCTAGGGCCTTGCTGCCCTCTTCCCCTCCAATAAAATCTGCAATATCCACCCGATTGAATACCTCTCACAGAATTACTGTAAGTGTACTATCGATCAGTTGCTTCCCAGTCTGTGCGGGAAACAGATGGTGTCTCAATGTGTTCTGTAGTTTCAGTATAATATTCTGTGATATGCAATGCTCAGAAACCTTCACTGAAACGTATATCCTGCTGCGCTTACCAAAAAAAAAAGAAACCAAGAACAAACGGGAGGTTTTGTTTATTTCCACTCCCCACTCTGCAGTGGGAAAAACTACACAGCCGAACTAACAGTTTTATTTACTTCCCACTGTACTGGGGACAACCTATGCAAGCGACCTGGCAACTTACTTTCTTCTTGCTGTGGGTCCCTCAAAACTGTCTCCACCACTTCAGCACTTGTAAAAAGAACACACCGCAACAGAAAATGCTCACAGTACGAGGGGTATTTTAGGAAAACAAAACTGATGAACTGTCAGTTTTCGAAGAAAAAATATAGTAACATACACAAGTGAATGCAGATTAAAAAGAATGGTTCCTTTTTAAAACTGCCTTTGGTCAGTGCAGTGCCTTTTAGTGGCACACAACTGTGGAATAACTAGTTTACAAACATTTGCAAAACAGTTGTCTATATTGTTTTATTTTAAACATAAGTCATTTTTTAATGAAATTTCACTACAAAACCCATTTTTATAAGCGCAGTAAAACACTTCAGGGTGTTGGTTTTGATATTACCACAGCTCCAGGGGTTTAAGGCACTCGACCACACTACACTCCCACTTGTGCAGTAATAGTACTACCAACACCCTGCAGTGTCTCATTGCTTGCATACCCTAGAGGTGCAGTACTGCAGCTAGAATGCTCTTGTTCCAGTGATGTCATCACACATAACATCAGTGGTTATTGTTTTCCTTCATATGTGTATCCACCTTTCTGCAAGCCCACTCAACCCTGTCACCTGCCTTCCCTAGGTAGTTTGCATAGCCTCCTGTTCCCCTATGACACTCTGTTATGGCAGGGCCCCAGGGGAGCCCAACTACCTCAGGAGAGTCAGGATCCAGTATGGAGGCAGGTACCTATTGGGCAGTGCTGTTCCTACAGGGGCTGGAGGTCATCATGCTGGTTGGAGGATTTCCACCAATTTATTTATTTATTTGATAACCGGGTAGGTATACTGATAAGAGGGACCGTTTTCAGGAACCACCCAGGCAATCTAGATGGCACATACAATACATGAGACTCGGCCTCCAGTACATTAGTAACAACATGCAAGTAGAGGTAATATGTATAGTCCAACAATTCATACAAATAATCAGTACATGAGAATCAACATACAAGTGGAGGTGATGCACATAATCCAACCGTTCATACAAAGAAAACCAACTTGAGTGCATGTGGTTGGGTAACCAGAGTCAGGCAGAGTGAGAAAGCAAACTAGAAATGACAGTCAGCTAAAAGTACTAATATAGCTTATAGAGAAATGGACAAAGTGAGACTGTAGAACTGGGTAACCTTGTCCCCACCCCATGTCAGGAGGGGACTTGCAAACTGTGGCTGTTAAGAGGGCATTTCTAAAATATGATTTGAAGAGGGGAAGTGCCTAGTGAGTGATGCATGGCCAGTAAGGCATTCCAAAGCCTGGAGGCAGAGATGGAGAAGGCTCTCTGACCCATCTCAGTTGCAGTCTGGGGATAATCGGGGAGACATTGAGAGGAGGACCTCCGTTCATGTGCGCCAGACTTAATACTAAGGAGTCTTGTTAGAGGGGAGCTAACCCCGTTACAAGAGACTTATTGATAAGGGTACCTATGAGGTAGTCACGGTAGTCCTGAGTAGACATCCAACCAAGCGTTGAGTAAAGGGAGCAGTGGTTGGTGTAGAACGGGGTAGGTATGACAAACCTGCAGATGCTGTTGAAAGCGGTATTGAGTTGTGTGAGGTATCGATTTGAGGTCTGGGAGAAGATAGAAGCAGTAATCTAGGAGGGGTAGAAGTGTGCCTGACCAATGGCCAGATGCACCTCGGGATCATAAGATGCTTTAGGCCATAGCAGACACCCAGTTTCTGGTTCACATGCTTGACTACTTGCCCAATGTGATCGGCAAAGCTTGGGAGGAATTTTCTCCCCAGGGTTACTGGTGGGCAATTTATGCATACACTGCCAATGCATGGGTGCCGTACGGGTTTCAGTGGCAACCCCTACCCAGTGTGCCTCCACTGTGCTACTACCCAGCTTTCGATTGGTGGCAAGTGAACAGCAGAAGATGGAACCTTCTGCCAATGCCATCGAGGGAGAGTTATCCTGTGGGACATTCATCTCAGTTTCCTGGCTGGCCCCAGCAACTGAGTCTGTTTCTGAACCCGGTCACTGGAGTAGGCAACAGGCGCTACCACTCAGCTACCTTGCCAATTTTCGTGTGTCTATTTTAGGGCCATACCTGGAGCACCCTCCCAATATGTGCCTCCACTGTGCTATTACCCAGCTCCGATTGGTGGCAAGTGAACAGCAAAAGATGGAATCTTTCTCCCCAACACCACTGAAGGAGAGCTGTCCTCTTGGACATTCATCTCTCCTTTTCCTGGCTGGTCACCAGTAACTAAGTCTGTTTCTGAACCTGGGTCACTGATGTAGCCAACAGAGAGCTACCACTCAGCTACCTGGCCAGGTTTCGGTAGCTATTTTGGGGCCATACCAGGAACACCGTTTTTTATTCTGAAGCCTGTTTACAATTCGACAACATGACAAAACAGTATATACCCCCTGCAAAAGCAAGGAAACTTCCTCCTTACCCCTTCCGCTCCACTGACTCTTCTCTCTATTGTTTCCCGGGCCAGGCCATTTCAAGTCAGTCTGCCTTCTCCTGCACTCTTTCATCTCCGGTGTAGCTTCCTCATCACTGTCCACTCCACTTTCTCCCCTTCTGCCAATAAAACTCATTTCCGTGCCCACCATTCCTCCCGTGTCCGCTCCTGCACCTAAGTGCCTCAGTATTTGTTATGCAGTGTACTAATATCAAATCGCTAGTGCTTTAATTGCACTTCACTACTGCCTCTGTTGCTGTTGCAGTCACTGCAAACCCCTTTGTTTGTTGGTTACAGTGCCAAATGTCTAAAATACCACCAACAAGCGTAACCTAATTAAATGCATGTTTGCATCTGTAGCTCTCAACCCTTACCCCCAGCTCCTGGTCAAGGCTGAAAATAGGCAGAATTGCCTAGCCATCTTTTCCTGGTCGACAAAAAATAATTAAATGCAGGCATGCTCCTATGTAACCTCACTGCTGTACAAAGACTGTTTTTGCACGTTACTGTTAAGAATTTGTTTAACTTTTTATTTATCAGATTTTGTAAAGAATATAAAACACACATATACATAGTATCATATACAACAATGGTTCTGACAAAGTCAATCAAAGTACCAGTGATACTAAAAGTACAGATGAAGGTCTGTATTAAATAATTAAGTTGCCAGAAGGAAGGCCGACAGGCTTCTCCTGAGACACAAAAGAGAAGTGGCTTGGAGGGTGGCATCTGAGACACAGCATCTATGAACTGTAGTAAGAAAGAAAATAAAATTCTGCTCTGGATATCAAACCCAGGCACCTTACTGTCTACTGCTTGGTAGCCTGTAATTCTGATGCTGTACTAAGCTTCCCAGACAGGAGTTGCGTGCTGTGGAAAAGGACATCCTGCACTGAGTGCTGACCCCCCCCCCCCAACACGCACACACACACACAGTTGCTGCAAATTTTCTTAAGTCTGTCTATTTGAAGTAATGTTTCCCAGGTTGCATTTAAACCTCAGAGTCTGAGCTGGAACCTTTCGGGGTATCAGCAATATCGAATGTCAAACCTTGCTGAAAGTCTGTCACTAGGGTTACCACCTTTTTAGAAGCCCAAAGTGGGACATTTCTTACTGAAACATGATTTTTCGCAGGACAGTACGTAACCTCGACCAATGTAATAGACTTGGCTTCTCTATATAATCAGAATTAAGGCTAAGTGCAGTAGTTTCCTAGTTGTTTCCTTTGTTTCTTATCATTTTAAGGTGTTTTAGTTAAGGTATTGTAGTTTTCTGCAACATTTAGTGGAAATTCAGAAAATATTTTTTCTACTCTAAAATCAGGACATTTAGTATTTTTCATGTTTTTTTTGCAGGACACAGCTGCCCAAATCAGGACTGTCCTGCAAAAATCAGGACAGGTGGTAAGCCTATCTGTCACTAACATCTAACAATATCTCTCACTACATAAATTGTAGTAAGAGAAAAAAATGTTCCACTCTGGGAATCGAACCCATGTCCCTTGCTCTGTACTGTTTGGTAGCCTCCAACTCTGCTGGTGTACTAAGCATCTTTTACAGGAGATGCCTGCTGTGGCAAAGGACATCCAGCAGTGAATGCAGACACCCTATACAGATGCAGTGGTATTTTCATAATGAACTGTCTGTTTATTTGTAGAAGTGTCAAAGTCTGATTTGGAACTTTTCATGTTATCAACAAAGATAGCACTTCAACTCTTGCTGAAAGTGTATCACTGTCATCAATGACGTCTAACAATTTCCCTCATACTACGTAAATTGTAATGAGAAAAATAAAATTGTTCTGCACTGAGGCTAGAGCCCCAGCTTGGTTAGGTCTGAAACCCTACACCAAGACCTAAAAGCCCTGTCCGTGGCATCATCAGTGACATCATGCAGCTGAATCACTCACGCTGACTATCTTTGAAACTGATTGAATATAAAAAGAGTACACGTGACCACAATAGGCGCTTACAGCTACGCTGTTGGCACCTAAAAATAGCATTAAACCAGGATTTGTGATATAAATGCTCATTTGGTACCATTGAAATGTTTTATTTTTGTATCATTTGTGGTATCACATGCTTAACTTTTTATGTATGCCTTTTACTTAAAGCAGCAGTGCAAAAAAATTTGGCAATAAAATTGACCCTACCTTTTTTCACTATAAAAGATTCTGGTTGTTTGCCAGTTTTATTTGGTGGTAACATTTACTAATTCCACCATAACTCAAGTTTTTTTTTATAAATATTTATAAAACACATTGTGCTTGATATAGGACTCACCTGGAAAAGCAGATTTCTAATATTTTTAACAGTAGATGAAAACTGGCTTTTTGGAAAACATTGTTCATTGCACTGCTGTTTCTGTATGCTTATTGCTTGTTACTGTATACGTTTGCATTTTTCCCTATCCACTTGGTACCTTCCCCCCATGACTCCTCTTAAATTAGTTGTTTCATAGCTCAGCAGGCCTTTTTGTATAAAACCTTTGACATAAATAAAGGCAGTAATCCACTTGTAAGATTGTTTACTACTGCACAGTGCAAATAATGTTATGAAAGCTGGAAGTTTATTTTGGTGGGTTAGGTATCCCTTAAGTTGCATCTTATAGTTGCTTTATGTATAACGCTGCTGAAATATTATTTTGTGATTGTAAAGTGCTCTGAGCCTTCTCAGCATGCTACTGAAATCCTTTACTTTCTTTTACCAGGCAACCCACCTTCTGGCTCCTTATCCATCCTTAGTATGATATACCATTTTTCAGAAGACCAATCATTGTATTTTGCTCTGGGTTTGCATCTCACAAAACCATAATTTTTTCTTTGATTTTACACTGTAGATGTTTCTTGAAAAGGGCAGAAGTTTGAAAAGTCACGATACATTAGGTATACCTAGAGTACTTAATTAATTGCTAAAATTGGTTGAATAAAAAATGTTTGAACTATTAACATGTTGTTGAGTTGGGTCCCCATAGCAGCCCAGACATTTAGGCTGGGATTTCCCCTCTTATTGTTGCTTTATTGCTCTTACAGTTCTTTGTTTTCTCATGTATATTGTATTCTAGTTACAGGTGACCTACTATATCATCCTAAAACCAGTACCCTTCAAGTGCCATAATACGTTGTTGTGATGTCACAACCATGTATTACAGAATTTCATAACACCCTGCTCATCCTTGTCTCTCTGTGAATGTGGTCCCTAAATCGAACATCCCCCTAAAACCTCTTAATTGTTCTGACTGATCCTGCTGTTTCTAGCATGCATCTTAATTTAAACTAAACAGGAACTCTCAGAGCACTGAGCCACACTTCACTTCTGTAGATTTCATCTTTACTTGCACTGGCAAAAAAGTCTGTGCTTGGGAGTCTCTGCTTATTTTAAAATTAGAAGTATAGAAACATAAGACAATGATGGCAGAAAGAGACCAATGGTCCATCCAGTCTGCCCAAGTTCCTATTTAGCCTTGGGACCTGCTGTCCCTTCTGGGTCCTAGCCTTCCCCATATCCCTCCGTTCTGCTCTCTGATTCTGCGGCCTCAAGAAACCACAATACCTTTCATTTTGTCCCAGTCATGCTTGAAACCACTAGTGGTTTTCACACCCACCACCTCGGCTAGCAGACTGTTCCATAGCTCCACCACCCTTTCTGTAAAATAGGACCTCCTGAACCTCCCTCCTGTTAGTTTCCACTTATGTCTGCATGACCACGAGCTAGTAATCAAGCTAAATAGTCCCCCAGTTGACCTTGTTAATTCCTTTCAGGAACTTGAAGGGCTCTATCATATCAGTACATGTTCAGTGTCTTGAGGCGCTTCTCGTAGGACCTGCCCTGTTGGCCCTGAAACATTTTTGTTACCCTATGCTACACCATCCCCAGCCTATCCCTAGCCTTACTGAAGTGAGGACTCCAGAACTGGGCACAGTACTCCAGGTGTGGCCTCACCAAGGATCTATATGGGGGCGGTATTGCCTCTCCCTTTCAGCTATCACTACCCCTCCCGATACATCCCTGCATCCTGCTTGCCTAGCTGTATGCCTTGTTGCACTGACGCTATTGCCTTAGGGAGTCACTGATGATAACTCCAAGATCTTACTTCGAGAGGGTTCCTGCAGTAGGTCTTCATATATAGGACTACGCCCCCTGGCGTCAGGTCCGAACGGCAAACTTGTAGATAGCAATCATCAGCGGGGACCACCCTGACGTCGGGTGATGTGACGTCAGCCCGACTATAAAAGGGGCGGGCCCGCGCCCGCTTTCCAGTTCTTTCCCACTGTCGCCTCAGTACGTTCGGTATACAATAGAACAGCGATCAAACATCCACCTTTTTGTTGAAGTTTTTTTGCCTCGTAGTAAAATTTTCTCTTGAGTTACCACCATTTGATGTCTTCTAGACAGAAGAAGAAGTGCTCAAAGGCGGCGCCAAATCCTGCAGGGAGACCATTCCCGCTGTCTCCTGTGCCTTGGTTCCAAGCACAACACGGGGAGTGTTCCATCTGCCAGGCCTTCAACTAGGCAACCCGAACCAGGCACAAACAGATCCTCGAGGCCCACCTCCTGACCCGACGACTGGCGTAGATGGAAAAGGAACTCCAGGAACTGAGGGATAAGTCGTTATCGCCGGCAGCAAAAAAAGAAGAAAAGCAAGGAGAAGCGCCAGGACCAGAGTTCGTTGCCAAGCGGGAGGCCTTCCACAACTGTGAGTACCTCAGCTAGTGCCCCGTCTGCTTCTTTGGGCCAGGCACCTTCTCCCCCTCCTGCCGAGGTGAGTGGGTAGCTGGGGGTAGCCTCTCTTGAGGTATCCATTAAATCACCTTGCCTAGCCAATAAGACACTCCTCAACCCCGTTGAAGGGCGCACGGCTCCTGCCGATCAGACTAGCTTCAGTCTCCTGGCCACCAGTAGCCCGGCATGGTCTGTTCAGTCGGACGACTGCTCCTCTGTCACCCACCTGGATCTCTCCACTGTCCCGTCGGGCTCCAGTTTGGCCCACGACGTTGGACAGAGTGAGTGGCAGAGTGACCCATCGTCCCATCGGGTCATTCATCCCAGGGACTCGCCACCCGATCCTCTGATTTTTCTTCCAGCAGGATCGCCCTCGTGCCTGCCATTGGGGCTCCTTCCAGACCTTCCCCGTCGCCAGGCCTACCACCGTCCCTGGACATAACTCCGTCGCTGGCCGGGGATCCTTCCATGGAGCCTCCTCCCTCAGGACCTTCGGGGGCCCTCTCAGATCCCCGCCCCCTAGGGGAACCCTGGCACTTCCCCCAGCAGGACCAGATCCTCCTGGCGGGTCTCCAGGTTCAGAACCCATTGTTCCGCCTCCGGGCGGCCCACCATCAGCCCCACAGTATCCGACACCAGGCCATGTGCCCCCGGCACTGGGATGCCCGACTCCGGGATATCCGACTCCGGGTTACCCTGGGTACTCTTTCTACCCTCAAACTTTGCCGGGTTACCACTACCCATCCTGGCAGTACTGTCAGTACCCAGGCTACTCAAACTTCCATTCTCCTCCTCCTCCACCCCGCGCCAGAAGAGTCGGCCCCCAGTGGTGGCAGGAGGCCAGAACTCAGCTACTATTGGAGCTTAGGCAGTCTGTGGGACAGTCCCTACCTAGGGCCCCCATCCACCGCCTCCTTCCGGCAGAGCCTCGGGTTCTTTAGCTGTGGGATCTGCTGGGGTGGATCTTCCCATCCCTAGTGGCTCTGAGCCCTCTGACACGGAGTCTGACTCCGAACCTTCGGACCCCAGATCGCCTGTTGAGGTCCCTCCTAAGGAGTCCCCCAAGTCTCCTCCAGAGGACCCTTCCTTCGGAGACCTATTACGCTCTATACAGTCAGCGGGAGGTTGGCCTTCAAAAGAGGTGGATCCATGATGAAAAGACTGGTGGAACACCTGGATCTCGCTATGTCTGATCCTATCCCCATTCCACCATGGATTGCACCCTATGAGGATTTGGTGACCACAATATGTCAACAGCTGTCCTCCATACTGGCGGTCTCCAGAAAGGCAGACTGGACTTATTATCCCCTGGAAGTGATTCTCCATCTCACCACTCATCCAAAGGCTGACTCCATAGTAATCACTGCCTCTCATGACCGGTCAGCCCAACCAAAACACCTGAGCTCCTCACCTCCAGACAAGGACTCTTGTCAATTAGACCAGTTCGGACGAAAGATCTACTCTTCTTCCTCCTGTGCTATTTGATCCCTCAACTATGTCTAGCACATGGTTGCTTTCCAAAAAGCTTCACTTTCAGAGCTGGAAAGGGACCTCCTTGATTTTCAGGATGAAAACCTGAGGAAGATGCTCCTGGACAAGGTCAGGATGGGCAGGTCCTCATGTCGTCACACGCTCTGAGCAACGTACGACTTGGTGGACTCAGTGGCTAGAGCGGCAGCCACGCGGATCTGTCTCTGCCGGCTCTCCAGGCTCCGGATAGCAGGTCTGGCACAGGATGTACAGTCTTCCCTTTTGGACGCCCCTTTTAGGGGTTCCGTCCTCTTTGGCGGCGATGCCAAAGATATTATCACTGGACTGCAGGAGAGCGGACGCTCCTTAAGAGACGTATGCTCTATGTACAGGACAGGTCAGAAAAAGCAGCCCTTTCGCCGCCAAAGATGGTGGAACAAGAACCTGGCTAAATGTCAGGAAAAAAGACGCGCCCCTGGCTCAGGAGCTCAAACCCCACAGGCTAAGTTCCCCAAATCAGCCTCTGGGGCAAAAGCTCCCCTCCCCTTGGCGTCTTGATTCCTTTCCCCTCTTTCCACTCCCTCTCTTAAGTCAGAAGGAACCAGTCGGAGGGAGGTTCGGCCTCCACCTGGAGGGTTGGAGGTCTGTCACTGCAGTCTTGGGTGCTTCAGCTCATCCAGTGGGGTCACTCGACAAGTTCCTCAAGATCCCAGCCCCTCTGCTGCTGGGACGGTCTTTCTGTCCATGGGATCAGGTCCCCTTTGTCTCTCAAGAGATCCAGGCACTTCTTCTAAAGAAAGCCATAGAACTCATCCCTCCAAACCAAATAGGAAGGGGATTTTACTCCCACTTCTTCCTAGTCTCAAAGAAAACGAGCGACCTGAGACCGATCATGGACCTCAACACACTAAACATCTTCGTCGAGTACAAGAAGTTTTGTATGTTGACTCTTCACGGGCTTCTCCCCCTGCTCCATCCAAACTCTTGGCTGTGCTCCTGGATATACAGGATGCTTACCTACACATCCCTATCCTCCGGCCCACCGCTGCTTTCTCCGTCTTGTTTTTATGGAGAACCACTTCCAGTTTCGGCTCCCTATTTGGCCTTTCTTGGCCCCTCAGGTGTTCACGAAATGTTTAGCGGTGGGTGGCAGTGTTCTCTGCCGCCAAGGCATTTATGTCTTCCATTACCTGGACGACTGGCTCCGCTGCACCCTCTCTTCCAGCCTGAAAAGTCCCTGTCTTTCTTTCTGAACTTGTTCTCGCTTCTGGGTATCACGGTCAATTTCCCCAAGTCCCAGCTAGTACCATCTCAATGACTCCTGTTCATTGGAGCCGTACTAGATACAGTTCAGAGCAGGGCTTTTCTGCCATTGGATTGAGCTGAGACTCTAGTTGCTCAAGCCAATCTCATGGCCCAGGCTTGGTGGATCCCAGCACATGCCGTGCTCCATCTTTTGGGACTGATGGCAGCGGCCATTTCAACAGTGCCCCTGGCCAGACTTCACATGAGGGTCACCCAATGATCTCTCCGAGTCAGATAGGATCAGAGGACGGATGACATGAACCAAAAGGTCATGATCTCCAGCAGCCTTCAAAGAGAACTTTGCTGGTGGCAGGCTCTCTCCAACCTTTCGAGTGGAACACCTTTTCATTTCCCTGTTCAACCCAAATCCTCACCACAGACACCTCAGACTTGGGCTGGGAGCCCATCTGGGGTACACAAGACACAGGAGTCTTGGTCCAATCAGGAGCTTATGCTCCACATCAGCATTCTGGAGACCAGGGCAGTTCTCTACACTCTCCAGGCATTTCAGTCTCTCCTGGTACCGGGATCACTTCTGGTCCAGACAGACAACATGTCCACTGTCTGGTACATCAACAAACAGGAGGAACTCGATCGTACCCTCTCTGCAGAGAAGCAATGAGGGTCTGGTATTGGGCGCTACAACATAGCCTTTTCTTGACAGCAATCCACATCCCAGGCATAAGCAATGTCCTGGCAGACAGTCTCAGTCGATCAGTAGCCAGGGCTCATGAGTGGGAGCTAAAGTCAGAGGTGGTTGAGTCTATGTTTCTATGTGGATGCATGGAACTGCCTTTCTGGAGAGGTTGTGGGGTCTAAAACAACCTCATGGGACAGACATAAGGCAATTATAGTGGCGGGTTGCAGCAGTAGGCTGTTGGTTAACTAGAATCTGCAGCTTATCCAGAAGGTAGGGAAATGGGCAGACTGGGTGGGCCAAGTGGTCCTTATCTGCCGTCAAAGTCTATGTTTCTATGTTTCGATGGGGTCGACCAGACATAGATCTGTTTACCTCCCCATCCAATGCAAAACTACCCAACTTCTGCTCGCTTGTTCCCGGGCATTGTGCTTTTTGGCGAGACGACTGTCTCTCTCTCTTGGACAGGGAGGTTTCTCACACCTTCCTCCTTTCTTCTCATTCAGAAGGTTCTGGTGAAACTTCAGCAGGAGGGAGCTCATGTGATCCTTATCGCTCTTCTCTGGCCACGCCAGATTTGGTATCCCCTTTTGCAGCAACTGGCACTGGAACCTCTGGTCCCCTTTGCCGTTTTCCCATGACTTTCTGACACAGGAGCTGGGCACCCTGGTGCACCCGAGCCTACTGTCTCTTCACCTTCATGTGTGTCACTTGTGGACAAAGAGGTTTCCCGCTATGGGGTCTCCTCGCAGGTTGCACATATCTTAGTAGAGGCCAGAAAACCCTCTACTAGATCCATGTACACCATGAAGTGAAAAAGATTTTCGATCTGGGCCCAAGCAAGGCACTGGGACCCATTTTCGTGCTCGGCAGCCCAGGTGTTGGGAGTACCTCACACATTTATCCGAGATGGGCCTTAGCTATTCTTCCATTAAGTTCCATCTCTCTGCGGTGTCGGTCTACCACTTCCTAGTGGAGGGCAAAACCTTGGCTCAGTTGAAGGTTGCCAATACCTTTTCGAAAGGCATCTTCCACATAAAACCTCCGATCCGGAATCCCTGTCCCCGGGACCTGAATCTCATACTAGAAGCTGGCGTTATCCCGTTTGAACCAGCTTCAACTTGCGACTTATGCTTCCTCTCCTGGAAGACTTTATTTTAGTCACAGTGACTCCGCCAGAAGGGTCTCTGAGCTTCAAGCTTTTGTCTGTAAGGAACCCTATTTAATTTTCATAGGGACAGTGTAGTCCTTCTGACTAACCCTTCCTTTCTCCCAAAGTGGTCTCAGAAACCACTCTGAATCAGAGCTTGGAATTACCAGTATACTATCCCAGCATTCCAACGGGGAATACCTTCTGCAAGCCTTGGATGTGCACCGATTCTGAGGTGCTACACGAACCGGACCAAAGAGGTTCATAAATCCAACCAGCTCTTTGTAGCCTTTTGCTCCCCAATGCCAGGGCAAGGCTATTTCCAAACAAACCATCTCTAGATGGTTACCCAACTGCATCCACTTTTCTTACGAAATATGGAAAGTCCCTTCCGGGGGCAGTCAAAGGTCACTCCACCTGCAGTGTGGCTACCTCTACTGTCTTTTCAGGAATGTGTCTACTGCAGAGATCTGTGCAGCGACCATGGTCGTCTATTCACACCTTCACTAAGCATTACAGTATGGACATTGCTGCTAGGCACAGAACTGGCTTTGGTCTTGCTGTTTTGCAAGGCCTTCTGTCATAATTTCCTATGGTGACTTCTCCTCCTCCCGGATGCACCTCAGTATTATTTACTTATGGGACTGCTGGGTATTCAGTCCTATGTGTGAAGACCTACTGCAGGAACCCTCTCGAAGTAATATATTGTGGTTACGTAAGAACTTACCGTAACAGTAGATCTTCGAGAGAGGTTCCTGCAGTAGGTCTAGTTTTCCTCCCACCTTCCCCCAGCTCCTGGATGTTTTTTCCTTTATTTTCCATCCTTCCTAGCCCTTGGGTCTAGAGAAGAAGCAGGGTCCTAGGAGTCTTTACTCTTATGTTATTCTTACCTTTCTATAGTTCTCCGTGGAAAACAACTGGAGAGCGGCAGGACTGCCCTTTTATAGTCTGGCTGACATCACGTAACCTGACTTGGGTGGTCCCTGCTGATAATTGTTATCTACAGTTTGTCGTTTGACCTGGACGCCAGGGGGCGGTAGTCCCATATGTGAAGACCTACTGCAGGAACCTCTCTCGAAGATCTACTGTTAAGGTAAGTTCTTACGTAACTCGAATGTCTTGTTCCTCAGCCGTAGTACTAAATGTCACCCTTTCCATCCAGTAAGACACAAACAGTAAATTTGGCTCCACGTCCAAGGATACACCACTATTCTAGTGTAAAATAAACTATAAATATGTATTTATTCAATAAAACACATAAAACACACAATGTGTAGGTACTAAAGGAGTAGCACCCCCATACAATATGGGCTGTGTCAACGTTTCACATTGAGCTAACACTTTGTCAAGCCGTCATCCTCATTCATAAATGCATTTAAATAGTCACATCAGTTAATCATTGTGTTATTCATGATTGGCACTACCAATATTTTAAATGAGCCACTATTATTTACATAGATCACATAGCACACTTTACCCTTAAAAATATATAGAAGACCATAATCCATATGTACAGACCTAATATTTTACATCTAAAACGTACAGTATGTTACTTGGGGCAGATATTCAAAGCTTTGTATCGGGTGCAAATCGCTTTGCGCCGGGTTTGTGTGTGTTCCTACATTCAAAAGACCAAATAGTGCAGGCAACTGCATTAGCGCCGGCAAAATTATAATGTATGCACCGTGCAAAGAGAAGGGCGATATGAATATAGACAATATGCTGTATTCAGTGTGTCAGCACCGCACAAAGTGTGTTTGCGCACTTTTGCGCGACATTTTGCAAGGCGCAAATTACCGCCCAGAAAAAGGTAGTCTTAACTCTGGGCAAAACAAGGATAGGAGATGTGACACAGCAGCAACAGGCAATATGGCCTATAGCAACAACAGCATCATGTTGCACCTGATGACTGAAGCCAGTGAGGAGGCAGAGAGGGCAGACAGCCACCCTGGGCCACTCCATATGCCGTGGAAGAGGTTGCACACATGTCCAGTCCCCTGTGGGGTACACCACCACAATTCAGCACACACATGCGGAATGGAGGGTACTGAGGGAGGGTGCAGGTGGCCGGCTGCACCACATAGTAGGTGCTGCCAAATGGCTGGGGCCATCCGCACGGTGCACATGTGCCAGTGACAGGAAAGCCCTCACATCCATGTGCCTGTATGATGGTATTTGTCAGCCCCCAAAGGCACATACCGCACATCTGTCCAGCTCCCTGTCATGCACGGCCAGCCATGTGTATGTTAGTGTGGTATCCCATGCCATTGGTGGAGCATGTGTGAGTCACAGGACAGTATGACTGTGGTGTCCACTGTCAGAACACACCTGCTGGCTGTGCATGTCACTGTGTGGATAGCAGCAGTCATTGTTGCCTGACACACCGTAGGCATTGCTGTGTCCCTCACAGTACCAGCTACTATGGTAGTGTACCTTCTGATGCACACTGTAGCAGGAACAACAATATGTCTATGGCATGCAGCACAACCACCCATTCCTGTGGTGCTAGTTCTGGGCCACAGTAGTCTGCGCTTCTGTGTCCAAACCCAGCCTGCAGCTACCAAACTGTTTATCATGTCGGACATACAGGTGAAGCTATGAGCAGACCAGCCTGCAGCTACCAACCTGTAGTTCCAGTCTGGCATACAGGTGGAGCTGTGTATACCATGCAGTAGCACCAGGCAATCTACATGGCAGTGCATGCAAAGCAGGCCATAATGAGATGCTAATGTGGCTGTTTGCCCAAGGATTGCCTAAGTAGGCTCATTTGCATAGGAGCTTTGAATATAGCAAAATTTAGCGTCAGGCTAATGTGTTAGCACCGGGCAAACCTGTCAAAACCATAGCACAGTTCTGCTGTGTTTGGCCTGCAGTGTTGTTTGCTGTTGTTGTGTAACACTTCATTGCTATCACCCACATTGGCCACTTACTGCAACTCTGCCTTACTTCACATCTGTGTGCACTGGGCTGCTGTTGCAGTTTGGCCTTCCTGGTTGCTATACTCAGAGCTGTCTTATTTGCTGGGCTATTTTTGCACTGTGCTATCAGCCCTGTTTGCACAGCTTCATTTGCACGCTATATTCAACTGATTTATCATCATCATCATAACTTTATTTATATTAGGCTCTTCCAATACTCAGGGTGCCTTTAACATTAGATAAAAACAGACGTAAACATCATTAAATTAAATACTATAATTAAATACAGCTATAAAATATTTTTACACTGTTCTTCTTTAAGAAGACTCTCAAGTCCCCTCAAAGGAACAAATATGTTCTGAGGGCAGTTTTAAAACCCTCAACAGTCAGGCTATCTCGTATCCAACGAGGTAGAGAATTCCGCAGGGTCAGAGCCATAAAGGCAAAAGATCTACCTCCAAATGTTTTTAAACATACCCTGGGAATTTCTAGCAATCCCTCGTCAGAGGATCAGAGTGAGTGGGAGGGAGAGTAGTGGTACAGCAGATCTTGCAGGTACTGGGGTCCCTAGTCGTGTAGGTCTTTACAGGACAGCAACGCAACCTTGAAGGTGATCCGCCACTGTACCAACAACTAGTGCAGTTCGCACGGCACAGGTGTTATATGACTGGATCTAGGGGTATCAGTTAACAACCTGGCCATCGTGTTCTGCACCAGCTGCAGTTGGCAGATATCCACCCCTGGTAGCCCTAGGTAAAGGGCATTGTAGTAATCAGGATGGGTGGTAACAAAGGCGTGGACCAAGGTGGGTAGATCATCGGACGGAACCACGTGCTTCACCCTGGCAATGTTGCTTAGATGGTAAGCGGAGGGCTTTGACTACAGCCAACATTTGAGCCTTCAAGGTCAGGCCTTGTCAGAGAGCACCCAGGTTACGACCTGACTTGAGGCATTTATTGGGGTTCCTCCAAGATATAGTCCAGAGGGTTGTCCACCCATGTCCCGCCAGCCTATAATCAGGGTCCACAACCAAAACCTATGTTTTCCCCGGATTTAACCTCAGCCAGCTAGCTCTCATCCAGTCTTGTATCTCAGTTAGACAGTTGTTAAACACCGAGATAGTATCCAACTCCTGGTCAGGCACAAAGGACATGTACAGCTGAGAATCATCTGCATAGCAGTGAAAACTCAAGCCATACCATCTTAGCCCCAAGGCTATTCCTTTGAATATAGCGTGCAAATGGTTCCAGGCTAATTTTGCACGTCGTGCAGTGCTAATTTTGCCTCAGGGCTAAGTTCTGAATATCTGGCCCCTGATATGTTATTTATCTACTTTTCTTAAGGATTTTACCTGGCAGTGGGAAACACTATAAGGTAAAGATGTTTAGGCTACCTGTACATGTGGCTGTTACTATGGGTAAGATAGTAATGCGCAAATTCAAACTGAGGATATTGGAACACTTAAAGTGTATAAAAGCATGTCAGACTGAGAATGTACTGGGACTACATGTGAGAAAAGCAGGTCCAGGTTAGACATTTACGCTTAGGTGTTTGGAGAAAGTGATGTTGAGTCCGAGGGGAGGGTGGGGACCTGGAGAACAAGCTCATTTGCAGGAAGAGCGTTCTGGCAGTATAAGCTAAAAGTTAGTATCTACCCTGGATTAAATGAACAATTTCAGTTGACTACATTCCTCGAGGAACGAGATGAATACAGTAACATATCAAGTAACATATTTTTAGGATGTAAAATTAGGTCTATATATGGATTATGGTCTTCTGTATATTTTTAAGGGTGACGTGTGCTTTGTGATTTATGTAAATAATAGTGGCTCCTTTTAAAATATTGGGTAGTTGCAGTCATGAATAACACGATTGATGTGAATATTTGAATGCATTTATAAGTGAGGATGACAGCTTGACAAAGCGTTAGAGCAACGTGAAATGTTGACGCAGCCTCCATATTGTTTGGGGGGTGCTACTCCTTTTTAAGTACTTCAACATCGTGTGTTTTTTATGTGTTTTTATTGAACAAATACATATTTATAGTTTCCTACATTGGAATAGTGGTGCATCCTTGGACGTGGAGCCAAATTTACTGTTTGTGTCTTGTTGAGCTTCCGTTTAGCTTTGTCCTATAGGTCCTGAGAAGCTCTCTGACTTTTGTTCCTTCCATCCAGTACTCTGCCCTGGGGTGCATTACCTTGCACCTTTTGGTGTTGAATTGCAGTTCGGAAAAGGAGAATGCAAACATCAACCAGTGAACAGAGTTTTTAGTGTTGAAATTTCGACAACTTTTTATTTTCTTGCTCTGGCCACCAAATTAATATTCCCAAATGTTTTCACTGACTAGCCTTAGGTTTTCCAAGGGAGAAGTGGTCCCATACATCAAAAACCAATTTTATCAATGAGTATGTGAATCATTATACATAACTCTTACAACGCTTACAATTTCAAATAGTTTTTCACCCTTCAATGACACTTTCATTACATTTATGACTATCTTAGCATCAAGGTTCATTCTGGCCACCTATTAGCACCACTGTGTGTGTTCTGTATGCCGCTGTCGCCATGCTGGGTGCAAGTCTGATGGACTAGTGACTCCTCATGCTTTTAAGTCACTAATGTAAGACGTCAATCCATAGGACCTAACCTGTCCCAGTGTCGACATCATCTGCGTTCATATGAGTGCTGCATCAGTAGGTAACTGGCTCAGTGTAAGAGTCAGTTACAACCTCCCATTGCCAAAAGGAAGTAAGGGTTGTCAAATATTTTAAGAGGTTTACAAACAATATTTCATATCCTTAGTGAGATAAATTTAGAATGATCCCTCAGATTAATTACATATTAGTTACTAACCCATATTCCGGGTCCTGGGGGTAAGATTTACAGGCTCGAGCAACAGCTTCAAAGCTTGTTCAGTTTGTCCTATCGTGAATCAACACTAGTACGAGCATTTATTTCATTCATGTAATTGTACTTTTGAAACATTATGACAGATGCACTTATATAACTGATTTTATCGGCAAAATCTCTATTTACAAAAATCTCAAAAAACAGTCTATTTAAAAAATGAATGCTCCACAAACAATACTCCCACAAACAATGCAGTTAACTGTTCATATCCAGTTTTACCTGGGATAGGAAGGGCAGAGTTCCTGGCTGCGGACTTCCTCTCCTGGCTGAATCCCTGGAGGACTGCAAACAATGTCCTTTGCACTCATTCCTTAGCTCGGAGGACCGTAGTGCAGAAGGACCACTTGGGAGGCTGGATTTAAGACAGAGGAGGCCCAGTCCTGGTCATGAATAGGCAGCTCCTGGAGTGGCTACTAATGGGAGAGGAGGGGTGGATCTTACTTGAGGAAGGCTCTTGCAGAAGGCTACACTGGTAGGACTGTGCTGCCAGGCACTAGGACCACACGAAACTTCTAGCTAGCAGTCTACCACAGGGACACCCCTAATCGTCAATAATCTGTCATCAGTACAGGCTATATAAGAGGGCAGTCCCCCACACCTACCCCAATTGTTTTCCCGCCATCAACCTGTGCACGTTGAACCTAGTGAACATCACAGCTACAGTTGACTGCCATTTCCCATGTTTACCGAGCTTTTCTATTTTTTTTTTTTTTTTTTAGTTCAACATCGGATTTTTGGGTGTTTTTCAGATGAGTTTATGTCTTCTACACCAGCCTCGTCTTCCGACTGCTCCACAAAGTATGTCTGCAGCAAAGAGATTCCAGAAAAGGATGGTCATTCTTCGTGCCTTGTCTGTCTAGGCCCCAGCCGTGACACCGAAGCCTGCCAGCATTGCCAGAAATTTAACCAAGCCACTCAGAGACATGAACTGAAAATGCTGGAGAGCCATCTTCTAAAACAGAAGCTGCTTGCCATGGAAAAGGAGCTGCAGGCCAGGAGCTCTTCAGCCTTGCTGACACAGTCCTCCGGGGCCTTTTCCTCCACCCACAGGGAGAAATTGGGAAAGCACAAACACTGGGAGAAACACTGAGAACAGGCCTGGTCAGCATCCCAGTCATGATCACCCCATAAATCTTCTACTGCAACAGTGTCCTCTTCCCACAAGGAGTCAACACCTCCAGCCCTTTCCCCCTCCAGGCTTACCGTGCCTCCACCACCCGCCTTCATCTCTATTGTGGGTGGAGGCTCTTCGGGGTAGGGGATGTCCTCTTCTGCCCCCCTCAGCCCCTGATGCTCAGGCCCGTCTCCTCCATGGGCTCTCAGCCAGGTGGCTCGACTGGCTCTAGGCTGTCGGGTGGTGGCTCTGTGCCCATAGCCCTCTCAGCCCTGGCTCTGCCTTCATCGGTTCCCACCTTTGGGACTGGACGCCAATTCTTCTAGGGAGTGCCCATGGCAGCCTAGCGCCATTCCTCCTCTCTGGTATTGTCTTTGCCGCTGCCCAGGATCCTCTTCCCTCAGGTGCTGACTTCCCTTTGGACCCAGCACCAGCGGACCCTTCACCGGGGTGCTCCAGACCGTTGCCTGCCAGGCAGTTGCCCACTAGGCTTTTGCCAGTACTGCCAACACCTCAGCCAGTGGGCCCAATGCCAGTGTTGCCTTTCCCCAGCTTTCAACACAACTGACAGCGGCTGGGCCATCGCTATATCATTTACTGGCATCACCTGTACCTTCACCAAATTACCCATTGCCGGCCCTGCAGCCATCTTTTACTAACCCAGTGCCGGGTTGCCCATCTTGCCTGTGTACAATATTACTCCACAGGTGGATTACAATGCCCTTTTCTCTGCGTAGTGGGCATTCATGCAGAAGCAGACCCCGCCCTCAAGGTCCACTTCCGGCTTCTCTCTCCCTCTCCCTGGGATCCACAGCCCGAGGACACGGGTAGGCTGGACCTTCTGACCTCCATATGTCGGGGTCCTCCAGAACCAGGCCTGATGTTGATACAGGCATCAGGTGAGACGGCGCCAGCCTCTGTTGCTGGTACCAGACTGCGAGTCCTCTGAGGATGATTCTGAATCCTCGGGATCTTCCTTTTCCCCAGGGGAGTTTTCAAGTGGTGAGAATATACCCAAGGAGGTGCCTAAGTTCCCCACCCGATGATCTGTCCTTCATGGACGTGATGCGCCACATTCGGTTAATTATGGGATGGGAGATGGAGGAGCAAGACCCAGAGAGATGCTGCCTAGCCCTTTTTCCTTGGCAGAAGGATGCCGTACCACTAGTGGTGCCAACCTTAATTGAGTCATATAAGGATGTTACCAAGGCAGCTTGGGCTCACCCCTCCACTACCCCTTCCCTCCCCAAAAAGGCTGACTGGCTTTATCACGCGCCAGTGGGAAAACCTTTTTTGGGGAGCCACCCGAAGGCAGATTCTGCAGTCATTAATGCAGCTCACGACCACTCTAAGAGACTCAAGCACCTCAGTGCCCTCCCCCCAGACTGAGAATCTCTGCAGCTAGACCAGCTCGGCAAGTGGGTTTTTACTTCGGCTTCTTTGACCATTAGGGCCATCAGTTATCTGACCCATATGGTACAATACCAGAATGCCTTCTGGGACCAGGCTAGGGACCTGGTCCAGATGCTGCCTGAGGATCCCACCAAAACTTAGCTTGCTCAACTCATGAAGTCGGGCTTGGATGTGCGCAGCCGTGTGCTTTGGGCATCTTACAATGCTGTGGATGCCTCTGAGTGAGGGGCTGCAGCTGGCGTTTGCCTTCGGCGCCATTCCTGGCTCTGGCTTTCTGGTTTTGCCCCGGATGTTCAGGCCAGCATTTTAGATGCTCCCTTCAGGGGCATGGTTCTTTTTGTGGGTGTTGTCCAGGACCTCATCTCTAACTTACAGGAGTCAGGCAAAGCCCTCAGGTTGGTCCGTTACGCTCTACCATACTCAGTATAGAGCGAACCAACACCAGCCCTTTCGTCGGTCTCCTCCTGCACCAGGCTCAAGGCCAACCCCCACCCGAGCCACTACAGTTTGATTCCCCGGGGTCCCATGGCTCCCCTGCCTGCTCCCACCACTACCTCTTGACTCCTTAACCAACCCCTCTCCAACCGAGGGTCATGGGGAGGCCATCGGGTTGGTTCCTCTCCACTTAGAAGGGTAGTGAGCAGTGACCACAAACAACTGGGTGCTCTAGCAAATAGCTTAGGGTCACACTCTGAACTGGTGGAGTGGTCTCCCAAGACCCTCCTGTCCACTCTTCCTACCCTCCCATGCATCTCCTCTGTTTTGGAGGAAATTTAGGTGCTTCTGCTAAAGAGCCATAGAACCCGTCCCAGCAGGCTCAGTGGAGAAGGGATTTTATTCCCACTTCTTCCTCGTCCCCAAAAAGAATGTGGACCTTCAGCCCATCCTAGATTTAAGCAATCTGAATCTCTACATAAAGTACAAACGCTTCAGGATAGTGACCCTCCAGGGACTGCAACCCCTGCTGCACTAGGGGGACTGGCTGTGCTCTCTATACATGCAGGATGCTTACCTGCACATCCAGGTTTTTCCAGCTCACCGCCATTTCCTCCGCTTCCATTTTCAGGGTGCCCACGTCCAATTCAGGGCCCTCCCCTTTGGCCTTTCCTCAGCCCTCCGAGTATCTACCAAATGCTTGGCCATAGTAGCAGCAGAATTGAGGAGATGGTTTATATTTCTTTCCCTAATTGGATGACTGGCTGCTAGCAGCCCCTTCCAGGGAGCGCTTGCTTCAGACCCTGGAATACACTTCCTGTCTCATCCAGGAACTGGAAATCACAGTGAATCTCTCGAAGTCCTGCCTCTCCCCTTGCCAGCACCTCCAACACATAGGTGTGGTCCTGGACACCCGCCAGGGCAAGGCCTTTCTGGCAGAGGACAGGGTGGCCCGTTTGATCGAGCAGGCTCATCTAGTTTCCACGAGCTGTCAGGTTCCTGCCAGAGTCTTTCTGCACCTCCTGGGTCATATGGCAGCATCAGTTGCCACTGTGCATGGTCCCGCTGCATATGTGGACACCACAGTGGACCCTACTAGTCCAATGGGATCAGCGCGCAGGCGGCTTGATCAGTTGGTCCTGGTCTCTGACCTGGTCCGGAGGGTTCTAGCCTGGTGGATGGACTTGACCAATCTGCTCCGGGGGTTCCTTTCCAGATCTCGGCCCATGGCAGGTCCTGACAGCGGATGCCTCCAGCATGGGATAGGGCTCCCATTTGGCCAACCGTCAGACTCAGGGTACCTGGTCAAACATAGAGCAAGCTCTTCATATCAGTGTCCTGGAGTTGGGGGGTTCTATATGCCTTGCAAGCCTTCCAGTCCCGTCCTTCCAGGGCCACCACTGGTTCAGACGGACAACATGTGTGTCGTCTGCTACATCAACAGACGGGGACCCTCTTACCCCTGTGTCGGGGGAGGCGATGACAGTTTAGTATTGGGCCATTGCAACACAATCTGGAGCTCGCCATTCATGTTCCAGGCGTCCAAAATGTGTTGTCCGACAGTCTCAGCCGCCCAGGTCTCGAGCTCACGAGTTGGAACTTCTCACCTCAGTAGTCGAAGATCTCTTCGTTAAGTGGGTTGCCAGAGCTGAACTTCTTTTCTGTTCCCCACTCATTGCAAACTGCCTCTTTTTGCTCGCTTGATCCTGGGCCTGGAGATTTCTGGCAAGATGCATTGTCCTTCTCTTGAAGGGGAGGTTTCTGTATGCATTCCCTCCCTTCTGTCTCTTGCAGAGGTTTTGCTCAAGCTTCAGCTGGAGGAGGCGGAGATGATCCTCATAGCTCCCTTCTGGCCATGTCGGTTTAGTTTGCTCTGCTGCAACAGATGGCTGCGGAACCTCTGGTGCCTCTGCCTCTGTGCAAAGGCTTGGTCTCCCAGGACCAGGGCACCTCGGGTCCCGCATCTTCATGCGTGGCTCCTGCGGACCTAGCTATTTCCCATATTGGAGTTTCCTCTAGGGTCACTGATGTCCTGGTGGCATCCAGGAAGCCCTCCACCAAAGCCACTTATGCTATGAAATGGAAGTGTTTTTCCATTTGGGCCGCTGCTAACAATTTGGATCCATTCACCTGCCTGGTTAGTCAGGTGTTGGAGTAACTCCTTTCCCTTTCGGATTCAGGCCTGGGGGACTCGTCTCTTAAGGTACACCTTTATGCCATCTCTTCATATCATGCACCTATTGAGGGCAAAGATGTTGCCCAACTTGAGGTATCCCACACATTTCTGTGGGGCATTCTGCATCAGAAACCTCCCATTTGGGACCCGGTCCTCCATGGGACCTCAATTTTATGTTGGAGAAACTCATTGTACCTCCCTTGAACCAGACACAAGTTGTGAGCTGTGCTTTCTGTTGTGGAAAGCACTTTTTTTAGTTGCTGTTACTTCTGCTCGAAGGATTTCCAAGCTCCAGGCTCTGATGTGTAAAGAACCTTATTTGTTTTTTTCACAAAGACAGTGTCTTTTTTTTTTTTTAATACTTAGCGTACTAATCCTAAGTTTTTACCTAAGGTGGTGTCTGAGTTCACTTTAAATCAATCTATCCAAATTCCAGTTTATTTTCCTAAATATTCTAATCAGGTGGAGGCATTGCTCCATACTTTGGATGTTCACAGGATGTTGTGATATTATTCAAATCGCACCAAGTCTTTGAGGAAAACTGACCAGTTATTTGTTTCGTTCAACCCCAAGCAAGAGGGTGCTCCTGTTTCCAGTGTTTGTCTAAGTGGTTAGCTAATTTCATTGTTCATTGCTACCGCAAGCACAACAAACCCCTTCTGGGGGTGGTCAGGGGCCATTCCACCGGGGGTACGGCTGCCTCTGCAGCTTGTTTCAGAAATGTGTCTGCTGCTGACATCTGTGCAGCTGCCACCTGGAGTTCTGTCAACACTTTCACCAAGCATTACAGTCTGGACAACGCCTCTAGCCGTAGAGCTGACTTCGGCCTGGCAGTCCTTCAGGGTCTTCTGTCATAAACAATTGAATGCTGTCTGGTCCTTCTCCCGTGGTTTTATCCTGGTAATACCAGTACTGCTTGGGACTCAGTCCTACCAGTGTGGCCTGCTGCAGAGCCTTCCTCAGTAAAGATAGTACAGTTACGTGACAACTTATTGTAACAGTAGATCTTGAGAGAAGTTCTTACAGTAGGCCCTGCTTTCCTCCTTCCTTCCTCCTGCTCGTCTTTTTCTTTTTTTTTTGAAATTATATTTTATTGTTTTAGTACTAAAACAATTACAATTATCTCATGTGAGAGATCATCACTGTGTAAGACAATACATTCAGTGTAAGACAGGAAAGGAAGTCTAATGTCCTAGTGTTCTTATGCACACTATGGCAAACGTCTGTACCATTGAATGATCTAGACTATTTATTGTTGTACATATGTATATTAACTAATACTGCTACAGTAGACTATTCTATGTTAGACTGTTTCTCGTGACTCAATGTACTCAGCTCTACTCACTGTTATGTACTCTTATGTATCTGTATTCCTTGTACTCTCCCAGGTCGTTCCTGAAAATAGGCATATAACTTGTCTAGTGTACCTACCCGGTCAACAAAAGCTAAATAAATAAATAAATACAATCAGCTGTAAGGATATGGGGAAAACCAATTATTCATTTATTTTTTTTAAAGTCCATCATGTAGTCGAAGATATGCTGCACCCTACAGACTATGGGTGGTCTATTCAATCAAAATACTAAACATATTAACTCAACCTCCTCTGTTGATGTGACCCCAGTCAACAAATATATTTTGTTTACTTTTAGTACAAAGGAGAAAAATAATAAGCTAGAAACCCCTCAACTTTTAGTAAAATATTTTGTCAGCTGTAGCCTGCAAGGCCAAGCCAGCCACTCACGTCTTCACGCAGTGCCTTTCCTCCACCCTGCAGTAGCATAATAAAAGTAACAGGATGACTCCACTTGCTGGTAATCTAACTTATGTTAAACCATCATCTTTGAAATGTTTAAATATTGCCCTCTACAGAACTTGAAAGCCTATTTTGTAATCTACATTTTAAAACTACCGAAAACTGCTGAAACTTTAAACCTTTTAGGCATTGAACTGTTTAATTTTGATGCAACTACTAATATTAATCCTTCATGTAGAATGAAATGATCATTAACTGCTTGAGAACTAATGCTATCATTTCAGACAGTTCTGAGTAGCACAATACTTGTTATCCTAGACCCCATTGTCCTTTTCAGGTGTCCTGATCAGAATCGGAGTCCTTGGTAGTTGCACGGGCGAAGTCTCTGCCAAAATGTTCAACCTTTTTGCCTGCCTCGTCTGGATCCATAAACTGGTAAGATTTTCCTCCAAAGAAAATCCTAAGGCGAGCGGGCATAAGCAGGGAGTGTGCAATGCCAAGACTCTGGAGCTTTGCCCAGACACCATCAAAGCGTTTGCGTCTTGCTCTTCTTGCGAATGAAAGATCGGGGAAGAGACGTACAGTTTGCCCTCGGTAAGACAGTGCTCCCGAACCTCTAGCGGCCTGCAAAATTAGGTCTCGTATGCCGCACCAGCAGTGACCAGGAGGGTGGTTCTCAGTGCTTCATTTTGGATCCCGGCAGCCCTAGGAGACACTCGGTAAGCCCTCAAAAAGGTAGTCAGAAGGAGTTCTGTTTCCAGGTTTAGGGTAAAGGGAAAGGAGAGGGGAAATTGTTTAACCAGGAAAGGCACACTAAGCGACCTGGGAGCACAAGGAAGTTAAGTGACTTGCTCAGGGTCACACAGCATGCATGTGGAAGCTGTGGGATTCAAACCCAGGTCTGGTATGCTGGATGTCACCAGATTTGCAGCTCAGAGTCTTAGACCAGTGCGCTATACTGGGTATATATAGGGTAGATGGGAGACAATTCTTCAAAAATCCCAGCAGGTTTTCTCCTTCTGAATTTTCGGCTAACCCCACAATGCGCACATTTGGAGCCCTTTGAGTATTCTCCAGCGACTCCACGCTGTATCGGAGTTGCGAGTTTTCTTGGCTTAGTTTAGAAGTTGAGGCTAGGGCTTTGGTTGCTATTGACTCTGCACCCCTGCTGTTTTCACCGCTGTTTCAATTTTAATATCCTGGTCTGCCATCCATGTTAAGGCAAGCTCTATTTTGTGATCTGTCGCCTGCATGGATTTCTGAGGGGCCTTCCACAGAGGCTCTGACCCTGGTTGTTGTTGAACTTCTGCAGATGTCGCAGGGTCTGTTAGTGGTGTTTTTTTTGCCGCCGCTCCCACTGCTTTATTGGTGCGACCTGTGGTACAATTTTGGTACCTAGCTGTTTCGCTGGAGTTAAGGCGTCGAGTTCTGGATAGCAAATTCCAATCAGGAAAGTATAAATCTAGATTATTAAGCTTCAGAGTTGTGGAATTAGGAGTGCTCCCTTTGTACGTCTAGTTGGTTGGTGTGCTCCACAGAGCCCCCCCCGTTCCTCTTTTTCTATTGCATCAACTTCTGTTTCTTCTTTGGCTCTCAGGATAACCTCCTCGGTTCTCCATCAGCTGGCCATGCAGAGTCTCCGACAGGAGAACTAAGGTAGTGTGGGACTGCCCTCCTATATAGCCTGTACTAACGTCAGATGACTGGCGTCTGCGAGGGCGGTCCTCCATGGTAGACTGCTAGCTAGAAGTTTTCCATGTGGTCCTAGTGCCTGCAGCATAGTCCTACCTGTTTGGCCTGCTGCAAGAGCTTCTCGAAAATCTACTATTACGGTAAGT
Source organism: Neoceratodus forsteri (assembly GCA_016271365.2). Taxonomy (NCBI): domain Eukaryota; kingdom Metazoa; phylum Chordata; order Ceratodontiformes; family Ceratodontidae; genus Neoceratodus; species Neoceratodus forsteri. Next base: position 1,520,224,708 of record CM057450.1, on the reverse strand, counting down.
TCTTACATAACTGTACTTCTAGGATCATAGATATGTTGTTCATCCACACTATTGGCATGTCCCTTTCCCTTTAAATCTTGCCAGAAGTCTTCAAGTTGGCTCCTCCCACCCACCGTTGGTATATACCTCTGCTGCACCCCATGCCGTAGATCTTCCTTTCTTCTGGAAAATACATGTTGCCTCCTTAGGTGCTCATGCATTTACGTAGGCCCTGGCTTTCAAAACTTTGGCTTTACTGAAATTAAAACTTGTTCGAGTTAGCAATGTTGCTTTTCGTCCTCGATCATGGGAAGAAATCTTCTCCAGGATTTCACTGGTGTCCTTGCGGTCAGAAGATGTTGCGCACTGATCCCCATCTCACGTCGCTACTGCCTAGGTGTTGGCCATGACACCTCATCCTGCAGTCATTATTTGGCCTTCCATCCCAATGTCCTGGACAACCATCTGGCATGTTTGAAGTTGGGGAGACCGGAGAAAAAGAATCCTCCAGTGAAGTCTAAGGAGGCTAGGTGGGCAGTTTCCGTGGCCACGAGTTTCACCGAGCAGCTGGAACGCATGAAGGCATTCGAAGAAGAAGCCGCCCATGCTTCTGCAAATCGAAGCTTTTTCATTCCACCCAACCTGGGCTCCACCTTTACAGGTTCTTTTAAGGAGTTGTGCCAGTCTTTCCCCACCCGGGGTGAGGCGCCCGTGGGCTCGCACTCCTCCCGCTCTCAAAAGAGAGACAAAGAACCCAGCTCATCTTCATCTCGGCGAAGGCGCTCTTGGGACCGAGAGAGGTCTCAGTCCCAGGAGCATGCGGTCTCGACCTCGGTCGAGATTGCTTCCTTGGACCTTCCATCTGGCCAGACGACCGAGGAAGTGGCCGATGAGGTCAAGATTGTTCTCAATCCAATCGACCCTCTGTCACCAGCCGTGGCCGGCAACTCCTTGGAGAGGACTCCGGTCCTTGTATTCCCCAATGAGGAGGCCTAGCTGGTGTCCCATCGAGACCCGGTTCCAGACCCTGTATCACCGATCTCTCCGTGTCTCCTGAGCATCCGAGTTGGCCTGCCCGATCTTGGTCGAGTCTAGAACCCCTTGGCCGATCGGTCAACGAGAGCCATAAGCACTCCAAAGAGGCGATGCCACAGGTCATCCTCGTCATCCTCGGATGAGGAGAGGCTCCAACGGAAACTCCGTCGGCGCTACGAGGACCTTATGTGACAACAGCTGATTTTGACCGGGCAGAATCTGGCTCCTCCGCCTACCCCAGCCATTACTTGGCTTTCGCCTCCCAGGCTGAAGCCAACACCCTCAGAACCGAAGCCTTTGGTTCCCCCACCCGCGGGGCTAGCCCGTCCTCCGGTTCGGCCTTTTCCAGTCTCTCCACCGATACTGGTGGAGCCGCCACCTAAGCAGCCTGTGGAAGGGGCTCCTTCCAAAGAGAACCGACCAGATACCAGGCTTCCCCGACGTCTGTCTGTCATGATCACCCCAGACTGTCCTCGACGGGTCGAGGTTGATTTGGGTGGCAGGCCGCTGTACCCCAGCTCCTCCGACTTGGATGTCCTGGGCACCACTCTCATCCTGGGGATGATGAGTCATCCGTTGGCACAGGGATGGAGGAAGGTCCTTCCTCCTTCCAAGGGATCCTCCGTCTCATCTCTGATTCTACAGGATGCCCCTGGAACCCATCCAGAAAAAGGCGGAGTACCTCTCTGAACATCCTCAAGAGAGAATACCGATGGAGGCCCTTCCTGTGGCCGAGGCCATTGTTGGTCCTGCACTGAACTATGGCAGTGCCCTGCCTCATGTCCACACTGTCTGCCTGCATGGCCTGCAGAGCAGTGGTACCCATGGGGTCCATGTGAGGGTTCACAGAGCACCCTTCGCCAAGAGCCTGGTAACCACCTCTGTGTTCAGGCATACTGGCAGGTCTGCCGACACTGACCGTCCCCGATAAGGAGTCCAAGCTTTTGGACCATTCATGCAGAAAGTCTATGCGGCTTCCTCCTTGGGCCTTCGTCAGGCCAGTTCGGCTGTCATCATGGCACACTTCTCTCATACCCTTCTCTAGTCATTAGATGAAGTCCTCCCACATCTCCCCACGGACATGCAAACCACGGTTAAGCAGGTTCGGGACCAGGGCCATGCTGTTGCCAAACAGCAGCTCCAGATGGCCCTGGACATTGGGGATTCTTGTGCCTGCTTGATGGCAGCCGCTGTGGCCTGTCACCGCAGGGCTTGGCTGAGGCTCTCCTCCTTCCCAGCGGATACTCAGCATAAGTTAGCTGATGTGCCTTTCCTTGGGACTGACTTGTTCAGTCCAGGAGTGGCCGGTCACCTGCAGCGCATTGAGCAGTCCAGTGCCACCTTGGACGCCACTTCTGCCAAGAGTTCTTTGGGCAAGAACCAGCAGAAGAAAAGAAGAAGCCTTTTTGGCACTCTTTCCCTGTGGTTCAGCAGTCTTCCTACCAAGGAGGACAGCAGCATCAGCAGCAGGCTCAAGCTTGGCACCCTCGGCCCAAGCCTGGACCCCAACAGCCCTGCAAAGGAGGCCGAGGCTCAGGTCCTGGAGCCTCCTCCTCCTCTAAGCCTCCCAGTAATGGGGTGGGGTTGCCACCCCTATCTCCGTCACGCCAGCTCTTGGTCCTCCGCCACTTCCTTTCCACCTGGTCCGCTATCACTATGGACAGGTGGGTTCTCAGTGGTCGGTCAGGGACTGCCTGTAGAATTCGAGCAGTACCCTCCCAGCCAAGCACAAGCCCTCGGGAAGAACTGATTTCAGCATGCACCCAGTCAATTCTTCAAGATAACATTGCTCAGCTCCTCCTCAAGGAGGCAGTAGCTGTCGTGGCGGATCCGTCCACAGACCCAGGCTTTGTCTCCAGGTACTTCCTGGTACCCAAGCGGACGGGGGGCTGGCGCCCCATTCTAGATCTCCACGACCTGAATCAGTTTCTCAGGTTACACACCTTTCAGATGGTCACTCTGTCCCAGATCATACCATCCTTGGAGCGAAACATGGTTCTGTTCACTGGATCTGCAGGATGCGTTCTGTCACGTCCCAATCCGTCCATCTCATCAGTGGTTCCTCTGCTTCAGGGTTGAGGGGACTCTGTACAAGTTCTGAGCCATGCCGTTCGGCCTGTCATCGCCCCATGGGTCTTCACCAAATGCATTGCATTGGTGGCGCTCATCTCAGCATCGGGGGCAGAATTTACCCTCACTCAGACAATTGGCTCCTTGCAGGTTCCACCCAACGGGAGGTGGAGAGGTCCAGGGATCTGGCCCTCCAAACCTGCTCCCAACTCAGCCTCCAGATCAACGAGGCTAAGTTAGAACTTGTGCCTTCTCAGGTGATGGGCTTCATTGGGGCAGAGCTCGACTCACTGTCAAGCCAGAGCTCGGCTCCTGGCAGACAGGGCAGAGGTTCTCTCCTCCTTTGCCCAATCATTTCTGGTTGGGCACTTTCGCCCTGCCCGGGACTTTCTGCGGCTTCTGGGTTACACAGCGGTGTGCACCTCAGTGGTCTGTTGGGCCCAGTTGCACTTGCACCCCCTCCAATGGGTCATTTTGACCAGCTGAACACTGTAACCCAGAAGATGTGGGACGCTCTCCAGTGGTGGACCGCCCCAAACCAGTTGCAGGAAGGGATTCCGTTTGTCCGCCCCGAGCCGATGGTCATTCTCACTACTGATGCCTTTCTCGTGGGCTGGGGAGCCCACATGGGGGATAACAAGGCCCATGGACTCTGGACCCTGAGGAGTCCTGATGCAGCATCAACCTGTTGGAGCTCAGAGCAGTCAGACTGGCACTGTCAGCTTTCACTCCTCAGCTCCGGGGTCAAGTGGTTCAAGTCCAGATGGACAATACCACGACCCTGTACTACCCCTCAACAAACAGGGGCGCGCACTCCTGTCAGCTGTGCAAGGAGGCACTCCACATCTGGACCCTTATGAGCCAGTTGGAGGCGGATCTCCTAGCCATCCATGGCAGGAGTCTCGAACCAGCTATGGATGCTCTCAGCCACATAGGCCAGACATCCCATGAGTGGTCTCTCCATCCAGAGGTAGCTTACAGCCTGTTCTCCCATTGGGGCAAACCGATGGTGGACCTGTTTGCCTCAGGAAAAACACAGCTGAGGCTCTTCAGTGTCCGCCCCCTCAGCAGGGCTTGCTGCAGGGAATGCCTTCTCGAGGCTGTTGACCCCAGGCTCCTGTACGCCTTCCCTCCATTTCCCTTAATCCACAGGTGTTACTCAAGGTGAGGAGGACAGGTAAGGTGATTCTGGTAGCCTCAGACTGGCCACACCAGTTCTGGTATCCAGATCTCCTCAGCCACAGCTGCAGGCCCCTGAGCGGCTTTGTACACGCTCTAGACCCGATATCTCTGAACCAGGGGAAGGTTTTCCATCTGGACCTTCAATCCCTGCACCTCACAGCCTGGTACCTGAGCGGCTAGAGTTCCAGGTTTTGGGTCTTTTTCCTCCGAAGATGTCTACACCATGGTGGAGGCATCTAGAAAGGAATTGACCAGGAAATATTACGCCTTCAAGTGGAAAAGATTTTCTGCCCTGGTCTCCTACTACAAACAACTGTATCATCCGCAACAGAATTCACACCAAGAGAAAGCCTGAAAATTTTTAAATACCCTGGGGGTGCCACAGCTCTCAGAGCCGAAGGGCAATCCGTGGGATTGCCACTTTCCCAACAGGAGATACTCCACACGGTGGGGGCCCTGAAGGTAGATAAGTGCCCAGGCCCAGATGGGTTTAGCAGTGAACTGTACAAAACGTTTGTGAGGGAGATGGCCCCCCTCCTAAAAGATACATACAATCAGGTATGGCTGGAGGGAAAGACTGTTCCCCCCTCGTGGAACTATACCAACATAACTGTGATCCCGAAAGAAGGGAAAGACCCAAGGGAATGCGGATCTTATAGACCGATATCCCTCCTCAACGTGGATTATAAAATATTTACGGCCATAATAGGCTCCAGACTCGAACCACTCCTTACAAACTTAATACACCTTGACCAGACAGGATTCATGAAGGGCAGTTTCAAGTGTCCCTGATTTTCAGGGACGTCCCTGATTTTGCCTCAAAATTTTACTCTGTCCCTCCTAAAATTTGTGTTTTTGTAGCTAAACAGTGGGGACTGTAAGCACAAAACAATGTCAAGCATTAAAGTTACAGACTTGTTCTTCTTTAGAAAATGCATTTTGCACTAAGCCCTATATTCTGTCAGCTTTCTGGGTGGCTATCTCTAATGTTTAAGATGTGTCCCTGATTTTGGTCCTTTGTCCCTGATTTTTTTAAGCCTTGTCCCTGACTTATGAGGCAGGAGGTTGAAAGGTATGGAGGGCAGACAAGCTCCTGAGGGAGTCCGCTGGACCATAGACGTAATAGTTATCATAAACAAACAACATATCCCCACTTATGTTATGAGCTTGGATGCAGAAAAGGCATTTGACAGGGTCACCTGGAGTTTTCTACTGTTGGTACTCCAAAGAATGGGCTTCCCACCATTATTCTTGGAAGTGATCAAGGCCTTGTATGCCTCTCCGTAGGCGTTTGTGAGGGTGAATGGAGGGATCTCTCAGAGATTCAGTCTGGGCAGGGGCACCAGACAGGGCTGTCCGTTGTCACCACTCCTCTGCTAAATACATAGCGCCCTTGGCCCAAGCTGTGAGGGAGGAGAAGAAGGTGGAGGGAATAGTAATGGGGGGAGGAACTTAAAATCTCTTTGTATGCAGACGATGTCCTGCTATATCTAACGAAATCAGAAAAATCCATTCCCAAAATTTGGTCGATAATAGATGAGTTTGGACAATTTCCGGATACTCACGTAATAAGCGTAAAACAGAAGTTCTAAAATTTTATTACAATCCTAGTCCAAATATAGTACAATTATTACCCCTGAACTGGAACAGGTGCAAATTGAAATATTTGGGGATCCAAATCACCAAGAATCTCACAATGCTCTACTCGACCAATTTTGATTTACTTACGACACAGATCAGACAAGATATTAAAAGGTGGGAAATGTTGAACTTACCCCGTACTCAAGAATTCAATCTGTCACCATGAATATCTTGCCCAGATATCTGTATTTCTTTCAATGTCTCCCATTGAAAATACACAAGAACCAATTTCAGGTTTGGCAAGGATGGGTTACAAAATTTATTTGGAACCATAGGAGGCCTAGAATTAACAGCACAATAATGCAAATCAGCAAAAAATATAGGGGAAGGAGCGTCCCTAATCTGGAGGATTATTATTTAGCCACTCAGCTGCGATGGGCACCTCTGTGGTCCACAAAAGAATACAAGGCTCGATGGAAATCAATAGAATTGGCACAGACTAAGGGGACCCTCCTGGAGGCTAGGATGACAGTGCCAAGAACTACGGATAGTGAGGGTAAAACAATATTGTTGGCCGTGAGAAATACCCTGGAAGCCCTGCGGCGCCTTTGGAATAAACATAAACTCCAAGGGAGATTTGGCCCTTTAGATGGATAGCATGGGACCGGGGTTTCTTCCGGCCAAACAAGATCTCACCTTTAAGAGATGGGAAGACTTGGCCTGTACTCTTTGATCAGTTTCTGGAGGGAGCGTAATTTTGGAGTTTAAACAGATTAAAGAAAGATTTTCCTTAAGGCATGTAGATTATTTTCATTACTTGCAGATAAGAGGACACATACAGAACCTACAGACATAGTTTAAACAGATCCAACTGAAGTGGGGCTGAGGGATATAATGGGGGCAATAATAGGCTCATTGAAATCCAAGGCCAGGTGTCCACCATATGGGGCCCTGAGAGATAGGGAGGGGGATTACAGCTCCAGATGAGATGGGAGCTTGAACTGGAGGAGAAACTAGCTGATTGGGAATGGAACTGCCGTGCAGGCATTTAGAACTACGACTTCCAAGGTGGAGAGTTTGAGTGGAAAGTCAGGCTAAGATTCTTTATTACACCAGTAATTAAAAATAAATGGGATAAGAATTGCCCAATGAAATGCTGGAGGGGATGCGGGGGAAACAGGGCAGATTATTTTCATATTTTCTGGTCATGTCCTGGTTTGATAAAATTCTGGACAGAGGTGACCCGTGGGTTAAATCAGGTTTTCCACACTGGACTCGGTCTTGGCCCCAAGAACCTATTAATAGGAGTAAGGCTGGGGGATGTTAGGAGAAAGGACAGGTCTATCTGTGGAATATCTTACTGACAGCAGCCCACAAGGCTATAACAAGGAAGTGGCTTTCCCCACACTCCCCGACCTATCAAGATTGGTTAACCATTATTGGAGAGATCCGGGACATGGAGGAAATCACTCACAAACTTAATCTTCGGACGCAGAGTTTTGTGAGTCGGTGGACCCCCTGGGTGATGGTAATGAGTAAGGGGGAGGCAGTGGGAGAGAAGGAGGGATGGAAGGAGGAGGGTTCCATAGGTTGTGTTGTAGTGAAAATTACAGGTACTAATCAGACAGAGCATAATGTAATATCTAGCTAAAGTAATGGTTTGGCTACTGAAAAGGGGATAAAGGAGTATTGTGGATTCTGTACTGAGACTGCTTTTGGAAAATTTTTAACCACATCTGCAGATGAGAAGAGATGTAATTGTTATATATGTGCCTAAATATGCAATAAAAATTAATTTTAAAAAAAAATGGAAAAGATCTTCCATTTGGTGTCAGGATAAAGGTCTGGACCCCTCGTCCTGTTCTGTGGCTAACACTTTTGACTACCTTTGGTCTCTCTCCAAAGGGGGTCTACGGTCATTAACCCTTAGGGTGCACCTGGCAGACATTTTTGCTTACCGGGCATGGGCCAGTCAGCCGACATTGGCACAGGAGACAGTGGTCGGGCACTTTTTCAAAGGCCTGGATCACATATCCCCTCCAGTGTGTGAACCTCCACCTCCGTGGGATCTACTGCTGGTATTGGCAAAGCTCACGGGCAAGCCATTTGAACCAGGCACAAGTGTGAGCTGTCACACTTGTCGTGGAAGACGGCCTTCCTGGTGGCTATCACGTCTGCCAGAAGGACAGGGGAGCTCCCCTCATCTGGTCTTCCACAGGGACAAAGTTGTTCTGCGCCCACCCGAGATACCTTCTGAAGGTGGTGTCAGAGTTTCACCTTAACCGGGTATTGACTCTGCCAGTATACTATCCTGATTACACCTTGGAGGCCGGGTACAGGCTCCATACTTTGGACCTGAGACATGCTCTCTCCTGTTACAAGGAGAGGATGGCAGAAATTCATGGAGAGGTTCGCCAGCTGTTTGTCACTTACACTGAAGCCACTTCTGGCAGACCTGCAGCCAAACAGACCATAGCAAGATGGATTACATCATGCATTGGTCTGTGCTATGAGTTGGCGGGCATGGAGCCTCCCAGAGGGATAGGAGCTCATTCTACCTGCCATACTGATGCATCGGTGGCTGCTTCCAGGGACATCCCTATCCAGGAAATCTGCTGGGCTGCTACCTGGAAGTCAGCAAACACCTTTATTACCCACTACCACATCGACCTTGAGTCACGCCGGGATGCTGCTTTTGGGACCTCAGTTCTCCAATCTCTGTTTCCCAAGTAAGTATAGACGGGTGTGCCTGCCTCCCTCTCTCAGAGAACTGCAAGGAGTCTGCCAATAAGTGTGGATGAACAACATATCCACGATCCTAGAAAAACAGGTTACTCACCTGTAACAGTAGTTCTAGGAGTGGTATATGTTGTTCATCCACACAGACCCAACCAACCTCCCCAGCTGCGGATGCACACAACCTGGCTTCCAGCAGGCTAAGATCTGGTGTCATGGGGCGGAGTCGAGATATACCACCTCGGGTGGGTGGCAGGAGCCAGCTTGAAGACTCGGCAAGGTTTAAGTGAAAGGGACGGCTAATAAGTAAGGATGAACAACATACCACTCCTAGAACTACTGTTACAGGTGAGTGGCCTGTTTTTTTTTTTTCAGCCACACCAACCACTGATTGGCTGGTTTTCTGGGCACAGCATTAGGGCAGGAAGTGCTGGAAACTCCTGGTGCCTAGGGCAGCCGAGTCAGCGAGTTCGTTGACTTGGAGCTGTGGGAGGGCAATCTTGTAGCAGAACTGCTCCCTTGACCCCCTGTGGTGGGCAGATGTGGTGGTGAGTACATGAATTACAGATCCCTTCTAACAAAAATTACAAGATCAACCAGATAAATAAAAATAATAAAGTGGCCCTGAGTCAGACGGTTTGGCAGCTACACACAGGACAAAGTAAGTATTTGTTTTGACAGTGGAGACAGAGGCATATAGAGTTGGGGTAGGGACACAGAAACCAGTAATTATAAAAAATTAAACTTTGGCAGTCATTGTAATTCTTATTTTTTTTTCTATTCACCCTCAGTGTGTGGTGTCTGCATAAACCACTAGCGCTTTGCTCTGGAGGTTTGTGAACTGGACATCACACATCTCGTGTGTGTAAAAAACAAAAAACAAAAAACCTCCTAATACACTACTTCCTATCCAGTATTCTATATGCATTGCCCCCCCCCCCTTCACATTTTTCCCTCCCCCTGGACAAATCTGGAAACAAGCTGTTATCAGCTCAGCATGCTCCTGGAAAAAAAAATTTACATTAATAAATTGGCTCCTGTGCTAGTACTGCAGTGAAAATGTATTTGCCTTTATTTCAAATTTGGTGACTGGGATAGGCCTGCAAAGCCAGAGCTCGTTTCCAGATGCAGCCATGATTGGGGAGGGCATACAGCAGGGAATGAAATAGCAATAACAAAGTGACACCGCCAGGTGCATGTACATGCAAAATAAAAACATGGTACAAGTAGTAAATTCCAGAAAAAAAAGGCAATGTAAAGTGTGCAAAGTACATTGATTATGGAGGTAGCCAGGATAGGAGCTAGGGGAACAAGCCACCAGTGTATGGTAAGATATTCACAACAGAATGATGGTGGCACAAAATTCTAATTGCAGAGTACACTGAGTTTTCAACTATACAGTAGAGTAAGAGGCAAAATGGGTAAATTGTGGAGGTGGATGTGGCATGGGCTGTTGTAATGTGCAGAGAATAGGAAGATGGCTAGCTGCAGATGCATGCTTTTGAGAAGTGTGCCAGTAAGTGTGGTTTTACTGAGCACAGGGAAGATGAGAGGGATGGATGGGTGATGGACAAATTGAACACAATGAGGAACTACTTAAGCAATAAGGCACAACAGGGTGTGAGTTATTGGGGATTTACCCATGCCTTGTGTGGTGTGCCACGAGGCGCAGCCAAGTGACTTAACCACACAAGAAGTGGGTAAATCACCCGATAACTCACACCCTGGAGTGCCTTATTGCGACTGTACAATGGACCCATGTGTAAAATAAATTTAAATGTTTAATACCACTGTCATGTGACATGTTTTGATCAATGAGGTTACAGGATTTTCACACACCATTGTATAATCATATTCATCAATGCAGCAGCTGGGGCAGTGGATTGTATCAGTGTTCTAAGCCACTGATGGATTGCAGTCAGTTTTGTCATTGGTTATAGCACAATGGGTGCCACTAACAGAGCTGGTTATAAAGATCAGGAGACAGAAGACAGAAAAGAGAGACATACAGAAATGAGCAACTAAGCCAGCCCAGTGGTGTGAGGGCTGAGGCACTGTGGGTGCCTTACCTCATCTCATGCTGGCAACCTGGGTTCGAGAACGGATGGATTGCTTGGGGGGCTGGGTCAGAGAGGGAGAATTGAGCGCCCATGTGACTGCTTTCCTCCCTTTGTGGGGAGATCTAGTGCCTCACTGTTTGACTGTCATCTGGAGGAATCCAGATGGTGGTGTGTGCAAGCCACAGTGGGGGAAGAGCACACTTTCACAGCACCGGGGATGGCTCTGCGGAGGCGGAGCTTACATAACATGCTCATTACACACGTCCGTGATGCCCAAGGGAGGAAATAGGAGGAGGAAAAATATGGAGGACAGGATTCATGAAGCTCTGCCCGTTGCGCCAGTGGCCCAGTCAGTCTCTCTGGTCGGGGAGTGAGTCTGGATTGTGAGTTCCAGGTGGGGAGGATGGCCTCCCTTCCTGGCCCTGCCACAGGGGTAATCTGTGGGGATAGGGTCCCCGATGCTGGAGACTGGGTGGCTGCAGCTGATGGGACAGGGCTGAGCAGCCACCTGTTTCTGCCAAGGCAGATGAAACCTATATAACAAACAAAAAGGAAGAAGCAACTAAGTGAATATACAGTAACTTGGGAATGCTGCCTTGTTTCCCTTCCTCCTCTAATAGCACTTCTGAAGTCTGAGTGCACTAATTTAACCATACTGTAAAATGGCCACCTCAGAGTGATTGAGTTTTGACTCTGTGAGGCACAGCTAAGAAAGCCTTACACAATTAATACCACCTCAACCTGCACTTCATGCCTCATTTATATAGCACGAGTGAAGCTTACCACTCAGCATGACACTGGCAGTGAGGACACAGAGGATTTATAAAGGAGGCAGTATAGCGCAGTTTTCTAAGGCTCTGAGCTGCAAATCTGGTGACATCCAGCAGACCAGACCTGAGTTTGAATCCCACAGCTTCCACCTGCATACTGTGTGACCCTGAGCAAGTCACTTAACCTCCTTGTGCTCCCAGGTCGCTCCTGTAAAAAAGCTTTCAGCTTAGTGTGCTATACCTGGTTAAACAACTAAATAAATAAATAAATAAAATAAAAAGACAAAATACAAATGTCTTTGGATTCCCAAAAATGTATTTTATGCCTGTACAGTTGTGTAATAGAGTAAGAAGGAAACTAGCAGTTAGGTTAGCAGTGGCTGTATCTATGCAATAAGGACTCGCAGAGAGTGGCATTTTGTAAGATAACACCACACGTATAGTGGGTTTGTGAGGCATGAAGCAGAGCTGATTGCCTTCAGCTCGCCTAAGTGTAGTATTATCTCATGAAAAAATCACGCCCATTGTAAAGTGACATTTTTATCATGATATGGGAGTTCACACTTGTACACATAAATTACATGGGAAGAGGGGCTAATTACTGCTGTAATAAAAATGATGTATTTCCTGAATTTTTTAATAGTCGAGTTCTTAAGCCTGTGATGCACCATTTTCATTATATGATATCATCAACATGAAAATATGTTTGAACTAAAGTTATCTACTTCACACCGATGTATACTTCCTGCAGTTGCAGTATCTTGCCATTGGAGGGCACTGGAGACATGTTATACAGCCTTTTATTTCTTTATCCACAGTACTTGGAAATACATAAAATGAGTCTATAAACATTTTCACATGAAGTCAATTAATGAATGCTTGGACATATTGATGCCTAACAATTTATATTAGTGAAGAAGGGGTCAGAGTAATAAAAGCGTCTGGTTACTTGTAGAGTTCCACCTGATTCTGAAAAGGGGAACCTTGAACTGGAGCAGTTGGTTATTTCAGCTGTCTCAAGGATGCATGGCCGTGTGTGACCAAGTTTATGAGAGAGGATAGGTGAGGATTAGTTAAGCAATAAGGCATGACCAGGAGTTATGTTAATGGTCTGTTAATCATCCTCTAGGGGTGTAATGTGGCATGAGGCATAGCCGAGTGCCACATGCCCCTAGAGGATGATTAACTGACCATTAGCATAACATAGCATAACCCCTGGGATTGCCTTATTGCTGTTTATAATAAAAATGTTTTTTAAACAGTGTTAAACCTTGTTCAGCATATCATTAAGCTGTCCACGTACAGTATGTTAATAAAAGATTAACATAAGGCTGTTAGAATGTTTAGAGCCAATCAGAAAGCTCCATTTCTCAGCCCCTTTTTATAATCTGGGTTAAGACAATGTAGGAAAAAGAAGAGGTTTTAAGCCTGATTTGTTTTAAAGTTGGTATGTATCAAGGTAGTATCCAAGATGTAGGTTAAGGGAAGCATTTTCCCCCAAAAATGATAAAAGGACCCATTTTAAAGCTCAGATTAGATTGAAACAGTTTCTTTTGGCTTATCTAAGTGAGGTACCGTAGTTGGTGCTACTTCACTGGATCTGCTAGTGTTTATTAAACTTTAGGAAAACTGTTCCTGTTATCATTAGACAATTTATAAAATGTAGATTGGTTGAACAAGTGATACGGAATATTTGAAAAAAGAATATGTGAACTGTTATAAATTTTCCAGTACATAGAAAGGACTGATATTATAGATGTGATTTGTAAGACTATAATTAGAGTTAAAAGGACAAGCAATATTAAGGTATCTTCCTAGCAGTGTGGAAACAAGTAATTATGAGGTTATATGCTCGAAGGAGCCCCCAACTCTTAGCCAGTGCAAGGAATATGGTGTGGGACATATATGAGATGGAGACGGTAACTGCACAACTATAAAGTTAGACTTCAACATCAGAATAGGTGGAATTTATGGCCAATGCATATTATGGCTAAAATGTCAGATATTTACTTCCTGAAGAGTTCTAATACTGATTGGGAGCAAATGGCAGTTGCCACCCAGCAGACCTCTGTAGGTGAAATGGATGCCACCAGGACTGTGCAAAAATAGGGAGTTAATGGATTATACTACACTGTTACTTTGCTAAGGTGACAGATTTCTGTAATGTAACACTGCATAACTTGAATATCCTGTCTGTGTAAAGAATAATGCTGTTCATTATCACCCTGAAACTTTAATAAAGTTTAGTTAAAAAAAATGAAGCCAAGCTGGGTATTACTGCAAAGTGAATGCCTTCTGTTTTGTCGTGATTAGGTCTGATTGCTTTGGATCTCCATGGAAACATCACAGTAGGTAAGGAACAAGGTTCTGTAATATAAAATGAAGTGCAGTCATTTAAAGGACTAGCTGTTAACTGGAATCTTGTCCAAACTTTATTAGTGTCAACCTCAGGGCTTCTTTTAAATATCCAGGACGAGTGGGTGACTCTCCACTGCCAGGGTGTGGATTGTATGCAGACAATCGGGTAAGTCTATTTATTTGTATGTGGTATTAAGCAGGTCATTATATTTTGGTATGGGGGTCTAGTAATGTTAATTTACAGTGCAGATCAAAGATAGTGACTAAGATGTGGGACCCCATAGAATTGGACTAGAACGGCAGTGCTCTGACATCCTAGCTCATGTTTTATTTATTTAGTTTTTGTTGATCGGGTAAGTGCACTAGAAACATAGAATTTGACGGCAGATAAGGACCGCTTGGCCCACCCAGTCTGCCCATTTCCTACCTAATGGATAAGCTGCAGATCGAGTTAACCAACAGCCTAATTCCTCCTACCCCAACCCCTAGAATTACCTTATGTCAGTCCCATGCATTCTTGAATTCCCCCACTGTTTTTGATTCCACAACCTCCTTAGGAAGGCTGTTCCATGTATCCACTACCCTCTCCATGAAAACTACTTCCTCACATTACCTCTGAGCCGTCCCTTCTGTCTTCAAATTGTGCCCCTTGTCCTTACATCTCTTTTTCTGAAAGATGCTACCCTCTTGGACTTTGTTGACTCCTTGAGGTACTTGAGAGTTTCTATCATGTTCCCCCGTCCCTCCTTTCCTCGAGGGTATACATATTAAGCTCCTTAAGTCTCTCTTCATATGTCTTCTAGTGCAGACCCTGCACCATTTTAGTTGCCTTCCTTTGGACTGCCTCCATCCATCTTGTCTATGTCTTTACGGAGACTGGGTCTCCAGAACTGCACGCAGTACTCCAGATGGGGTCTCACCAGTTGTCTGTACAGAGGATAACAGCTTCCTGTTTTCTACTGGTGATGCCTCTTCCTATACATCCAGTATCCCCCAGCCCTCCTTACTGCCCTCTCACATTGCTTGGCCACCTTTAGGTCATCTGATATGACTACCCCCAGGTCCCTTTCCATTTTTGTTGTTGTTAGTATCTCACCACCCATAGTGTACCCTTCCCCTGGGTTTTTGTTTCCCAGGTGCATTACTTTGCACTTCTCAGCATTGAATCTAAGCTGCCATACATTTGACCATTCCTCCAACCTTACCAAGTCCCTTCTCATCCTTTCCACCCCACCTTGTGTATCAACCCTCTTGCAGATCTTTGTGTCATCTGCAAAGAGACATACTTTTCCTTCCAGTCCCTCTGCAATGTCACTTATAAAGACATTGAAGAGGACCGGTCCTAGAACTGAACCCTGCAGTACCCAACTAGTAACCCCCTTTCTTCAGACTGGACTCCGTTTACTATTACCCTCTGTGTCCTGTTCTCCAGCCAATATTTTACCCAGGCTGCCATCTTGGGACCCACTCCCAGGCGGGCTAACTTGTATATTAATCTTTGTGTGGAACTGTGTCAAATGCCTTGCTAAAGTCTAGGTAGGCCATGTCCACAGCCCCACCCTGATCTACTACTTTGGTCACCCAGTCAAAGAAATCTATTAGATTTTTCTGACATGACTTACCTGCTGTGAATCCATGTTGCTTTGGTCCTGTGCCCCCCTGGCCTCTAGGTACTCAATAATTCTCTCCTTCAGAAGTGATTCCATCATTTTCCCTATCACTGAGGTCAAACTAACAGGTCTGTAGTTTCCTGCCTCTGCCCTGCTTCCACTTTTATGAAGCGGAATCACATCTGCCCTCCTCCATTCCTCAGGTACCACCCCATCCCCCCATGATTTGTTAAAGAGGGTAGTCAGTGGTGTCACTAGTTTTACCCATAGTTCTTTTAGAACTCTGGGATGAATCCTATCAGGCCCCATTGCTTTGTCCACCTTCAGTTTTAAGAGTTCTTTCAGAACTCTGTCTTCTGTGAATGGGCTGGTATCAACCCCCTACCCAGAGTGTTTCTGTTGTTTGGTTTAGGTACTCCCCTTCCTCACTTGTGAATACTGAGCAAAAATATTTGTTTAGTATCTCTGCCTTTTCACAGTCACCCTCTGCACACCCCCCTCCCCTTTATTAAGCCTCACTATCCCTCCCTTGGTCTTCAATTGCTCCCTGATATACCAGTAAAAGGTTTTATCCCCCTTCTTAACTGAGTTGGCTATCCTTTCCTCGGTTTGGGCCTTTGCTGTTCTGACTGCCTTCCCTGCTTCCTTCTGCTTTAACTGATACAGTTCTCTGTCCTGCTCCTTCTGTGATTCCTTGTACTTCCTGAATACTATCTTTTCTCCTAACCTTCCCTGCCACCTCCTTTGAGAACCATAGTGGTTTTTACATCATTTTGTTTTGTTTATTTGCTTCACACAAAGGCTTGTTACCTCTGTGATGGCAGTTTTGATTATTCCCCATTGTTCTTCCACCCCTCCTTCCTCCCCATTTGCTAGTGCATTCCTTAGGCACTCACCCATTTTGGCAAAGTCAGTCCTCCTAAAGTCCAGGACCTTTGCCTTTGTATGGCTTGACTCTATTGCTGTGTTTATCGTGAACCATACTGTTCGATGGTCGCTAGTTCCCAGATGGCGTCCCACTTCTACATCTGTGATCCTCTCTCCATCTCCATTTGAGAGAACCAGGTCTAAGATTGCTCCCTCCCAAGTGGGTTCCAGTACTAGTTGTCTAAGGCATGCCCCCTGCTGGGCATCTAGAATGACCCCGCTCTTTGATGTGGCTGCAGCAAATGCACTCCAGTTAACATCTGGCATATACAGATCCCCCATCAACAATATCTCGTCTTTTTCTGCCATTCTAAGGATACCTTCTATCATTTCCTTGTCCATTTCCTCCCCCTGAGATGGGGGTCTGTATACAACACTGTGCGGATTGTGGGCCCATTGCCTGTCTCCAAGTTGACCCACAGTGCTTCCTCTCCTCCCTGTTTACAATTTTGTTCTGTTGCTTTGATTCCTTCCCTTACTAGACAAAATTCTGCCTATTTTCAGGCACAACCAGGGAGAAGGGGGATACAGATGAATGCCAACTAACCTTGAACCAGATTAAGCTGTTGGTGGTATTTTTCAGTGAATGGGGGAAATTTAGCCAGGACACCAGGGAAATTCCCCTACTCTCTGGTGGGGGGCGCTGTTGGACCATGGCTCCTAACTTCTGAGTCTGTTCAGTCTGCTGGTGTACCTGCAGGAGAACAGGGCTCCGCCTCCTGCAGGTCCAGCTATGGAGCCTATTTATCTAACCTGTCTGGCTGTTCTGACCCTGTGGACATGGATTCCACTGCTCAAAGTTTGTTCAACTGTGATTCAACAGGATTTCTACCTGTGGATGAATTGTGGCTAAAATCCCTACTTGTTTCAAATCAACAGCGTGTGCTGAAGGTTATTAATGCTGATGCCTGTTCTCCTTTGCAACATCCTGAGTTGCATACTACTGTTATTGATTTGGGTAATGTCCCTGTTGTTTCTGCCAGTCCTCTTCTACCTGTTTTGCCTACCTCTTCAGTGCTTTCGGTGCCTGCAGTAGCGGTGAGTCAGCTGCCTGTTCCTCCCGTTTATGACGCACCTGCATCAAAGGCATTCCAACAGATTGAGTCAGAGGCTTCACAGACTACTGCTCCTGCCTCTGACAGCTTGCACTTGCCGAAACCGATAGTAGCGTTTTCTCTGCTGGAACCGTGAGTACTGCTTCTAACCTTGCACAGAGTTGTGAGGTTCACCCTCCTGTAATTTTGCCTTCCCCACCGAGACAAGTGGCGGTGTCTGTTTTGGTTACAAACAGGGTGAGTGGCCTCGCCCGTTCCTTAGAAGATTCCCTGCGAGATGCTGGCTAGAAGCTGGGTGCTGCAGGCCATTGGA
This sequence comes from Neoceratodus forsteri, assembly GCA_016271365.2. NCBI lineage: Eukaryota > Metazoa > Chordata > Ceratodontiformes > Ceratodontidae > Neoceratodus > Neoceratodus forsteri. Next base: position 1,520,207,032 of record CM057450.1, on the reverse strand, counting down.
TCCCTGACCCTGCCCACAGCCCGATTCCTGGACATGGTCCATGGTCTGTAGCTCCTGCTGTCCTTGTTCCTGATGTGCCTGCTTCTCCACTATCTCACTTTACTACTAATTTGGATTTAAATGCTGTAGATGTACAGCATCCAGTTTTGCCTACCGAGTCTCTACAAAAGATCCCACTCCTGTCGGCCTCTTCCTCGGCAGATGAGGGCCCTAGTCGCTGACAGTCTACATGGGGTGACCGTATGGAGTCGGACATACGCTCCTGACCCTCCTCCTGACCATGGGAAACGTGGAAGGTCTCGGAAGAATTTCGAAAAGGGACGCCAGGATCACCTCCTCCAATTCAGAGAGGAGGAATGTAGTTCTATCTACATATTAGGGGCTTAGACCTTGCCTGACTGCCTTTTATGGGGAAGACCCCATTAAGGACTCTTTAGGTTATTTTACTAATGAAATGTTTGCCCTTATCCATGTCTCTGGTACCTCACTGTTTGATATTAGTTTTCAAACCCCACAAGGGTTGGACCGATTCTGGGTTAAGTATGAATTGCTTAGGTACTCTGCTTTATGGTTGCCCTTTAGGGCAATTCCACTCACTAGGCCAGCTATTAAGGTTATTACCATTTTGTTTCACAATGAAAATGTTGTTGTACACGATATCTCGCATTGGTTGCAGCAACGATGTGACGTTTTGGGATCGCCTCAACCTATTTTTGATTCAGAACGCTTTTGGACTGGTGGGTGGAAATTTAGGGTGCGGCTTCGGCATACTAATGTAGGCCCAGTTCATTTGCCAAATAGCCTGTTCTTAGCTAGCGAGTGGGGACATTGTTTCTATGTAGGACAGCCACAGACTTGTTTTAAATGTGGGTCCTCTAAACATCTTAGTGCTGCTTGTGATAGGTTGAGGTGTTCTCTTTGTCTCTCTTTTGGTCATGCCAGTATGGACTGTACTGCTGAACTTAAATGTAATCTCTTTGAGGAAACAGGACATGGTTTTAGGTCCTGTCCATGGGCTACCCATATTAGGACGATTGCCCTAATCAGGATCACGATCCTTATTGAGGCGCAGAAAAAGGGCATTGTTGCCTCAACCCTCCCTTCTCCTGAGGTAGTGTTGCCTGATCCCCACCACCACACGAGGTACCTGAACCCCAGACCCTTCCATCATCAATACCCCCTGTCAAGCTCCTTTACTGTATGTACCAGGAGCTGGTAGTACCCACCCCACCGCCTCTGCTTCAGTGGTGAAGGATGCTATTTTGGCTCCAGTGAGGCTGTGGATGTATTGTCATGCCGCCTCCTGAAACAAGTATGCAGGCCAAGAAGAGGGTGCAAAACAAAGACTAGATCTAAACTGGCAAAGGCTTCTTCCCTGGTGGGGATATTCCATTGAGTAATAAATTTGAAGTCCTTTCCAAGAAATCCCAGTCTTCGGACTTGGGAGCTGATTCGGATACTTCTTCCCAAGCCCTTTTGTCATCTGACTCTGAAAGTGAAAAATCAAAAGAGGTGAGTAGGAAAAAGGGCCTCGTGGTTTGGTGTTCGCCTGCGAGAAGCACCAGGTCTGGGAGGATTATCTGATCTTTTCTTCTTTTGTGTACCTTGGCTCATGACTTCTACACTTTGCCTTACCATTGCCACTTTGAATACCAATAGTGTTAAGAATACATGGCACTGGCTTCTTACTTTTCATTTACTGCAGGATTTAAAATGCTATGTTGTCTTATACAGGATACCCAATTGAATACCCCTTTCCTTGGTGTTAGTGGCAAAGAAACTTTGGTATTGGGGTTCCTCTTTTTTCTTTGGGTTGGATCGTGTGATGGTGTTGGGGTTTTATTTGGGGTGATGGTTTTCATGTTACTAAGTTGGTGGAGGTTGTTTCAGGGCGTGCACTGTTATTAGATTTTACCTTTTTAGGTACTTGCTGGAGATTAATTGTTGTGTATGCTCCTGTCACAAAGAAGGGAAGGGCTGATCTATTTAATACTATTAATCCTTATCTCTTCACAACTAGACATCTTATTTGGGGTGGTGACTTTAATTGTGTAGTGCACAAACAAGACAGGGGGGGCCATGTCTGATAAGGACTTTTGTGAGACTACCTGTCTTAACCGCATTCTTACTCAAGGACGTCTCCAAGATACTTATAGGGTGTGTCACCCTACGGGTGAACATACTTTTTTTAAAGGCCCTTTATCTTCTAGAATCGATTTTCTTTTCACTGCTCACACAGTGAGAGTCCTTAGTGCTCGGACTATCCCAGCTGAGAATTCCAATCATGTGGTTTTGACTGCTTCCCTTGCTTCCCACCGGCAGGGGTTATTGGAAATTAAATATCATGTTGTTGGATAGTGCTCATTTCTTACAACAAATCCAAGAACTGTTAAAAGCCTGCACGCCTTGGCTGGACTTACTGGGGATCTGATAACTCAGTGGGTGGACACTAAGTATGATTTGAGGTCTTTAGCTGCACGTTTTTCCACGTCTGCTACACTGACTAAGTATAAAAAATATTTGGCATTACGGACATATTTAGAAACCTTGTATTCTAATATCAATACCCAACGTCTCAATTTAGCATCACAAGTACAGGCCATGAAACGAGATATGGCAGACCTACAATACTATAGGGCTGCTTCCCTCTTGCATGAACATAGGGTTCACTCCTCTAGGAAGACGGGTTTGGGTGATGCATTTGAAAGTAGTAACAGACGGACTGCAGACAGACTGCTGACAGAAGTTTTCTGCCGGGACGGTACTCTGTGCACTACCATACCTGAAATTATGCAGGTAGTTTCTGCACACTTCACAGATATATATACTGCTCCTTCTTTAGATGGAAATGTCATTAGGACCTTCCTTTCTTCCCACACATTCCTCCTTGTACAGCTAGCTTTTCCAACCATTGATTGCCCCAATAAGTGTGCTGAGGTGGCACGGGAAATATCACATCTCCATAATACACGGCACCTGGTATTGATGGTTTGTCGACTGAATTTTATAAGGCTTTTAGTCCTTTGCTTAGTGAAATAGTCCCTGTGGTATTTAATTGGGCTTTGCAGCAGAAGTCTTTTGATTTTCATTTATATACTTCTGTCCAAATTTTGTTGTTTAAGAAGAGGCATGGGGGACCTTTCTAATTGGAGGCCGTTGAATCTCCTTAATACAGTAAATGCTAAGATTTCGGCTTATGCTGATGATGTGTGTGTTTTTGTTGCTGATGTAGTTTCAGGTCACGGAGTGTTACAGCATTTTCATTCTTATTCCATTAGCTGGGTGAACCTTGAACAAAAGTAAGAGTTTTTTGTACTCTCTTAATACTGCGAATCCTGCTATTACAGACCTACAAGGCATTGCAGTGCTGCAGGGTCCGATTAAGGTTCTGGGTATTAAATTTGGGAAAGGGATAATGCGTTTCTCAGTTGGTCAGAGAAGCTTGATATTGTTGCTTTCAAAGTTGCGATATGGAAATCTTGGCAACAATCCAAGCGTATGAAGGTAGTTGTTGTTAAAACGTTGCTCCTTCCCCGTTTTTTATATCTTAGTGCTGTATACCCTGGCCCTCCTATTTTGGAAAGAAATCTGCTTAGTCTTTTTTTTTTTTTTTTTTAAATCATTTGGGGGAGTAGATTGAATTCGATAAAGAGGGATGTGTTATATCTCTCTATAGCACAAGGTGGTTTGAATAGTGTCAACCCTATCACATTTTATTATAGTGTTTTTTTTTTTTTCATCGAAATTTGGTTGACCTTAGTTGTCCTCAACTGGTGGTGTGGTTGGTTTATGCAGATTATTGGTTGGGTCCTTGTATAACAGTTGGCATGTACCAGGTAGAAGGGCACTGATGGCTTCATCCTTCCTGCATATTTATGACCTGCTATTAAGAAACTTAATAAATGGAAGGTGCTTCCCGATCAGTTTTTTCCTGAACGAGTAAATTACTTTATGGATATCGCAATCTCAAGCTCACTCTATTACTCCTTTGTATAAGGATATCCCTGATTGTTGTTATGGTCAAATACTTTAAGGCCTGACGGATAAACTGATGCCTCCTAGATTATGGAATGTTCTGTGGCTTAGTAGCCATGGACGACTTAATGTCAAGGGCAATGCTAAGCATAAAATGGAATCTGAAAGAATATGTCCTAGGGATACTTGTTTGGCTCCGGAAGAAACTATGGCCCATTTTTATATTCACTGTCCTTATGCACAGGATTTTTGGCATGCCCTGTCTGTTCACCGGAGTCAGTCTGTTTGGAAGGCTGTTACTTATGTGGAAGTTGTGGGTGGTTTTCTGCTGCGTCATACTACCCTAGATACAGGCATTGTAAGACTTTTATTTGCCATGATTAGGATGTAAGTTTGTCATGGTAGTCATCATGTCATTGATTCCATGACATTTGATCTTTATTCAGGACTTCCATGACTTTCACTAGTGTCATCTGAATGTAGCAATGATGACAGTACCACAACATTTACTACTGTTTACTAATGATTTTATGAACAAACAATGAGTCATTAAAACCTCATCCATGACAAACTTACATCCCTAGCTATGATTAAATTTAATTTGTGGCAGGTGAGATGTAAGATTACTCTGCAACAAATGTATCAATCGCCTTGCTGTGTCATTGAACGTATTGCGCATGATTTGACCCACCAGTGTTTTTATGAGTGGCATATTTTGAATTATGATGCATGGATCACACGTTGGAAAGAAGTTCCTTTTCTGAAAGATAAAATAGGATGATTTTTTTTTGCTAACCTGCATTCTGCTTCTGATTGTATATTTTTGTTGCTGCTATGTTTTTTTTTCTCTCTCCCCTATTTCTTTTACTGTTTTTACTGGATTTGTATCTCCTCAGTTTTCCACTGTTTGATTTTTGTATTTACATATTTGGTTGTTTTCTGTTGTACTGTTCTGTTAATGAAACCTTCCCTACTCTTTTCGAAGTGCCATGGGATCTTTAACATCCACCTGAACTACCACCAGAACAGGCAGATGGGACCTCAGTTTAACGTCTCATCCGAAGGACAGCACCTCAGGAGTGCAGCACCCCCCTCATGCTGCACTACAGTGTCAGTATTGGGTTATTAACCCAAGAGCCTGGTGTGGGGATAGAACCCACAGCCTTCTGATCTCCCGGCTTAAGAGGTGAGTGCGCTACCTGCTGAGCCACTGACACTGACGTGTGATGTCAGAAGATTGTTTTTTTTTTCAGACTGACACTTTCCACTGTAATGTCATCAGAAAGAAGTAAGAACACATAGCTGCAGATGTGTCATTGCTGTTCTAGTCCTTATAACTCCATACCAGACACTTGTGTAACTCCTCCCTAAAATACCAAAATGGGGCATAAGTAAATAAATAACTCTAAGGATACTCCTGAGCAGCACTCCTCAAAGAAAAGAAAGGAGCTAAGTTCTACATCAGAACATAAAATTCCACTTCTGGCCCAATGGATGATTTTGTGACTGTTCAGAATGTATAGAGGGAAATTACCTTGGGGGCAGAGGTGCTGGTACCTCCCCCAACCTCAGACCTATACCTCCAACTTTGCAACTCTCAGCAACAGAGCTAGATACAAAGTCAGTGGTGACATAAGTCGGAGAAACTACTCCCAAAATGACATCCAAGATTTTGACTCCAAGAGTAGAAAGAAATAACAAAATAATATTACTGTCCGAGGTGGAGGGCACATCATACTTTTAATGGATGTCATGCAGAACTTTTGTGTCAGACTCATGGAAATTACCCTAAAACTGACACAGGCAAATGCAGGACATAATAGACTGTTTCCTCACCACCGTATAAGACTTTGCATGTAGTTAAGCTGTAATATCCTTATATTGTATGACTACACTGGCAGTGGCCAATTTCAATGATTTCTGTATGGATACTGCTCTTCTCTTGAATATATCAGGCCTAGCATACTCATGAACTCTGCCTCCTCTACATCCAGTTCTGTTTCAGTGGATGGGAGTTTGAGTGTCAGATATCTGGGACACGAAGCAGGCAGAGCAGGAGGAAACATCTTCATTAATTCTGTGAGGGGAACCAAGTTCCTTTTCAGGGGAGAACTTGGGCTCTGTCAATTCCTCCTCTTCCTCCATCTCCTGCACAGACACCTGTTGTGGAATCAGGACCTTGGGAGAGTGGGCAGCTAATCCCTTGGACCTATTTTGTGCTAGTAATCCTATGCTGTAGCAAATCTGTGAATGTCATTGGGAAGGTTATTCCTGCATACCTCCTTTCAGTTGATAATTCCCTTTAGCATCCTGTCTGTTTAGCTATTGCCTAACAATCACATTGAGCCACTGAACTCTAAATTTAGTCCCTTGTTTAGCTATTGTTCTTTGCAGCTGTTGGATTAAGTGATGATGCATGACAAGGTGTGTGTTGTTGCATGATTTGCCCATACTGTGTGTATGGGTGTCATGAGGCCAAAGGCAGATTGACTTTAACCACACAAGAAGCAGGTAAATCCCACAGCAACCCACACCTTGGAGTGCATTGATTGTCCAGTTCTCACCCTTACCCTCCCCGCTCATGCCCTTCAAGACAATAACCACAACAGTTTTGGGATTTAAATGGCCACATCCATATATTTGTTCTATCTTCAATTAATCTTAATACAGACTAGACGGGTGCCGAAGGGAGTCTCTCCAAGATTTTTGTCCTCCCCCTTCCCCTTGCGAAGGGAGAGGAACCACTCGCCACCTGCACCCCATCGGTGAGGGGATGGACCACTGGTTAATTCATGAGGTCCAGATCCTCCGGGTGAGAGGCCTAGTGCCATCCATGTTGGGCACGGCCCTCTGCCTCCACCCTTCCCTGTGTCTGACCCCTGGAGATTGTGGACCTCCACTGTGGGAAACCAGCCCTCGGGCCCAATGTGGCGGACCCCCCCGCAGGCCTGGCGTGTCCCAGGGCATTTCGCGGTGACTTCAGCCATTCCATACTGGGCGATGGCCAGGGTCTTCCCTGAGCGTGCCCATATGAGAGGCCCCCATTCTATGCTGGGCGCCGGAGGCCCCCCTTTTTCCCATTCCTGAGCCAGGCTAACCTAGCTCGCCCTTAGGCAACCTTGGAGAACTCCCTGTCCACTTACAATGGTTGTGACAGTTTTGATACCACCCGCAGCTGACCGAATCAGAGAACCGGTCTGGTAGAGGCGAAAACCCAGGAAAAAAACTCTTTACCAGGAAAACCTGGGAAATTCTCTGCAGCCCCTTTCGGCAGTTCCCCCAGTAGGGAGCAGTGGTCTTACTCTATATTTTATGGGTGAGTGGGTGGGTTCCTTCCTCGGGGAGTGCAGGGAAAAGAGACTGCAGCTACCCCAGCAGCACTTTAAGCTGGCCCTGCACCACTCCGCCCCGACTGTGGCCACCCAGTCCCTTCACTTTTGGCCACCAGGACTGCCCCCCCCACCCCATGGGGTCGCCGATCCCGGCCACCTATATCACAGGTGACAGGACAGCAGGGGCTTGCTTGATAGGCCTGGGCAGTCCCAATCTCCAATGCCTGTCTCATGGACATCCTTCCTGGTGAGTATGACACTAGTCCCCCTCACCTCACGACATTCTCGGGAAAGGACCCTGGTTGTCCAGTTCTTACTGTTTTCCCTCCCCATCATGCCCTTTTCGAGATACTAATCACACCAGTTTTAGGATTTAAATGGCCACAGCCATATGTTTATTAAATCTCAATTAATCCTAATACAAACTAGACGCGGTACTAAAGGGAGTCTCTCCAAGGTTTTGTTCCCCTCCCTTCCCCTCACGAAGAGAGAGGACCGGCCACCACCTGCCCCCAAGTGAGGTGGTGGGTCATTACACTAATGAGGTCTAGACCTCCCGGTTGAGAGAGGCCCAGTGCCATCCATGCTGGGTGCGGCGCTCTGCCTGTCTGACCCCCAGAGATTGCGGCCCTCCACCATGGGAAACCAGCACTCAGGGACCCGACATGGCGGACTCCCCTGCAGGTCTGGTGCATCCCTGGGCATTTCCCAGTGATCTCGGCCATTCCATACTGAGTGATGGCTGGGGTCCCCCTGAGAACACCTGTGCGAGATGCCCCCGTTCCATGCTGAGTGCTGGAGGCCCCCCTTTTTTCCATTCCCGAGCCAGGCTAACCCAGCTCACCTTAGGCAAACTTGGAGAAACTCCCTGTCCACCACAAACCCGATCCGTGCTCAGATCGGGTCCCCCATAGCACATCATCTCCTCCTTAACTCCCATTCTCTATAATCCCCAATAGGACATTTCTTAATCCCTGGGCCCATTCTTCCATTTCTCCCAGTAATGGGGCTAAAACCATTTGAATATTCTCACAAACAAATCATTCCCTTGTCTGACAAATGAGTCCCATCAGAGCAGTACAGGTCCTTTGACTTCAGTGTAATGTGGTCATGTTTCACCACCTCGTCAGACAGTCGGCTCATGAAAGTCCCCATCTCACTATTCAGCTTCATCCGTGTCCTGTCCAGTCCTTTGCCTCTGTTTTTTTCCACCCATTGCTGTCTCTGTATAATGTGAGGCCATACGATTCTGGTTGCCGGCATGTTGCGCTGGATGGTGGCTAGGTCCTCCTTTATTGCATGCAGTAGTGTGATAGACGTCACCGCCCCCAGGTCATTCCCTCCCAGATGGATGACCAGGATATCTGGGCATGTTTCCCTCTGGCACTCTTCCCTCAACCAGGGAACTAGCTGCTCCCAGCGCATGCCCCCTGTGTCCCATCCAGTGCAGTTCAGTAGGAACACGGCTGAAGCTCAGCACTAGTCCCCTATCCAGAACTGCTTGCAGGCAGCTGCCCAGTAGATGGAGGCGCCCACATATCCATACACCGTCTCTGAGTACCCCATCGATCTATTTAATAGAACAAAAATACATTAGAACATGTGCGGCAGATATACCTCCTCACCCACCTGTGACTTCCATCTCCCCAAGCCCTTAATCTCTGCCTGAGATATTCCTCTGTTAGTTGCCCAAGTTGCTGCCCCTATCCATAGGGAGTGTGTCCCATAATCCCCCGGGTCCTTACCTGTTGCCACTAATGTCTTCTGAAACATCCTGGTAAACTGAAACTGTGTCAATGGTGACCTATCCCTGTGTCTGAAATATGCCCACCTTTCCCTCCATGTCCCAGTCTCATACTTAGCTAACACCTTTCTGATCCTCCACCCCATCCCCCCCAGTCGCGATTAGTCTCCCATGTGCCCTGTGCCCGTTGGTCAGTTTTAGACCTCCAGATCTACACCGGGGCGCCTGCCTCGTTGGGTCCTGTCTGGAGGCTGCCATGACCTCTGAGACCCTGAAGGCCCCGCAGTATGCCAATAGGAAGGCCACCCTGAACAGACGTGTCTCTTGTTGGCTTGAGCAAAGTGATGGCAAGACCCCCAACATGCATTCCAGAATTCAAGGCTTCACTGGTCTCCTCTTATCTGGAACTCTTGGCTGTGACCTACCCCAGCCCTCCACTAACTTCTGGACCCTAAACACCTGAGTATAGTCCGCCAAACCTAATGTCCTGCTAAGCCACCCGACGTCCAATAGGTGGCAGCTTGCCACCCATACTGAGCTACCCTCTTCTTTAAGAGCCACCACAAACCAGCGCAGCTGCCTCTCCGGGATAGGCCACGACTCCTCCCAGCCACGGGCTTCTCAAATCCTCAGGAACTCCTCCGCTCCTCACTTGTATGATTTCCATGTGCTGGGTACCAGGGCCTGGCACATCAATGCCCAATCTTTGAGACACCCAAGTTCCACAAGAACTGGGGAATCACTGCCGGGCTGTCGTCTGCTCCCGGTGCCAGGGTCCTGAAACGCTCCCACTGCAAACAAGATAAAGCATCAGCTATACCGTTGCATTCCCCTGGCATGTGCTGGGCCCCAAACTGTATATTATTCAGTAAACACCGTAGCACAAACGTCCGGAGCAAGTCCCCAGTTGGCCCAACTGCCCCCTGTTGCCGATTGATTATGTAGACTACCCTCACATTGTGTGACCTGAAAAGAACCCTTTTGTCCCTCGGTCTCTCCCCCCACACTACCAGGGATACCACTATTGGAAAAAATTCCAAGAACATAATGTTCTTGGTTAAGCCCTGTTCCACACATGTGATGTCTCCCGATTTGGCCATGAGAGTCCTGGTTTTCTTACTGTTCACACCCCCCACCCCACCCCACCCACCCCACCCCACCCCACCACCACCACATGGGAATCACATTCTCACTCTGCCAAGAGTCACAAAATCACTCTTCCCTTACAGCTTCTCCTCAGAGCTACTCTCAGCAAGCTAATCACTCCAGTGATCAAGTACTTGCCAGTATGCATTGTTAAGCAGATGTACTTAATCTCCAGTTCTAGCACCATAGCCTGAATGCAATTCTCACTTCATTAGTTGTAAATTACCTCACTAAAATACCACTAACAGCTTAATCTGGTTCAAAGTCAGTTGGCATTCATCTATATCCCCCTCCCCGAGTCATGCCTGAAAATAGGCAGAATTTGTCTAGTGCACTTACCTGGTCAACAAAACTAACTAAACCAACTAGGGCAGCAGTACAAAGGAGACTACATCTGAGGTAAGATCTTATTACTTGCTGTCGCTTGTGTTTCCATGTTCAAACAGGTTTAACAGGAGCTGGTCCAGGGAATTCAACTGGCTTTTGAAAAGTGAGAGAGAGACACGTTTGTGTTCTGTAGCCTTTGCAATTCACTCTTCAGTGTCTTAACTGGGGTAACAGTGATGTTGCTCATCACGTGAGCACAAATACTCATAAAGGCAGTCAAGGGGTTTTAAACAGGCACTAAAGACTTATTAATGGAACCGAGCATACCCGGATTATTAAAGGAGAAGACTACTGTATATTTCTGATTTGGATATGTCTGATGTATTTATTATACATTGCATCAGTTACTGTAAATATGTCAATAAGAGATCGGTCAGCTCTGCTGTTGCAACACACATCTGGAGTCTGATGCTCTGACACAAGGTAGTAAAATGTCAAAGCAAGCCTCCATTTACATGCAAATAGGTCACTTGTAATACAGCCCCTACCATTCCCTGATGTCACTGCAGCAACAGTGCAGAAGAACACATAAGGGTATCAATGCTGTCTATCCTGATTTTAGTTGAAGTTTTAGGACAGTTCTGTCATGCAACTCACACAGGGAGCAGTACTTGTAGCCTTAATACTGCATGTGTAGAGCAAATGATACATCTAATAGTATTTCATTCACAGGAAACAGGATCTGTTCTTTGTACTGCAGTCTGCTAATTTCTCTCTCTGTGAGACAGTTGCAACATATTGTAGAGAGCAGTAGAAAGGATGAGTCAATCAGATGATCAAGCAGTCAATCAGTATTGCACCAGGTGAATACCCTTGAGAAGATTAATTTACAAGGTAGTCCTGAGCAGTTTCCCAAAGTATCACACAAGACTGAATTACTCATTTGCACAAATTATACACCCCCTTTCAGCAGCCTGAAAGTGGAGAGCTAGATCACTTACTTTATAAAGTGTATTGTTTTATATTTCAAATGCTACTTACATCTGGGTTTCTGACTGGAAATACCAAGACACAGAATGCATATGACATGGGAGGAATGAGCTAAGCAAATACAGAGCACTACAAACACTGAGACTGATTAGTTTCTTTACCTACAACAGCTGAAGTGTAGCATCTGATTTGTGATGGACATCCTACTTCAAATGCTGGCATTACAAAGGGGGGGGGGGGGCTGCCACAGCTTGTTTTCAGTACCTTCAAAGTGAAGTGCTGTAGCTGTCACATCACTGCTAATGATTTATAATGGAAATGGTGACACTTTTAAAGCCATGGACCCATACTTCTCAACTGTACCACATTACGAAGAATGTTCCTCATTTTGCTTCACAGAAGCTCCTTGTTCCACATTGTGAGGACTTGTTCCACATTCAAAGTCAACATTTTAAAGTAAAAATCCAAAGTAAATTATGCAAAAAAGACGTTATTCAATTAGTAACAGATTTTCTGAACATAAATGCAACACTTTAATAGTATTTTGAGCTTCTTAGGTAACGATTTGATTAAGTGTTCCACATTTTGCCCATTTGTTCCACATTTTGACAGGCAATGTTCCACATTTGGGGGACAAAAGGTTGAGAGGTATGCATGGACCTGAGGGGCCATCACAGTTCCCAAGGAGGTTAGGGGAACATGTTAAGGGTTAGAGAGTAAGGGACTTTAGTAGGATTTGAACCAGAGTTTCCCAGTTCTTGTGCCTGTGCTTTAACCACTAGATTAACCTTCTTCCATATGCTGCAGCTGATGTTGTCCTGGTAACATATTCCTTGTTATAGTTGAACTCTTTATTGCCTTACATCAGCCATCCAATCACTGACTGCCTAGTTGCAAAGGGAAAGGGGCATTTTTGCAAGATTGTATCTCACTGCTGGTGTCAATCAAAACAGAGAATGCTAACACACACAGAACATAATACAACAGCTATATAATGCCACTTAAGAATCTTGTTGTACCCAGAGTCATTTACTGGGTAAACTGTTTTTGCTAACAGAAACATTAACACAACACATACAGGCACTTCCTTATAGGCATACTGTATATATATGTCAAATCAGTGCTGCATCACACTCATATGGTCCTAGTCCCTATTAGACCTGCACTTCAGGATGTGTACAACACTTAAAGGGTTCCTCCATTACTCAAGTGGGGAACCAAACATTGTGAGTTCTGTTTACTGGTGGAACAGCATTTAGTGCAGCTCCATTATCTGTTGTTCTGATGACATCATCCTCCAGCAGCATTGATGGTAAAATGGAGGATAAACACATTGATAACTTCTGGGGGCTGTATATTTTTTTTATAATCTAGATTTGGACAGTAGTAGGACTGCTGGCAACTGGAGGAGGCACACAGCAGCTACACATAAGGAGTTGGGGGAAAATATGGGTGTGAAACTATGGAAGATTTCCCCTTTAATGTTGATTACTGGATTTTAATTGAAGATTCTATATACAACTGTTTTATTTCTTTGTTTTATGAATTTTATGCAATGCGCCTTGACAATTTGAAAGGCGCATAATAAATAAAGATTATTATTAAATTACTGTGTTCTGCTAGCAGCAAGACTCCCAAGCTGACAGCTGTTTTTCATAGTACAGCAGACCCTGTGACAAAAGCTGAAGCGTTGTTCACAAACTTTATAGCAGAGCATAACCTGCCCTTTCTGACTGCAGGACCACTTCTCCCCAACTTTACAAGGTTATGTTCCTCGACTCTGACATAGCAAACAAATTCTCTTGCAAGAGATCAGGCTACACATATATTAAATCATGCCATTTCACCAAAACATAGTGACTATTTAGTCCTTTTATGGCTGTGGGCAGAGCCTACAGCCATCTTGCTATCTGTAGCTTGAAAATGGTGTATCATGGAACACATTTTTTGGACTTTTCAAGTATCCTTCCACATCTACAGATAACTATGGCAACTAAAGTAAAATAATCCCTTCTTTCTGTTTAGAATGTTGGAAACATAACTCCAAGCTGCTTATCAGATGGCCATTAGAAAACTGAAATGGCTTGTTAAATACTGGTTGCCTATTAAACTGGAGATTTGTTTACCCCCTTCAAAATGCAACAACCTGCACATTTAAATTGGGCATGAGTATCTTTCAAGAAAGATTTATACCTCAGAAATGTTACCCTTTTCCAGCAAATTGATTGAGTTACATTTTTTTAACCTCTCAAGACCTATCTGATAAAATGCCAGGTTTTCAGTGAACTACCCAGACTAAATATATAAATTTATTTTTGACAACAAGGATGTGCCTGCTTCCCAAACATAACAGATAAGAGCTACTGAGATCTCTTAGTGAGTGTGTGTGTGTGTGTGTGTGTGTGAGATGTGGGAGGGTGGAGAAACAGTCAGACTCCTGGCAAGGGAGACCTCATCAAATTAATTAACTGCTGACAAACCATGAGTGAGAAATTCATCTGTATAATTATCTAATTCCTTACGTTCCCATATTGAGTTATAAAAAGTTAGTCAAAACAACTGAGAAAGAAATTTGTAGGGGACAACAGTTGAGTTTTTCTTGTGTTTTGGACCTCCAACTCTAGGCTGTGGAACATAAATGTATTCTTTTGATGTTGAATGAGCAATCTAAACAGTAATAGTTTAATTTACAATATTAGCAATGTAAGCGTGCATAATTTCTGTACATACCATTTGAGGTCTGGTGATAATGTAGCCAGGGTATGTGTTAACTTACTTTGATCTCTGCGACATGTAGTAGTAGTAGTAAATATTTTATTCTGAAAATTCAGAAAAGGATGATAGCCCAGTTGAGCCAAGGCTTATTTTCAGTGGGGTCCCAGTGTATAAAATAAACAGTCACACAGAATAAGTACATAAATACAAGTATAGCAAATACAATATACAACCTGTAGCAAAACACACAGTACTGTACATGACAGACATGTAGATGTTTTTCAATTAATTACAACAAACTTTAGGCATTTCAGCACTTTTTACAAGTCAAGATCTTATTTGATGCCAAGATAGGGTTACCACCTGTCCTGATTTTCGCGGGACAGTCCTGATTTGGGCAGCTGTGTCCTGCAAAAACATGACAAATACTACATGTCCTTACTTTATAGTAGAAAAATATTTTCTAACTTTCCCTTAATGTTGCAGAAAACTATAATACCTTAACTAAAATACCCTAAAATGATGATAAACAATAGAAGCAACTAAGAAACTACAATACTTAGCCTTAATTCTGATTATATAGAGAAATTAAGTTTGTTGCATTGGTCGAGGTTATGTACTTTCCTGCAAAAAAATCATGTTTCAGTAAGAAATGTCCCTCTTTGAGCTTCCTAAAAGGTGGTAACCCTATGCCAAGATGGAGGAGATAGTGACTTGATATATAATGAGCTGTTTTTAGAAATGAAAGAGGTCATGCCATTTATTAGGAGGAACATTATTGTTTAGATATGTAGACACTGTCAGCAGATAAGGGCCTATGGCCCACCCAGTCTTCCCATTTGAGCTTGTAGGTTCCCTTTATGTTTTTCTATATTATTATTTTTATATTTCTGGGAAGTTTCTTAGGTTTGATATTTATTCCTGAAATGTCAGAGATCTTCCTGGGAAACTTGCAAGATACTGGTATATAACCATACCATTTATAAAATTCCTGATCAGAAAAGTGGAAACAGAAGACTGTTTTTTTTGTTTGTTTTTTTGTCATTTTATAATATGATGTACTGAGTGTGTATTTACTGAGTTGCTGAATCAGGGCCTTGAAGAAAATAACATTTTACTTAACTCATTCAGTATTCCATCAGGTGGACAGAAAAAGTCTGAGAATTTGTCTGAAAACTAACAACTATAAGATGCAAAAATAGCATTTGTGTGTATGTATATATATTTATAAAATGGGTAGGGAAATTGCTTGGAATTTATTGGATGATAAGCATTACATGACTGTGCGTATATCACACCTGCACTTTTACCCCCCTCCAAAACAATTTTGCCATTTTATAAGATAGATAACCCACTCTGAAGTGTGCAGTTGCGCTCTGATATATGCTCGCCTTGGGTGATTGATGCACTCAGCCTGCGGCCTCGTATGTAACAACACACACCAAGACGTGCATATATCAGAGCACAACCGCACACCTCAGAGTGGGTTATCTATTATATATATGTATATATATTCATAGGGAAATGTGTTATTTGCAATAAATTTGTTTACAGGCATTACTAGTATCTTTTGAAAGATTGCCTGACTTGTGATTACTAATTTTGAGTATAGTTCATGAAATAATGAGTGTGATATTTGTTATTTCATATAGTCCCCGATTGTGCCTTATGCATACCATGTCAATCCAAATCATACCAAGGCCATCTTGACTTATAATACAGAGCTGTTTTCCTGATAATAGGCTGCTGATATAATAAAGAACAAAGTCATAAATAAGGAACTAGTAGCTTAAGGAATAATCTACAGAAACATAGACTCTGACGGCAGATAAGGACTGCTTGGCTCACCTAGTCTGCCCATTTCCCTACCTACTGGATAAGCTGCAGATCCTAGTTAACCAACATCCTATTTCTTCTTACCCCCATAAGAATTGCCTTATGTCTGTCCCATGCATTCTTGAATTCTCCCACTGTTTTTGACCCCATGACCTCCTCAGGAAGGCCATTCCATGTGTCCACCACCCTCTCTGTGAAAAAATACTTTATCACTTTGCCCCTGAGCCGTCCCCCCATCTTCAGATTGTTTCCTCTTGTTCTTTCACATCTCTTTTTCTGAAAGATGCTACCCTCTTAGACTTTGTTGATTCTCTTGAAGACCTTAAAAGTTTCTGTAATGTCCCCCCTCTTCCCTCCTTTCCTCAAGGGTGTATATATTAAGTTCCTTTAGTCTCTTTTCATATGGCTTCTATTGCAGACCCTACACCATTTTAGTTGCCCTCCTCTGGACTACCTCCATCCTGTCTATGTCCTTGTGGAGATGGGGTCTCCAGAACTGCACACAGTACTCCAGATGTGGTCTCACCAACTGTCTGTACAGAGGGATAACAACTTCCTGTTTTCTACTGGTGATGCCTCTCCCTGTACATCCCAGTATCTCCCCAGCCATACCTACTGCCTTCTCACATTGCTTGCTGAACTTTAGGTCATCTTATATGACTACCCCCAGGTCCCTTTCCATTTTAGTTGTTGTTACTACCCCCCCCCAAATTGTGTACTCTTCCTCTGGGTTTTTGTTTCCCAGGTGCATTACTTTGCACTTCTTTGCATTGAATCTAAGCTGCCCTACTTCTGACCATTCCTCCAACCTTGCCAAGTCCCATCTCATCCTTTCCACACACCCCTTGTGTATCAACCCTGTTGTAGATCTTTGTGTCATCTGCAAAGAGGCATACTTTTCCTTCCAGTCCCTCTGCAGTGTCACTTATAAAGACATTAAAAAGGACCGGACCCAGTACTGGACCCTGTGGTACCCCACTAGTAACCCCCCTTTCTTCGGAGTGGACTCCGTTTACTGTTACCTATTGTGCCTTGTTGTCCAGCCAATGTTTTACCTAGGCTACCACCCTGGGACCCACTCCCAGGCTGGCTAGTCTGTTTATTAATCTTTTGTGTGGGACTGTGTCAAATGCCTTGCTAAAGTCTAGGTAGCCCATGTCCACAGCCGCTCCCTGGTCTACTACTTTGGTCACCCAGTCAAAGAAATTGATTAGATTTATCTGACATGACCTTCCCACTGTGAATCCATGCTGCCTCGAGTCCTGTGCCCCACTGGCCTCTAGGTAAGCAATAATACCAACAGGGTGGGCAGTATTGTGCTACCGGACCGCCCAGGGGGCGTAGTGAGCCCACGCGCGCGCGGCGGAGGGCTATAGCCCCTGGAAGGTCCGGTATAGCACACACCACCACCCTGGAGTGGTATTATTGTGTTTAGAAAATGGGTACTCAGTAAAAAAAAACAGTTAAAAAATGGCAATGAAAAATAAGTTTAAAGTAAGTTTTGAAATAAAATAGTTCCTCCGCCTGCAGTTGGCTATTGTTGTAAGTCCCTAAAACATGCAGATTACTGTGTATTTTTATTTTGAGTTCCCCACCTAGAAAATGGGTACTAAAAAAAAAAAAGTTTAATAAAATATGTTGATAAAAATTGTTTAAATTAAGTTTTGTAATAAAATAGTTATTCTGCCTTTATTTTTCTCATTCACTGTCTTAGTTTGATTTTATGGTGTTGTAGCTTCTAAGACTGAAATGCAAAGTTTGCAGGTAGGGGTGGCACGATGGGACTACAAAGAAATATAAGGGACCTGAGAGGTGATGTGTGGCAGCAAAATACACAGAAGGTACATTTCTCTGCTCGCTGTGGTTTGCCCCTCCATTTTTTGGGTTCTGACATTAGGACCTTAAAGCTGAGGAGCAGTGGCAGAGAAGAGAGAGACCATTAAGTCTGGTTCAAACTGTGTGAGAGAAGTGGTAGTTTCTTCTGTTCGCATCGCAGATAGACGTCCATCTGCGGTATGAAAATTTAAGAACCGCTGCTCTCATACATAGTAGCAGTACTGGAGATAGCCCCGCCTCTCTTTCTTTCTCTCTCTTGGCTGATTTCATCTGTTTTCAGCAAAGAGTTTGCGTGTTAGGATCGAGACTGCAGCGAGCCTTCTGGCACTGAGAATGCGATCGAGCGCCGTGACACAGCTGTAGACAGAGGTGATTTCTGTTTCTTCGTTGTTTTTTTTTAAATCAAATTATTGCAGGTGAAATTATTGTTTTCCAGTGGAGAATGAGGATGAACTGTTTGGAGTCAGGCACTCTGGCAGTAGCTTAGCATGCGACATGCTAGTGCTACTACTACAACTGAGAAACAAAAAAAAAGTTTTTTTTTTCACCAGCGTGGCTTAGTAATATTTTAAATGAAAACACATTTTGTTTTGTTCTGTGCTTGGGGGCTGGAATATCCCTGCTAAGCGAGGGTCAAGAAATGGTGGCTGTTCACAGTGGGCAGACAGTTGGAGGATGGGGTTGAGGTCAGCTCTCGCTAAGGAGAGAAAAAACATGGTGGCTATTTAAAATTGAACATTCCACTGGCACAATGCTATTGGTAAACAGGTTTGGGTTGGACTTGATTTGGTGGGCATCTATTGTCTGATAGATGCCCACCTTGCCAGGGCTATTAGCCAATCAGAACTTGGAGATTTCTTAGCCCATTTTCTAAGTGCTCAACAATTCTTTCCTTCAGAAGTGATTCTATCATTTTCCCTACCACTGAGGTCAAACTGACAGGTCTGTAGTTTCCTGCTTCTGTCTTGCTCCTCTTTGTGAAGGGAATCACATCCACCCTCCTCCAGTCCTCGGGTACCACACCATCCTCCCATAATTTGTTAAAAAGGGTAGTCAGTGGTGTCACTGCTTCTCCCTTAGTTCTTTTAGAATTCTGGGGTGAATCCCATCAGGCCCCATTGCTTTGTCCACCATCAGTTTTAGGAGTTTTTCAAAACCCTTTCTTCTGTGAAAGGACTGGTATCGACCCCCTGGATAGAATGCTTCATTGATTGGATTAGGTACCTCCTTCTTCTTCTTTTGTGAATACTGAGCAGAAGTATTTGTTCAGTATCCTGCTTGTTCATTGTCCCCTCTGCCCACCCACTGTCCCCTTTATTCAGCCTCACTGTCCCTCCTTTTGTCTTTCTTGGCTCCCTAACCTACCTGTAAAAGGTTATATCCCCCTTCTTAACCGAGCTAGCTATCTTTTCCTCAGTTTGGGCCTTTGCTATTATGACTGCCTTCCCCATTTCCTGCTTTAACTGGAACAGTTCTCTGTCCTGCTCCTTCTGTGTTTCCTTATACTTCCTTTTTTTATACTTTCTTTATTGCATGTATATTTCTCCAGCTTACACCTTTAAAATCATTTAGTTACAGCAGCCATTATAACAAATAGCATGAAGTTACACCACATCAACAATATCTTTGATATAGCCTACATGACTTTTAAAATTTATAATATGTATAAGGGGGGGGGAAGACATTACAGAAACCACTAAACCAGGGGCACATCATTATCTCTATTTTTGAGTAATATTCTCTTGGCTCTTTCTCTAACCACAAGGAAATTTTTGATTCCATTTTTTAATTGATTACAACGTCAATTAACCTTTTCAGTTCTACTTGTTATATAGAATTTTGGTTCAACTGTTCGACATGTTTTACCTCCCACCTCCTCTGGTGGGTACATTTTAAATGAGCTCCCTGCTTACAGTTATACATATATATATGTATTACCTTATATTGATTTATTTGTTTATGTATATTATCTTTACTATGCGTCTTCTACTACTATCCATCTGGCCCAACGTTCAGTGAATTTTTCTATTCTATTTTGGACTTAAGTCATTCTTTCCATCTCTTCATCTCTTGTATGTCTAATACAAGTTGTTTCCATTCCAATATTGTAGGTGGGACAGCTTTTAACCACTTATATGTTATTGCCTTATTCATGGCCACATCACATATATACCAAAGATATCTCAGCATTGGCATCTCTGATTTCTGTGGTTGGCAAACCCAAGACCAGATGGTAAATCATTAATTGTCCTGTAATCTGAAACACTGATACTAACTCCTAAATCACGTCTCTTTGAAACTCCCCCAGTCTAGGGCATAGAAAAAATATATGGGAGTGCGAGGCCTGTGTCTCCCCACAACCCCTCCAGCATGTAGATGTGTTTAACTGGGTTAATTTTGCTTGCATATTTGGGGTTAAAAAATATCTAGCTTTTACTTTCCACAGATACTCCCTCCATATTGGAGAGGATGTGGCCCAAAGTGTACCCTGCCAGATCTTTAACCACTCCTTCCAAGAAAGGTTAAAATTTGCCTCTCATTCTCATTTCTGTACTAGTGATCTTACTGCTTCATATCTATGTGCTTCTAAGAATCTATAAATTTGATAAATAGCCCCCTTAGGATTTGAGATCGACATTATCTTTACAAATGAAATTTCGGTTTGAAGCTGTATCAATACCCCCTGATGTGCTCTTAACTATGCCACATATGCTTCAATGTGTAAGTATTGAAACATATCATTTCGTGTCCATCCAAAAACCGCACAGTATTCCCCAAAGGGCAATAGAGAGTCCCCCCTCATGAGTTGGGCTGGGTAGTGTAAGGCTTTCTCCGCTTGCCATTATACCATCCGTCCAAGCGGGCAGGATGGAAACATCTTAGTTCTCGTGAACCGCATGTATCTCCACCTTTCAGCCTTGACCCCAGGATATATGTTAAATCTATTCCATACCTTCAGGGTGATCTCCATTGCCATATAGTTATCTAAAGCCTCACGGCGTGTCTTGTGGTGAGTCAAATACTATAGATTGGATCGGTTTGTTCCCTACTATGCTTTGTTCCATCAACTGCCAGTGTGCCAGTACTGGTGTTTTACCCATTGTATGGGCCATTTAATCTGTGTGGTAGCCAATAGTCTTGTAAGTCTGGAATTGCTCTCCCACCCCACTGTTTCTGTGTTATTATTGATTATTATTATTTATCTCCTCACCCTTGTTCTCTTATTCGCCCATATGAATTTAAATTATTTTGCTTGTTGGTCGGAGAACCATTTCTTACTGAGCAATGTAGGGGCACATTGAAAAACATATGAAAAACATGGCAAAATATTCAATTTTACCACCTGTATATGTGCATACATAGGCAGGGGTAAAATTAACCAGCGTTTAATATCTTCTTCTAATTTTTTAAGTAATGGGATATACTTATCTTCATATAAATATTTATTATTGTTTCTCAGTATGATTCCCAAGTACTGGAGACAGGTCAGGTCCCACTTCATTGAAAATCTATTCCGAATTCTCCTAGATGGTATGAAGTAGAATTGCAATATCTCAGTTTTATTTTCATTTAATGTGTAGACTGATAACTTTGAAAATTCCATGATCTTATCCATCACTTTGGGTACTGAATTTTCTGGTTCTCCCAAATATAAAAGCACATCGCCTGCATATAATGCAATTTATGTGTCTCGCCTTGCATCTCAATCCTTTAATCTGATTATCTGTCTCAATCCACTGTGCCAGATGCTGTATATTGAGTGAGAAGAGAAGGGGTGGAAGAGGACAGCCCTGTCTTTTATCCCTTTCCAAGGAAAACCTTGAGGAGACTGTGCCATTTGTTCTCACATGTGCCTGTGGGTTGGTATATACTTTGTTTATAATCTCTATAAAAGTCTCAGAGAACCCAGGCTTGGCCAATACCCTATATAAGAAGTCCCAATCTACTTGATCGAAAGCCTTTTCGGCGTCCATGCTCATAATCATTGCTGGTGTATGGTTTTCATTAAGATGATAATTAATATGTAGTGTCCTATGCACACTATCAGCTGCTTGTCTACCCATCACAAAACCTGTTTGATCTTTATGTATTATGCTCCTTAAGATGTTCTCCAATTGTTTAGCTAAGATGGTCATAAGCAATTTATAGTCTACATTTAGGACCGAAATTGCTCTGTACAGTGAGCAGAGGGAAGTATCTTCACCTGGCTTTGGGACTACTGATATGATTGCCTGTCTCCAAGGTGGCGGCATATTCCTCACCTTTCCCTCCTCTAGCATCTCCTGAAAAGCCAGATGTAATAGCAATGTCACCACCTCTCTACATTTTTTATAGAATTCGGTCGGGAAACCGTCCATTCCTGGACACTTTCCCATTTTACTCAATTTGGTGGCTAAACAAATCTCCCCTTCCAGAATGGGACTGGTGAGGGCTTCGTTCTGACTCTGCAATAGCATAGGTAAGTTTAGCTGTGCTGAAAACTTTGTTACCTAGTCCTGCGATGGTCTAGTATGTTGGGCATATAGCTTTTTATAAAAGGTCATAAATGCCTCTGAGACTCCCTCCAATGTATTAACTTTTAAACCTGTTTGGGGATGTAAAACTCAGCTAATGTGTGCCTTTGCCCTTTTGCCTTATTTTTTTTTTTTTTATACTTCATCTTTATTTTCCTCATAAGTGTATATAAAGAACAATTTCACATTGTATCTCTTTTCTAAACAATTACATCGTTATTTCCACAATTGTCAGATTTCAAGAAGAAAACCTCATTTCTCTCTCATTCTAATCTGTGTTATACAATACTAAATATAAAAAAATAAAGAACTTAAGCCTGATTTCTGTGTGTCCATTTTTCCTTTTTACATCCATCAACTTATTTTAATTTTATTTAGTCGAATGCATTTGCCAATTAATTTATGTCTCCTTTTACTCTTTATATACTATTATTATTATTATTCCAGGGCTAAGCTTCTTCTCATTCACACTCACTATGTCTCTTCTCTAACAATTTACACACTCTCTGTGTACTGGGGTAAATGTGGAGGAGGGGTCTCATTTGCAATTTAAGTTAGGTTTCCGTGTTGTTAGTGGGGTGCCAAAGATTCGGTGCCCTCTCTCTCATTCTCCTTTTCAGCCAGGAGAATCCTCCCCCCTAATCCTGGTCCTTTTCCCACTGCAGCCATCTATTTTGGTATTGCGGTATTCTTTGTCTCAGAGAGTGCGTAATTTTTTCCATCATCTCTATCTTTTCTACCACCTCCTTCCACTCTATCACTGTAGGCGCGCTTGGGGAAAGCCATCTCCTTGTTATGGCCTTTCCCGCCGCTGCTATCAGTATCCTCCAGAGATATTTAGCTTCACTTCCTCTCAGCTCTGATGGGTAGACTCCCAACAACATGTGTTCTGGTCCTAGCAGTACTGTTATGTTGAATCTTTTACGTATGTCCCCCTGTATACCTTCCCAGTACTCCCCAGCGCAGGGCAGTCCCAAAAACATGTGCTTGATTGGCCATCTGTCCCCACATCTTCTCCAGCAGTCACCTGGTGGCCCTACACCCTTGGCTACTTGCTTTGGTACCCTGAAATATCTTGATCTTAATTTCCATATGAATGCCCTCCACTCTGGAGAGGCGAGTACTCCAGGTATGTTGCCATATCGCTATCCATTCCGTGTATCTAATTTGACCCCAAGCTCTTGTTCCCACTTAGTTTTGATATAGTCCGTCATGAACTGGAGACCCCCGATATAGTTTTGGTATAAAATTGCAATAGCTCTTTCTCCTCTACTCTAGCTCCATATTGTCTCAAATGCGTTAGGAACTGGGTACCCACCCGCTGTTATAACTGAGTTATTTATCTGTTCCCCTGTGAAGTCTCTGATCTGATAATAATAATCCTTCCCCATCCAATTGAATTTGTTTTGTGCTTCCTCGAATGAGATTACATTTTCCCCTTGAGGAATTGCCATGGGGCTCTACACTCTAGCCCCTCTTGTTCTCTATACCAGGGATCTTCAGCCACTGGAACAAACCCCTTGTTCATAGTCCACCATATATACTTCCACCGCCTATACTCTGGTAGGAGCCTAGCCAACCCCTGCCTGCTATCCCTGTATTGCTGCTGTGTGCCCAGATGGCGTATCTGTCCATTCCACCTTGGGGTTTAGCACCGTACATTGTGCCAATAGTGAAGGTCGGGAACCTCGAGATCTATTTCCTTCCATCTGGCAGTATAGGTCAGATGTTGCATAAGTACTATTCTAGTCTGTACTGCTATCCAGTATCCCTTGAACATAGGAACCGCCAGTCCTCCCATTTTTTAGGAGGTATAGAGTCTGCTTTTTAACCCTTGGCCTTTACTTAGCCAAATAAAATTCAATAGCATCTTCTGCCATGTTCCTAGTTGTTTGGGATTTAAAGGGGCAGGGACACATTGAAACAAAAATAACAAACACTGGAGTACATTCATTTTAACCGCCTGTATCCTCATGGATATAGACAAAGGGAGAAGTCGCCATCTCTGAATATCTTTCTGTATTTGCTCTGCAAGTAATGGGTAATTTATCTGGGGCATCTGGGAGACTGTTTTATCTAATTTTACTCTTAAATATTTCATGTAGGGTAGGTCCAATCTCATCGGGTATAACTTCTTTATCTGCGGGGATGGGGAATAGTTTAGTTTCAGAACCTCAGTCTTGTTATCATTTAAGGAGTAGCCTGCATGCTCCGAGAATGTTCTTAAGTGTTTGAATAGATGTGGTATGGATTCTTCTGCGTAGGTCATATACAGAAGTATATCGTCAGCATAGAGTGCTAGTTTTTGTTGCATCCCTCCTACTGCCACCCACTTGATTTCTGGATTATCTCTGATACCCTGCGCCAATGGTTCCAAATATAACGCAGATATTAGTGGTGATAGCGGGCAGCCCTGCCTTGTTCCTCTTCCCAAACTAAATGGGTTTGAATGATGCCCATTTTCCCTTACATAAGCCTTGGGTGCTTCGTAAATTTTTCTCATAAGTTTGTTAAATTGTTTCGGGAAACCAAATCTCTCTAACACTACACCCAAAAATCCCCAATCCACTTTATCAAAAGCCTTTTCGGCATCTAAACTAAGCAGGACCGCTGGTTGTTTAGTAAAGTTCAAATGGTCTAGTATGTGCGTGGTTGCCTTAAATTATCCTGTGCCTGTCTCCTGGGATAAAGCCTGTTTGATCTGTTTGTACTAACTTGGGAGTATTTGTTGTAGTCTTGAACCAAGATTGACATAAATAATTTGTAATCCATGTTAGGAGGAAATTGGTCTATATGAGGAACACTGACTGGGGTCTTTACCTCCTTTGTGTATTACTGAGATTATAGCTGCGACCAAGATTCGGTGGGGCCCATTTGTTGAGAGAGTTTCATTGAAGACTTTTAATAGCAGCAGTACAAACTGATCCTGGAAATATTTATACATTTCTTTTGAGAACCAATCCGTTCCTGGGCATTTGTTTGTTTTTAGCCTAGATATTTCTCCTACCAGCTCCTCCCTAGTCACCAGTTTCATCAGCTGTCTTTGCTCTTCTTCCAAAACCCTAGGCAACTGGATATTACATAAGTATTGTTCCATATCCTGTTCCTTTCGGTTAGTGGGGGCCATATACAGATCTTTATAATATTCTCTGAATGCTTCTACAATCTCATGCGTGCTTTGTAACCCCTTTTTATTCTGTGGGTGTATTACCTTGGTTATATGTGCTCTTGCTCTCGGGGTACGTAATTTAGCTGCCAGCACTCTAGCAGCTTTTGGTCCCCCCTCATAGAATCTTTGCTTAACGAACATTAACTTTTGTTCAATATAGTAGTCTAGTTCTCTATTCAAGTCTTCTGTAGCTTTGCTTAACTTCTTAGCGAGTTCCTTATTATATTTCTTTTTAAGCTGATTTTCTATAGTATCCAGCTCTCCCTTTAGTATCTCTATTTTCCTTTCCCTTTGCTTTTTCTTATGTGCTGCAATAGCTATCAATTTCCCTCTCAGGATGGCCTTTAATGTGTCCCATAGTACAGCTGTTGTTATTTCTGGTGTTGTATTTTCCTCTATAGCTTGTTTAATAATATCTATTATTCCTTGCTTGACTTCCTTATCTTGTATCAACGAGACATTTAGCCTCCAAAATGTTTTCTTTCTGAGGTCTCCTAGTCACATTTGTAAACAAATCGGGGCATGGTCAGATAATACTGTATTACCTATCCAACTATCCTTTACCTCTGCCATCCTTTCTTTTGGCATAAGAAAATAGTCTAATCTCGAGTAACTTTTACACGGAGGTGAAAAAAAGGTATAGTTCCTTTGTTTAGGGTGCCCTTCCCTCCATACATCCACGTATTCTTTCTCCCCCAGCAGCTTTGCTAGTTTTCTCGAGGTTCCCCTCTCTCTTCGCCCTCCCATGGCTGTGCTATCCATATAAGGGTCCAGTGTTATGTACAAGTTCCCTCCGAGTATAACTTGTCCTTCTGCCCATTCCTGCAACTTCAGCAGGATCAACCTATATACCTGGTATTGTGAGCCAGGTGGAACATAAGCCCACACAAGGGTTAGCAATCTTCCTTGGAATTTACCCTTAAGAAATACATACCTCCCTTCCCTATCTATACATTTGTCCAATGGTTCAAATGCTGTTTTCTTTGGTATAAGTATTGAAACCTCCCCTCCTTCTACCCCGTTTATATGAGGCGCTAGCCTCATAAGGAAAGCCCATTCTCCCTAACTTATTATGTTCCTCCTGGGTTAGATGCGTCTCCTGCAGAAAAATAAAATCAGGTCCTTCCTTTCTCAGTGCAGCTAATATTTTGCTTCTTTTAATGGGATTGGTCAGCCCATTAACATTGAATAAACAGAATAGTGTTGTCTTATCCATCGTTGTTTATCTTGCCTTTTTCCCTTTTCTACCCAACGTACTTCTCTTACCCTCCGTGAATTGCAAATCTCTAGCCCCTTTCAGTAACATGCATTCATTTCACACATTTCAGGCTTATTTAACTGTTGCATACATATGTAACAATTTCCAAGCCTATCTGGTGGTCCAACCATTCTGATCTCCCAGCTCTACCTGGTATACATTCCTTTGGACAAACAAAATATGAACATTTATATTAACCCAACCAAAACCACAACTTTTCCCCTCTTGTCAAAGAAGGGAGTAACTAGTTGTTGCTTCAAGGCAGGGGATCCCAACCGTGGTTCCTTCACTGCCTCTACAGCTGTAATTGAGGACAGACTCAGTGGATCTAATCCCGTTGCTCCGGGGTATTCCTCGAAAAAAGCTCTCTGTACTGGTAGCTTTTAATCTGACTCTACCCCACAGATCGACTACCAGCGCTGCTGAGTATAGTAACATGAGTACCTCTCCTGTCAATCCTCCCTCCCTGCCACATCAATTTCTTTTATGTCCTTCTTTTCCTCATTCCCAGACTCATTGTGTCCTGCAAACCCTCTTCATTAATGTCCTTCCTTTTCAATACGGAGATGACCCCCTTTTCCTCCCCCTTCCCTCCGCGTTTATCTTATTTCTGTTAGTGTGGGGATTATTCTATCTAGCCCAGCTCCAGCTTATTTTAGGTCCGTTTCTAGTGTTTGCTAGATTACCTTTATTCCCCACTTCCCATGCATTTCTTTCAGCTGTTGTCCCCTATCCCCTATCTAACATGATCGGATTCCCCTGTCCTATTTCTAAGCGTGTTCCCAACCCCAGCGTCAGGAGGAGGTCTTTACTAGCTTGCCCTTTCCTTCCCCATTCTGTTTCCTCTCGCACCTCCTCCCCTCCTTATCTTACCGACCCTCACTCCCCCCCACTACGGAGATGGCATTGCTTCCCGTCTTTTTTCTATAACATTGCCCTTTTTGCCTTAAGGCGCAACGCTAATAACTTGATCGCTCAGGATCCTGTCTCATAATAATTCTGCTTTAAAATTTGAAGGTTATATTCTACTTTAAGATCTAATAGTGTATTTAAAGCCTTTCTTGCTTGAACCAGTTCCTTTCCCTTATTCTGATCTACCGTAATCTGTTGTAGTTGTTCCAGTTCTTGTATTTTATTTTCTGTTTTTCTTGCCTGTGCTTTTTCCTAGCTGTTGCTATTGCTGAGTTTTTCACATAGCATAGTCTTCACTGTGTCCCATAGCATCCCTTTACTAATCTCCATGGAGGAGTTTTCTTGAATGGCCTGGGAAATGAACAATGGAATTTGTTCTGATACCTCTGCATCATTTAATAAGGACAGATTTAATCTCCAGAAGGTCGACTTCTTGGCATTCTGAGATTTTATGTATAGGACAAGGGGAATGGTCTGATTGGCCTTTAGGTCCTATTTTACAACTAGTTGCCTGTGTCACAGCCTCCTTAGATTCTAGGAAGTAATCTAGTCTAGAATGCACACAGTGTGCAGATGAGTATAAGTATGCCACTGTGTTGGACCTTCTAGAACTCTCTAGCGTCTTGTAATCCCACCTTATTTAATAGGTTCTTAACTTGTCTGCTCACTTTAAGCGATTTCCTTGGGATATTAGAGGCGGTGTCCCGTCTGGGATCCATAATCGGTTCAAGTCACCAGCACAAATTAAATTCCCTCTGCCTTCTCTATTAATAACATCAAAACTTTCAGTAAAACACATATGGAGACTCTGGAGGGCATATAAGGACATCAGTGTAATTGTCCATTTAATTTCCCTTTTAAAATGACATAGCAGCCCTCTGTATCTTGAATCCGTTCGGTTACTTCAAACAGGACTGATCTTGGGATTAAAATCATCATCACACTCCTCCTTCCAGAACCATAAGAACAGCAAACCTCCGTATATCCAAAGTTTGCCAACTTCTGATGTTCTGTATCTGTTAAGTGGGTTTCCTGCAACATTACGAAATCCACTTTTGTCTGTCTAATATATGTCATTATCTTTTTTCGCTTAATTGGACCAGTTAAACCTTTCACGTTGTATGTTAAAATTTTAGACTCCTTTCTCCATTTGAATTTCACTTTTTTGGAATTTTGTAATCTCTTCCCCCTTCACAGGAGGGGCACCATCTCTCTGCTTTCCTGTGGCAGGAACACGAGAGCCTCTATCTGTTTTGCCCCAGAACATGTGCATGAACATTTGTAAACTAAACACTTTAACTATGTACATATAATAGCTTCCAAGGTTGGTGAGCATAAATATATGCCCTTTCTCTAGGTGGGTGGAGTACCTCCAAACCCCAATCAGTTGTAGTGATACCACACCCTATATCTATTAGGGTCACCACAAAGACTACCTCAGTCTGAGTATTAACAAAGCTGTGTCCTTCTCTCCACTTGTAGCCTAGAAAAAAGAAACATACCCACAGCTCGAACAGCCTGAGCAACTTCCTTTTATATAAGCCCCCCCTGTGGATAACATCAATTAATAATAATTATGAAATCACCCCAACCCCCCTCTTATTGTAGACAAAGCTTCATTTGCATCACACGGTTCACCTTCCCCCAATAGACAACATAACTCTCTACTAATTTCCCTGATCTTCATATTCTTTTAACCCTTATGCGCAACTGTCTGTTGCTAATGGAAGGAGACTAAATAAAAGGGGGGACAAACTAAAGAAATATATAGTTTGTCTTTTCCTTGGAGGGGTAAAAGATACGGAGCATCTCCATTATCCAATATTTCCATGACGCCAAGTCCAGGCTATTTCATGTTCTATCCCCCCAGCTAGTTCGTTCCCTGCATGTTCGTGGAGGCTCCTACACGGATGACAGCCCCCACTTAATCACATAATGCTTTATCCTAGAGTCGCATTCCGGCTCATTTCAGTGTACAGTACCTTTATGCACCTTTAACTTAATATCCTCAGTTTGGCACTTGAACAAAAGGGGGAAGCTTTGGTATAAGAGAAGAAAAACTTTTTCAGGTGGATGTGCCCCATGATCCTACGTGTTCTTAAGCTCCTGTTCTGCCTTGTAGGAGTATTTTAATATCCACTAGTGTGTGTTGCATTGCATCTTGGCGTAATGAGCTTGAAGGTCCCCCTGGACCCTGTTGCCAGTCTGAAGCAAGGTTCTGGGTGTTTGGCTTAGTTGAAGTTGTGATCCATTTTTCCCCAAGTCCATCACTGCTTCCTCTGCCTCCATTGGGGTCGTATAGAGCTGTATTTCATCCTTCCAAAAAATCCAGATCCTCACCGGGTAAGGTGTCTGGAGTCTGATCTGTTTGGCTTTCAACGCTCTCATGATGGGTCTATACTGTAGCCTGTGCCTCTGGAGGATAATCTTGATTCAGGTAAAGACTGGCACTATTATATTTAATTTCTCCTTTATGCCAAGAGATCCACAGCACTGCTTCTTTTATCTGGTAACTAGCAAACTTCATCAGAATTTGTCTGGGGCGAGATTCTGGATCCGTTGGTTTAGGTTGTAGTGTGTAATGTGCTCGCTCTATGCGCACATCCATAGTTGGTGGGAGTGCTAGGACATCCCTAAGCAGATCCTGCATAAATAAGGCCATATTTCCAGTCTCCATATCCTCCAGGAAGCCTGCCAGTCGGAGATTATCCCTGCGGGACCTTGCCTCAGGGTCTAAGCATTTTTCTTGAAGAGACTCTTGTGTATTGTAGTAGAGAGGACACTGCAGCTCCTATTTTCTCCGATCCCAGGCCTTCCACCCTGGTCTCGACCTCCGTTACTCTCATATCCAATCTAGCAAGTTTATCATGTAGCTTTTGAAACTCAGTTTTATTTTCTTGTCTAGAGGCCTGGATTTCACTTAGGAGCTTATCAGACCGAGATTGATTTATCTTCCATCTGGTCAGCTTCTGAAGTCTGTGGGTCCTTCTTCAGCGGCGATATGCTGCGGCTTCACTCCATATCTAAAATTCTGTGTCTAGAGCCATCAGTAGTTGTTTGTCCTTTTTCTGCCAGGGATCTGGTAGCTTTCGAGTCTCCTCTGCCCTTTGGAGGAATCATTCAAGATTTTAATGCTTAATTTGAAGGTTTGGAGGAAGTGTAATCCCGAGGAAGGGAGGGAGCTCAGCTTTTGTGCTGCTGTGCGAGCTGTGGTGCCACCAGAAGTCACTTCCTTATTCTTCCTGAATGCTATCTTTTTCTCTCTAACCTACCCCACTACCTCTTTTGAGAACCATAGTGTTTTTTTCTTTCATTTTGATTTGTTTATTTGCTTCACACAAACGCTTGTAGCCTCTGTGATGGCAGTTTTGATGTTCCCCCATTGTTGCTCCACCCCTCCTTCTTGCCTGTTTGCTAGTGCTTTTCTGAGACTCTCTCCCATTTTGACAAAGTCAGCCCTTTTGAAGTCCAGTACCCTCACTTTTGTATGGCTTGACTCTGCAGCTGAGTTTATCGTGAACCACACTGTTTGGTGGTCACTTGTTCCCATATGACTACCCACTTCTAGATCTGAGATCCTCTCTCTCCCTATTTGAGAGTACCAAGTCTAAGATTGCTCCTCCCGAGTGGGTTCCAGCACTAGCTGTCTGAGGCATGCGCCCTGTGGGCATCGAGAATGGCCCTGCTTTTGGATGTGGCTGCAGCAAAGGTGCTCCAGTTAACATCTGGTGTATTCAGATCCCCATCAACAATATCTCCCTTCTAGGGACATGGATATGTTGTTCATCCACACTCATTGGCAGTATCCTTGCCGCTTTAAATCTTGCCGGAAGGTCTTCAAGCTTGCTCCTCCCACCCGGGTGGTATAACTCTCGGCTCCGCCCCATGACGCCAGATCTTCCTTACCGCTTGGAAGCTCAGGTTCCCTCCTTAACGCTCTGCGTTTGCGACTGGTTCCTATTTCTCCGTTTGCGGATTTAAAAATAAAAATTTGCAAAAAGACTTCAGTCTTCGATCCCTCGCGGCTGCGATGGACAAATCGACTCCCGGATTTCGGAGATGCCCATGCGGGCAGAAGATGTCTCGGACGGATCCACACTCACGTGTCTACTGCCTAGGCCTTGAGCACGACCCGCAGGCTACACCTATGCTCATCTTTCTCGGCCTATCCTCAAGACCGTGTTGCCCGCGATTGCAACTGGGCCGCCCCGAGAAGCGCTTCGGTGAAGTCCAAGGAGGCCCGGCTGGCGGTAGTCCGCGGGCGGCGGCTCGGGCGGATCAGCTCGAGCGGATGGTCGCCCTCATAGAGGAGGCGGCGCGGGTCAGATCTTCCTCGGCGCAGCATTTATCCCTCTCTCTGGGTTCTTCCTACACGGCTTCTTTTAAGGAGCTTTGTCTGTCCCTCTCCACTAAAGGAGAAGGGCCTGCGTCTGCTGGACCTTTTCTCGGTCCAAAAAGAGGGACAAGGTAAGTCCTCGTCGGCGCTCTTGGGCCGGGAAGGTCCTCTCCCGGGCCGTCAGTCTGCCGGGCTGCTCCATCGCTCGGCCGCCACTGGCCTCACGGTGTCCCGCCAGGTCAGTTGGACCGAGACTCCACTGATGAAGTCGAGATTTTCTCGACCCCATTGGACAGACTGTCGCCTTTAGCAGCCGAGATTCCCCTCCCCGGTTCCCCGGGAGGAGTTGAGGATCCCGTGGGCTCGTCTGTGCCTCCGGTTCGGAGCCCTCGGATGGACCTTCGAGCGAGGTGCGGTTCCGGCCGACACCTCCCGCACCGACCCGGAGATTCCGGGACTCGGTCTCGGTCTCGACTCTTGGCGGTCAACCGTTCCCACCCGTCATCGGCGGTCTCGATCTCGGTGACACCATGATGGCGGCGTCGCCGCTCCCTCGTCACTCTCTCGGATGAGGGGCTTAGGTAAATTACGTGCGACGATACGAGGACCTTATGTTACAACAACTCCTCCTGGCCGAGAATAAGCCGACTCCGGCGCCCCGGCCATTAAGTAGCTGTCACCGGGCAGCCGACACAACCCTCGACTTGTCGAGGCCTATACCCAGGCGGTTGTTGCGGCCAAAACCAACTGCTCCACCGATTCGGTGGAACTCGCCTCCACAGCCACCAATTGGGGCTCCGACCAAGGATTCTCGGTCGACTAAGGGTTTACCCCATCGGCTGTCAGTTACCCTCACTCCCGACCGACCTCGGCAGGTGAAGGGTGGCTCAGGCCAGAGACAGCTCTCCGAGGACTCTTCCGAGTCGAAGATGATTCCTCCTTCTTCTCCAAGCGACTGGACTTGGAGTCTTCGGAGGTCAGTCAATGGACGATAGCCCGTCGTCCTTCCTAGGACTGCCGGCTCATCTGAGTCTACCGGGATGGAGCTCGAACCGTTTCCAAACGGGCCAGGTATCCCTCACGAATTCTGGACCGGGGGTTCTCCGACGGGAGGCCTTTCCGGTGGCGAGGCCATATTGGGTCGGCACTGGAACTGGCAGCGCCCTGCTTCCTGCCCTGCGCCTTGGCCAGGATGGCCAAAGTGTCACGGTCCGGTTCCTTGTCGGTTTTCGGAACACCCTCTGCTGAGGGTTGGTTACCAGTAGCGTTTTCCGGTAGCGCGCTGCGCCAGGGATGTGGACAAACCTCCTGACAAGGAGTCGAAATTGAACTATGTCGGGCGAAAGTCTACGCTGCGTCCTCTCGGCCTTGATCAGGCCAGTTCGGCCGATCCTCATGGCACATTTTTCTCATGCCCTGTTGGGCTCCTGGATGAGGTCATCCCTCATCTTCCGCCGATCTGCAGACTACGGTTAAGCAGGTGCGGGACCAGGGCAGAGCAGTGGCCAAACAGCAGCTCCAGACTGCTTTGGATGTAGGGGACTCATGTGCCAGATCGGTGGCGGCCGCAGTGGCCATACGTCGGCAGGCTTGGCTGAGGATATCCACCTTTACTCGGATACCCAGCACAAGTTGGCGGATGTTCCCTTTTGGGACTGACCTCTTGACCCTGGGGTGGAAGGTCACCTGCAGAGGATCGAAGTCCAATGCCACCTTGGACTCGGTCTCTTCCGCTCAGAAGGGACAAAGGCCGCAAACCACAGCCCTGCCTTTTCGCTCCTTCTGCGCCCGCGCGCCTCGGCCCAGCAACGCCAGGGCCAGCAGGCTCGGCCTTGGCATCCCAAACCCAAGCCGCCGGCTTCCCTAACAGGAGGCAGGAGGAAGGGCCCAGGAGGTCCCAGGCGGTCCCTCCTCCAAGCCTGCCCAGTGACGGGCTGAGGGTGTCGCCCCATCCCGTCACCTTACCCCTGGGTCCCCTGGGGACGGCTCAGCACTTCCGTTCCGCCTGGTCCGCTGTTACCACGGACAGGTGGGTCTAGAGGTGGTGGAAGAGGCCTGCCTCTGGAATTGAGCAGGCACCACCCTTCAGAGCGCCGCCTCGGGGGCTGGATCCCAGCCTCACTGGGGCTCGTCGAGCCGACATCACTCTCCTCCTCCAGAAGGAGGTGGTAAGAAGGTGGTGGACCTCCTTCAGACCCAGGGTTTGTGTCCAGGTACTTCCTGGTTCGAAGCAGACGGGGCTGGCCCCATCCCGCAAACCTACGACCTAAACAAGTTCCTAAGGTCTCGAACCTTCAGGATGGTCACTCTGGCTCAGATAATACCATCCTTGGAGCAGCGGTGGTTCTGCTCTCTGGACTTGCAGGGCGCGTTTTTCACGTCCCTATCCGTCCGTCTCACCAGAGATTCTTCGCTTCGGCGGAAGGATCTCTTGAGTTCAAAGCCATGCCCTTCGACTTGTCTCCAGCTCCCAGGTCTTCACCAAATGCATGGCAGTGGTGACAGCATTCCTCGCGGCGCCGAGGGGTCCGGTGTACCCTTACCTGGACGACTGGCTGATAGCAGCTCCTCCAGGAAGGAGGCGGAGTGGTCCAGAGATCTGGCCCTCCAGGTCTCTCTCAACTGGGCCTCCTTATCAAGCGAGGCCAAGTCGGAACTCGAGCCCAAGCAGGTGATTTTATTCATCGGGCGCAGCTCGACTCTCTTGAGCCAGAGCTGGCTCCCGGGGACAGGGCCGAGGTTCTTTCCTCCTTTGCCCGATCATTTCTGGTTGGCAATTGCACCCGGGACTTCCTGCGCCTCCTGGGTCTCATGGCGGCCTGTGCCAGCGTGGTCCGTTGGGCCCGCTGGAACATCGTCCCTTCAGTGGGGACTGGCCAGCCAGTGGTCGACAGCTACGATCCCTTGGACCAGCGAGTCGGTGACACAGGGATGTGGAATGCCTCCAGTGGTGGACCGCTCCAGATCATTTGCAGGAGGGCATCCTGTTCGTCGCCCGAGCCGACGGTCTCTCTGTCGACCGATGCCTCTCTGATGGGTTGGGGTGCCCATCTGGGGAACACGGGCTCATGGCCTCTGGTCCCCGCGGGAGTCCCGATGCCACATCAACCTGCTGGAGCTCCGAGCGGTCCGCCTAGCTCTCACCGCCTTTGCTCCGTTCCTCCGGGGTCAAGTGGTCCGAGTCAGAGCGGACAATACCACGACCATGTACTATCTAAACCGCCAGAGGAGGACGCGCCCATGCTTCTATGCAAGGAAGCCTCCCATTTGGTCACTGCGTGCAGCCTGGAGGCGGATCTCCTAGCCATTCACGGGCAGGAGCCTCCAACACCCTGGCCGATGCCCTGAGCCGGATAGGGGCTGCATCCCACGAGTGGTCTCTCCTGCCGGAGGTAGTACAGCATCTGTTCTCCCTTTGGGGCACCTCAGGTGGACCTGTTTGCCTCCACGGAGAAGCAAGCTGAGTCTGTTCCATGCCCCCCCTCAGCAGGGCTCGCTGCAGGGGATGCCTTCTCGAGGCAATGGACCCGGGCCTCTTTCGCCTTTTCCCCATTTCCCTTGATCCACAAGGTGCTTCTCAAGGCCGAGGACAAGGCGCAGGTGATTCTGATAGCCCCAGACTGGCCCTCGCCAGTTCTGGTACCAGATCTCCTCAGTCTCAGCTCCAGGACTCATGGCAGCTTCCAGCTCGCCCGGACCTGCTCTCAGTCAATCAGGGAAGGTGTTCCATCCGGACCTTCAATCCCTGCACCTGACGGCCTGGTTCCTGAGCGGCCAGAGTTCCAGGCTTTGGGTCTTTCCGACGAGGTCCTCAATGTAGTTGAGGCGTCCCGTAAGGAGTCGACCAGAAAATGCTATGCCTTCAAATGGAAAAGGTTTTCCATTTGGTGTCAGGGCAAGGGCTTGGACCCTTCCTCCTGTTCCTTGGCAAGCATCTTGGACTATTTATGGTCCCTTTCTAGTCAAGGGCTTAGGTCGACGACCCTAAGGGTGCACCTGGCAGCCATCTCTGCTTACCGGGCGCGGGCCGGGAAGCAGTCGGTGGCGCAGGAGAAGGTGGTCTAGCGCTTTTTCAAAGGCCTTGATCACATTTCCCCTCCAGTGCGGGAACCCCCACCTCCGTGGGATCTACTGCTGGTACTGGCAAAGCTCATGGGCAGCTCATTCGAACCTATGCACAGGTGTGCTCTCTCTCACCTGTCGTGGAAGACCGCCTTCTTGGTGGCTATCACGTCAGCCAGAAGATGGGAGAGCTCAGGCGCTTTCCATCGAGTCTCCTTACCTGGTCTTCCACAGGGGACAAGGTTGTCCCTGCGCCACCCGAAATTCCTTCCGAAGGTGGTGTCGGAGTTTCACCTTAACCAGGTGTTGACTCTGCCGGTGTTCTACCCCAATCACACCGGAGGTCTAATATAGGCTCCATACTCTGATCCTAGAAGGGCGCCCGCTATTATAAGGAGCGCACGGGCTGAAATTCGGGAGAGGTTCGCCAGCTGTTTGTCACCACGCTGAAGCCGCATCTGCAGACCTGCAGCCAAGCGGACGATAAGCAGGTGGGCAACCCCTGCATAGATCTCTGCTATAAGTTGGCGGGCATGGAGCCTCCCAGAGGATAAGAGCTCATTCTACCCGCCATACTGCTGCAGATGGCTGCTTCCAGGGACGCCCTATCCAGGAAATCTGCAGGGCTGCTACCTGAAAATCAGCAAACACCTTCATTACCCACTACCACATCGACCTTGAGTCACGGGGATGCTGGTTTTGGGGCCTCGGTTCTCCAGTCTCTCTTCCCAAGTAAGTATATGGGGTGTGCGTTTGCCTCCTCCTCCCGGAGAACTGCTAGGAGTTGCCAATGAGTGTGGATGAACAACATATCCATGTCCCTAGAAATACAGGTCCACCTGTAACAGAGTTCAGATGGTATATGTTGTTCATCCACACCACCCACCCGACCTCCCCGGCTCGACGACAACCTGAGCTTTCTCCAGCGGACAGATCTAGCGCCATGGGGCGGAGCCGAGAGTTATACCACCCGGGTGGGTGGGAGGAGCAAGCTTGAAGACCTTCCGGCAAGATTTAAAGCGGCAAGGATACTGCCAATGAGTGTGGATGAACAACATATACCATTCCTAGAACTCCTGTTACAGGTGAGTAACCTGTATTTCTCTGCCATCTTAAGGATGCCTTGTATCATTTTCTTGTCCACTTCCTCCCCCTGAGATGGGGATTTGTATACAACCCCTGTGTGGATTGTGGTGCCATTTCCGGTCTCTGTGGTGATCCACAATGCCTCCTCGCTTCCCTGTTTAACCTTTTGTTCTGTTGTTTTGATCCCTTCCTTCACATAAAGAGCTACTTCTCCTCCTCTTCTACCCTCCCTGTCCCTCCTGTAGTTTGAGTACCCTGGTATGTTGACATCCCAGTCATGGTTATCTGTGTACCATGTTTCTGTGACTGCCACGATATCCAGGTATCCCTCTTTCATCAAGGCCACCAGTTCAGGAAGCTTGTTACCTAGACTGTGGTCATTGGTACTTCTTACCCTCCATTTTTTGATGGTCTTACCCCTTTTTGCCCCATCCCTGTCCTTACTGCCTTTGCCTTTTTCTCCATTTACCCCTGCCCTTCTCCCTATCGACTCCTCTAGCTTGGTGTTTACCTCAGTAACTATCCTGATTTTTGGGGGACTAGGATTTCACTTCTCCTTTTCAGTACCTCCCCCCTTGGCTAGTTTAAATGCTTGCCAATGAAGTATTTAAACCTATCACCTAGGATCCTGGTGCCTCTCCTGCACAGATGCAGACCATCGTGCCAGTATAGGCCTGCATCCCTCCAGGTGGACCCCCAGTCCCCAGTGAAGCCAAAACCCTGAGCTCTGCACCAGTTTTTCAACCATTGATTGAATCTCATGGTGCAGAGCACCCTAGCCTCACCCATGCCATAGACAGGCAGCACCTCCAAGAAGGTTACCATGCATGCTACTTCTCTAAGGCCCCTCCCCAACTCCACAAACTCCTCCTGCACTGCTCTGATCCCTTTCCCAGCCAGGTCATTTGTCCCTAGGTGGACAGTGAGATCCAGCTCCCTCCCCTTTGCAGCTGCTCCCACGATCCTGAGGATTCGCTCCCTGTCCCTCCAAGCCATGGCGCCAAGCAGGCACCTTACCTCCCTCTCCCCTCCCTCCCCCACTTCTGCCCTCCTAACAATGAAGTCCCCCACCAGGAGTTGTTTCCTTCCTCTGTGGGGTCCCATGCCACCCTCCTGTGGGTCTCCTTTGTGGAGGTTTCCAGCATCCTCCTTGGTCTCCACTGTGGGTGCCTCCATAGAGGAACCACACTCTGCCAGAATGGCATATGAATTGTGGAGAGGTACAACTGGAGGGATGTGCCTCTGTTCCACCACCTTCATCCTCCCTGAGCCCACTGAGGTCCAACTGCTCCTCCTTCTTGGCAATCTCTGAGACAGCGGCAGTGGCCCTGGTGGTCCCTGGGTGGGAGAGGAGGTCCCCCGAATCCTGGTCAACTCAGTCTGGAGATGAGCAACCTCCTTCCTCAACCCAGAGATGCCTGCAGATGGGACAGCACCACATCCTCCAGAACATCTCCAGAATACTGCTGCTCCACAGCCACTGCACTGCATCACCCCATCGTGTCTTATTTTGGCTCCTTAACTGTTGTTTTGTATACTTAGTCTTTCTTCTCTCTGTTTATTTTATAAAATTGATCTTACTTCGAAAAACAGCTCTTGCAGCAGGTTACATCATAAGGAGTGAAGCTGGCAGGCGCCAGAACTCCACGGAAAAATTCTAGCTAGCAATATCAGCAGGGACTGCCCTGACATCGCCCCTGCCCCCGACGTCCAGCATAATACAAAGGGCAGTCCCCAGCATCCTCAATTCTTTTCCGCTGTCAACTCACCAGCATCGGCCTCACAAACGCCTCTAGCAGATGAGCGATGCTCGAAATTAAGTACTTTTTGTTGAAAATTCATCCGCATCTCTTCTTCTCCGACTCCTTCTACCGAAGGACACCTCTGGAAGTGTGCTTGCGGCAAACGGATCCCATTTAAGGACCAACACATGGCCTGTGTGCAGTGCCTAAACCCAGAGCACGATATCAGAGCCTGCTCTATCTGCCAACAGTTCAACAGCAGGACCAGGATCCGCCACCAAAAAGCTCTCCAGGGGTTCCTTCTCGAGGAAAAACTAAAGGCTATGGAAAAAGACCCTTTCTCCAGGGGGAATCCTCCCACAAGTCCGGAAAACATCGCAAAAGGCACTGGGACAAGGATAGGACCAGATCCCCAAGTCAGGCCTCGGAATCCAGGGCCAGTTCCAGCTCCACAAGGTCAGATAGGCCCCCCTTCCGGATGCGCTCTCAGCTCCCTCCGGTGAAGGTACTGTCTTCGGGATGCTCGAGTACAGTCTCCCTTTAGCCTGTTAAAACTAAAAAGGATAGCTGGAAATCTGGCTCCACTGCCAGGCCCGAGGCTCAGACTGGCATAAGTCCAAATCGGCCCTGAAGCAGGGTGCCAACGCATCAGACCGACGCCGGGACTCCAGCCACTGTTTGGTTTCCCATCCTCCAAGAAGGCATGACGCCCCTCCAAGGAAGATGAATGAACTGACATCCCTCAAGCGGATCTCGGAGCCCAAGCGGGCAACCAACCCGACGCCCGCAAAGCGGACCAAAGAACCGATGCCAGTCCCACCTACGCCTGCTGGCATCGGTCGCCGGGGGTCCTCAGAAGAGGAGGTCGAAGCCCCCAGTCCTGACAACCAGACAGGCAACACTGAGGATGTCAGGCTGCCCTGAGAACCAACACCCAACCTGGCTACACCCCAAGGTCCGATGCCCGAGCCCATCAACAGGCAAACACCGACGCCTGGCCCATCGTCTGGCCTGAATCTGCAGGAGGTGAAGACCTCTTTAACTTTTGATGAGAAACCATCAAAAAGACGTGGTGCCCACCAAGCCTCCACAGCCTCTTCCTAAGGAGCCCGGCAACACGATGTCTCCTGAACCAAGGAGCCTACCCCACCTCCTAGAGGCAGATCCCATGAGGAAAAGACCCCCCAGGTCTCCCAGCAACCGCCCACCAAACGCCCCAGAGGCAGACACCATACTCCGCCAGGGATGATTCATGGCTGGATACATCAGACACTTGAGGTCACCCTCTGTCATTCTCCCATCACTAGACCCATGGGACCTACCCAGGTCACCACCGGATGATCCCTCTTTCTCTGATATCATGAGACACATCCAAGAGAACATGGAGTGGGAGACGTAAGACTTAGACCCCAATAGACAACGCCTTGCAAGAGATCTCAGGCAGAAAGGTCCTAAGCCTGTGGTGGTCCCTCCGCTGGTGGATGCATTCATGGATGTCACCAAGGCAGTGTGGAAATGCCCTCACTCCACTCCTGCAGTACCCAAGAAGGCCGATCGCCTTTATAGGGCACCCAAGGATCCTTACTTGGCACAACAGCCCTTGGCCGACTCTCTGGTCATTACAGCCTCACACGATCGGTCTCAAAGACCTCAGCACCTGAGCACTCAGCCACCAGATCAGGAATCTAAACAGCTAGATTCACTGGGAGCGCATGTCTGTGGCTGCTACATGCTTTATCAGGTCTCTCAATCAGCTCACACACTGTGCAATTTCAGAATGTCCTGTGGGAACAGGGCCAGGATCTCATCAAGGGTTTTCCAGAGGGCGAGAAGAAGGAGGAGCCTCTCAGTCTCCTCCGCACTGGGTCAGACATGGGGACCCAAGTCCTTTGAGATGCTTATGACTAAGTGGACTTGGCGGCCAGAGGTGCTGCTACAGGCGTTTGTCTCGGATTACCCTGGGCGTTAAGAAGAATATCCTGTCCGTCCCATATAACGCTTTCGGTCCTGTACGGTGAAGAATCAGAAGAGTCATCACCAAGTTAAAGGACGCCCGGGAAAGCAGTCAGGACTGTACAAAGTAATGTACAGGCCTCAAGTCTGGTTCCTTCAGAGAACCAGAATTGGTTTCGTGTCTGGCAACAAAGGCAACAGCCACGTTCCGGCCAGCAACCAAGGGGCAACTTTAACCGAAGAGTCAATCCAGATTCTCGGCAGGCAAGGGCCAGAAACACAAAAATCTGCCCAGCCCACGGAATCAACACCACCACAGCATGACTCCTTCCCGGCCCCTGCCCC
The DNA here is from genome assembly GCA_016271365.2 of Neoceratodus forsteri. Lineage (NCBI taxonomy): Eukaryota > Metazoa > Chordata > Ceratodontiformes > Ceratodontidae > Neoceratodus > Neoceratodus forsteri. Next base: position 1,520,165,754 of record CM057450.1, on the reverse strand, counting down.
ACCTCTGGATCTGAGGGAAGGAAGGGTTGGGAGTCACATCTCTCACCACCTATCAGGGTGGCAGAGGATAACCTCCGACCGGTGGGTCCTTCAACTAGTAAGTCGAGGACACTCTTATCGAGTTCCTCGACCGCCCACCATCAAGGCCTCCTCTGCTCTCCTGTTATTCTGCTCAGCATGCCTTGCTCATCCAGCAAGAAATCTTGGCACTCCTGGGCAAGTATGCCTTAGAGCCAGTGCCTCAAAACCAGAGAGGAGAAGGATATTATTCACACTTCTTCCTGCTTCCAAAAAAGACAGGGGACTTACGCCCGATCCTCGATCTCAGCAACCTCAACACTTTCGTGTTGTACAAACGCTTCCGTATGGTCACCCTTTCAGGTCTCATCCCCATGCTCAAGCAAGGTGCATGGCTTGCATCAGTGGACATGCAGGATGCATATTTACATCTCCCCATCACCCGAGCACATCGGAAATTCCTGCTCTTCAAGTTCCTTGGATGCCACTATCCGTTCCAAGCACTCCCCTTCGGACTGTCCTCGGCACCCCATGTGTTCACGAAATGCTTGGCAGTCATGGCAGCGGCCCTCAGGAGACAGGGCCACTATGTGTTCCCATGCCTAGATGAATGGCTCCTCATGGCCCCCTCTCAGGAGGCTTTGATTGCAGCGATTCAAGACACTCACTCACTTTTCGAGTCGCTGGACATTACTATCAGTTAGGAGAAGTCATGCCTTGTCCCTTCGAGAGGTTGCAGTTTATCGGTGCAGTTCTCAACACCGCACAAGGGAAAGCTTTCCTACCTCAGGACAGGGCAGAACGTATCCGATCCCTCATAAGGGATATTATGGAAAAGAAATTGGTTCAAGCCAGGACCATTCTTTGCTTGCTCGGACACATGGTGGCAGCCATCATGACGGCTCCCCTAGCTCGACTTCATATGAGGATTACCCAGTGGATACTATGAGCCCAATGGGACCAAAAGCAGGATCAACTGCATCAGCTGGTCCAGATCATGAATCCCGTCATCAGAGGCTGGCAGTGGTGGCTTGTCCCAGAGCATCTTTCCAGAGGAGTCCTCTTCTTGCGCCTGCTCCAACTCCGACTCTCCACGGACGTTTTGGGGTCCGGTTGGGGAGCCCACCTGGTAGGAGTTAGGACCCAGGGATCTTGGTCGACCCTGGAGTCTCTCCCCCATATCAACATCCTCGAAATGAGGGCAGTCCTGTATGTTCTGCAGGCCCTTCAGTCAGAGATCACACCAGGTCTTCTGCTGCTGCTGTAAACAGACAGTACCTCGGTGATGTACTATATCAACAAGCAAGGTGACACTCCTACCTTCTTTGCAGGGAGGCAAAGAAGGTGTGGGATTGGGTATTACAGCATGGTGCAGAGATCACTGCAGTGCATGTTCCTGGGGTGGACAACATCATTGTAGATTGCCTGAGCCAGTCGCAGGCCAAGGCTCATGAATGGGAACTGCTGCAAGAAGTAGTAGAGGATCTGTTCTGCAGATGGGAGACACCAGATCTAGACCTATTCGCATCCCCATCCAACGCAAAACTGCCCAATTTCTGCTCGCTAGATCCAGGGCCTGGTATTTTCTGGAGAGACGCGTTGTCCCTCTCCTGGAAGGGCAGGTTCCTCTGCGTTTTCCCGCCCTTCCCTTTGATCCAGAGGGTTCTACTGAAGCTCCGTGAGGAGAGAGCATCAGTGATCCTAGTGGTGCCTTTTGGCCGAGTCAACCTTGGTTCCCACTCCTGCACCAGCTTGCCCAGGAACCACTGTTTCCTTTGCCTGTCAGCTCACACCTGTTTACCCAGGAAGCTGGCTTCCTGGTCCACTCGAACCTCAGGTCACTGAACCTGCACGCCTGGCTCTTAAGGATATAACAGTCCTTAGACACGGGGTTTTGCAGGAGGTGGTGGACGTTTTAGTAGCGGCAAGAAAACCCTCCACTCATGCCACCTACGGCATGAAATGGTGCAGGTTTTGTCTTTGGGCTCAGGCCTGCGGCTTAGCCCCACTTGACTGTCCAAGAAGTCTGTGCTGGACTACCTCCTATCTCTATATGAATCAGGACTAGCCTATTCCTCCATAAAGGTACACCTCTGTGCCATCTCGGCATACCATTCCCTGGTAGGTCAGAGGTCACTAGCACAGCTAGAGGCCTCCCGAGCTTTCCTGCGCGGCATCCGCCATTTGAGACCTCCTGTCAAGGATCTGATTCCCCCTTGGGATCTTCTTTTCATCCTAGAGCAGCTCACGCTGCCCCTGTTTGAACCAGCTGTGGATTGTGAGCTGTGCCTACTGTCTTGGAAGGTGCTATTTTTAGTTGCAGTTACTTCCACCAGGAGAGTTTCTGAGCTTCATGTGCTCATGTGTAAAGAACCTTACTTGGTTTTTCACAAGGACAGTGTCCTTAAGGACAAATCCTTAGTTTCTTCCCAAGGTGGTCTCAACCTTAACTCTCCATCATGATATTGACCTTCTGGTATACTATCCCAACCACTCTAACCAAGGGGAAGCTCTCTTGCACACATTAGATGTGCACAGGATCCTCAGGTACTATCTAACCAGAACTAAACCCCATCGCTGGTCAGCTCAGCTTTTCCTATCATTTGCTCACAGGGTGCAGGGTGCACCTGTATCGAAGCAAACCCTCTCCAAATGGCTGGTTAAGTGCATCATGTTTTGTTACCAAAAGTACAAGCCTTTACCGGGATCAGTGAAAGGACATTCCACGACAGGGGTGGCTACCTCTTTTGCGGCACTTAAGAACCTCTCCACATCAGCCATTTGCGCAGCCACTACTTGGAGCACTGTACATACCTTTGTCAGGCATTACAGTTTGGTTATTGCGTCTAGGCACAGAGCTGGTGTTGGCCTTGCAGTCCTTCAAGGACTTTTGTCCTAAATACGGTTCACTCTAGGATCCCTCCTATCCTCCTCCCAAAAAGGGTATTTTGTTCCCCTGATGCTTGGGAATCAGTCCTTATGGTGTAACCTGCTGCAAGAGTCGTTTCTCGAAGTAAGATAGTACAGTTACGTAAGAACTTACTGTAACAGTAGATCTTAGAACAGCTCTTCAACAGAGTAGATCCCACTTTCCCTCAGGAGGTTTGGTCTTTAGACTTGGCGTCTCGGACACAATCAGATTATTGTTTTCATGGATCTTCTTTTAGAAGCAGATCTTCTGTCTCCTTCAGAATCCACCTTTATGCGGGAGCCTCCGGCAGAGACTGAGGATGCTGGGGACCGCTCCTTTTGTATGATGCCAGACGTTGGGGCAGTCCCCTGCTGGATATTGCTAGCAAGAATTTTTCCGTGGGGTCCTGACGCCTGCCGGCTTCAGTCCTTATGGTGTAACCTGCTGCAAGAGCTGTTCTCGAAGATCTACTGTTATGGTAAGTTCTTACATAACTGTACTTTTTTCTCCCTATTTTCCTACTGCCTCCATGCCCTTAAAGCTCCTGATCTTCCTGTTTTGGGACAGGAAGTTTCTATATTCCTCAGCAGTCTTCTTCTTACTTACTCAGAGTCAGACCTCCAGCAGCTAGAGGGGATGGAGAGCTACTTTTTTCCTTCTTGGATGGTGAGTCTTTTGTGGCTCTGTGATCACTTCCTTCCTGCTCCAAAACAGGAAGTTCCTGTTGTGAGTCAAATCCTGTGCCTATAAAAGTACTGCGGGGCGGGCGGGGGAGGTCGAAGGCAGTATAGTCCCAGTAGAGTAGTAAAGGTCTAACAGCACCTCCCTCCTCTTGCTGTTCTCTTCTATAGGGATTTATACAGGAATTTGATTCTGACACTGCGGGGAAAACGCAGGAAAAATGAAGGCTTCTTATAAGGAAATGGTTATTTGGATCTGGGAGCACTGAATATTTCTCATCCTATATTTTATATCCTGGATTGGGCAGGGGAGATGCTTCATTTCATTAACATAGGGATCTTCATTTACACATTTTTGCATTGTTTTTACTCAGGCTGTCCCAGATTAGATGCAATATCTTGTTTTCAGTGGGGTCATGATTTTACCATTTTTATAATGTATTTATTCAGGGTACCTAGTCCAGGGCCATCATATTCAAAGGAGATGAGCAGCGCACCCCGGCAGAAAAAGGGAGATGTGCCATGCAACTCCAACAGTGTGCAGCAGCGTGATATTCAAGCATATGGGATGTGCCGGCTGCAAGGGAATGGGCCAAGGCACACACAAATGGTATGCCGTGCAAGTCGAGGGGGCATTCCCATGCATATGCCGTGCTGCGGCATATTTAGTGGGAATGAGCCCCTCGCAGCCCAAAGGTAGGCCATGAATAGCTGGCCTAACCCAGCCAGCCACCCACAGGCGGGCTGTGTATGTGCACCCAGGTGCACAGCAGCCTGGCAGCCCTAGTGGACTAGCGGTATCCTCTTTCTATCTCCAATCTATCCATCTCCATCCCTGAAGAGCTCCATAATGTAGGGCCCCCCCCCCCAGACCCAGTCACACCAGAGGAAACCATGGTTCATATCCATAGCACAGAGGACCCCCACCCACCGCCGCCCATGTATGCAGACACTCTCACTCCCCCCATTCCTGACCTGTTGCAAAGACTGGCACTGCCCTCCAAACCCTGCCATGGCCAGCCGTTGACTGCACTGAACCCGGGCTGGGGACCTGCACTCTGAAATGACCCAACTGGCTGTACCATGCATTAGGGCACCACGCAAGCTGCGGACCCACCAGAGTATGCAACCATATGTACGTCCCTGACAAACTGTAAGAGGGAATTTACATACCTCCAATGCATGTCTTGCTAATGCTATATCTTCCTGCTGTCATACCGCTGCAAGTCCACACTCTTCCCCCATTCCGCTGTGTAACATGCCACCCTCTGGACTGCTGAGATATCCGGGTACCATGGGTGTAGTGTCCTGCAATGCTATTTGCAGTGACCCTCCAGGCTATGGATAGTTCATTGCAGTTCCTCAGTTGTACAAACGAATGGGAGGTCAGCTGTAACATGCCTGTTTTGGGACCTGTGTGAGTGGGTATAGCATCGGCCATTACCCACTCTGAGCAGTGCAATAGCACCGGGATGATGGATCTGCATGCAAGTGCCTGAGGTGTATAACCACTGGGCGTTATCATCCGCACACAGCTCGTGCCTATGTATAGCACATTCAGGTGTCTTACTGCAAATGCTCTGCCACCCGCTGATATAGTGGTATGATGCTATCACAGAGCCAGTCGTTGCAGTGGGATGGGGGGCAGGGAGGGGGGCGTCTGTGCACCGTTGAGGGGAGCGGGGCCACTACACTATGGACATGGACTGTAGGTGTATTCAGGTGCAATCAGGGATGGCATCAGGTCACTACAGTATGGAAATGATAGAGCCTGGACTCGATGATCGGGGCTGGTGGAATGGGTGGGGGTGCCACTTTACCACCAGAGACTTCAGGGCCTATCTCACATGGGAGCGATCGGGGTCGGGGCTTGGGGTGAGAGCTGCTCCAACGCATTCATCCCCGTGCCAACATGCAAATGGGCCGATAATGACCATGCACAATGCCCCTTTGCATCCTGCATGCTCAGTTAGTTCATTTGCATTCCTGGGCCGAATATCGCCCATGGGGGCTGTGGCGCATACCGGTATGTGCACAATTCCCCTGGAAGGTATTCAGTTGGGTTACCCTGAATGCACTGACTTAGCAGCCACCTGCACTGTGACTCTCATCCAGGGTCACATTTTCCAACAGGTACAGTATGCACACCCTGTACCGATGGTGCATTCTCTTTGACTGTTGTATCAGTGCTGACAGTAGCGCCCTCTTTACTAACTTATATCTCTGCTTGTGCATTGGTCCGCACTTAATATGTACCCCAGATGTAAAATATTGTTTTCAGAGAGTTCTGATTTTACACAGTGCAGCATATAATTGTGTAGATAGAGCCCCACTGAAAATAGGATGCCATTTCTTCTGTGAACTATCCAGGTTAAATATATAGCAATCAGCAGGCATATTCTAGGAAACACATTGTAAAAATGTGTGAAAGGAAGACCACATTGAAACTGCCTCTCCACGGATCTGCATTGTGCAAATTCAGTAGAAATAATGGGTAAAATCATCCCAAAATCTCTCCACAGCCATATCAGCTCTGACCAGAATTTGTTGAATTTTGTATGAACCACTTTTGAGCATATTCATTATTAAAATGCATAAAAATTTACATTTTTCTTGTTTTTGTATTTATTTACATGCAAAACTGGTGCGCTACGCTATCTCCCTCCTAAAAGTCCAATCTCCTAATTTGGGCAAACCTCCCACACAGATTTGCATTATCACATGTATGCGTTCGGCCCACGATTTCGACCACCTCCCAACTATGCACCTTGTAAAAACGCCCCGAATCCCTGTCCCTCAGAGGTGTTAGTAAGAGTCCCAGGTCTGCATTCAATGCTTTCTCTTAGGGCCCGTGTAACCCGTTAAATTCCTCCAGGAAGGTAGGCCACACCACCAGGTCCTCCTTCACGAATGAGGATTCTAATTCTATGGTGAGGATGGCAGATCCCGCAGTAATCTTTTCCAGGCGCCACATGAAGGCCGCCTCATTGGGATGGTCCTGCATGCAAAGTTAAGATGACCTAGCAGCTGTTGCACCTCCTCAGCATCATCTTCCTTGCCTGTCTAGCCTGAGCAACCAGTGATTGCAGTGCATCTATCTTGGCAACCTGCACACCATCTCCCCAGAGTCTGTCTGTATTCCCAGGAAGGACAACGTCGTTGTTGGGCCCACCACCTTGTCCTCAGCAAGGGGTACACCAAATCTCTGGCACACTCCTTGCCATCCCTGTAGCAGCCTTCCACAAATGTCGCTCCGCTGGGCCAATGAGCAAAAATCAGCCAAATAATGGACTATTCCTCTGTCCTGAAACCTCTGTTCTACAACCCACTGTAGAAAGGTGCTAAATTTCTCAAAGTAGGTGCAGCAGGAGAGCACCCTATAGGCATGCACTTGTCTATGTAATATGCCCCATCCACCTTCACACCCAGCAGGCGTAGTCATCTGGGTGGATGGGCAGGAGTCGAAGGTGGATTCTATATCTGCCTTAGCCATCTGAGCCCCTAGACCAAACCTTGGCACTTCACTCAACACTCTGCCAGAAGATGCATAATGAGCTGTGATCAAGGCCAGGTCTATAAAGTTGTTCACCCGGGAATGATAGGTGAGGTGCTTTTCGGTTTCCACATCACCAGTGAGACCCAGAGATCCCAAAACGGGGGATGCTGGAATGGGCCTGTGATCTGTCCAGGCCATCTCTCCTTTTCCAGCTTACCCCGAACCGCCTCTTGGTTCTCCCTTGCTGATTTCAAATTGGGGGGCCTCGAAGCTCCTGCATGTACTGGATCCTAAACTCCTCTGTAAACCCTTCCCACAGTATGAGGGCATCTTCCCTGATGGGATATCTCTCTAACCACTCCTGCATTTAATTTGCCCTTATCACTGTTACCACCTGACCCCGAGGTACTTTTTCTAATGAATCCCCCATTTTGTCCTGTGTTACTCCCCCTCCAGTTCCCCCAGGGCATTGGGTGAATGGATGATACCTACCACATGCCAAGCATTTGTGGGTGGTGCACTTTGCCTGAGAGACAAGCCCCCATTAAATCAATAGCACTAGTTCCCCTGCTTTACTTGTCCTACCCTGCTCCTTAATCCCCCATCCCCTTCACTGGGAGGCCACAATCTGTGCTGTCATCCACCCACAGTGGCACGTCCACCTGATCCCACTCCTCCCGGGGTTCTTGTGCAGCAGTAACCTGAAAACCTCATCATAATGTAACCAAGCGAGCCCCGGACCACATGCACCCTCATGACCCTCGCTCAGTGGATGAGCAGGCCACAGCTGAGCTCTGGCTTCTCTCAACACAATACATGCATGTATATCAAATAGCCTGCTGACCAATTCTCAGAATTCTTCTCTACTTGAGGTTTCTTTTCGTTGCTCTTCTCTTTTTTGTCCCCTTCCTTCTTCTCCTCATCCTCCCCTCTATGCGACAGGCTAAATATGTCGATGAACTCCCACTTACGTATTGCTGTCCTTGTCTTGCCTGACAAATGGGCCCCCCTCTTCTTCCACGCTAAGTATGGGTGTAGGCACCTTTTCTGTTTCCTCAGCGGCCTGCCTGCACTATCCCTTACCTGAGCCTGCCAAAATATTGGCCAGGTTTATTAAAACCCCTAGCACCTTGTTCATTTTGGTGCCCCTTTGGCCTGGGTTACCTGCACCCCCCATCATCCTCCGAGTCAGATGGGATAACTGGCCTCCTTGGCCGCTGGCCTTTTCCTTTTTTTTTTTTTTCCTCGGAGGATGCAGGGAAAAAGAGATCATGGTTACCCCGACGGCTCTTTAAGCTGGCCCTGCACCACTCTGCCCCTGCCTGTGGCCACCCGGTCCCTTCACTGTTGGCCACCAGGACCGCTCCCCCACCCTCTATGAGGTCACCGACCCCGGCCACCTGTGTCTCACGTGACAGGATGGCGGGGGCTTACCCGATTGGCCCGGGCGGTCCTGATCTCCAACTCCCGTCTCGTGGACGTCCTTCCAGGGGTGGGAGGAGCACAGACAGCAATCCCCCTCACCCCATCGATACCTCAGGGAAGGCCCATTATTGTGATTATAAAATGGACTCCTAGTTAAAAAAAATTACATTATTTTAGGTTCAGAGTAAATAAATGTTTGAATACTTTTTGTTTCAAATACATGATTTCATTCGTGCTTCACAAGAACTGAGCTTACTCTCCCCATTTCTGAGAAACTGTGGCTTCAGGCATAGATAGTGACTTCTTGAATCAAGAGTGCCACTGCTGTGACTGTTCCCTGCTACTGTTTAGTGATTGTGTCTACCCCCCCTGAATGCTGTTAGTCCTCCCCTCCCAACACACACACACATAAACGCAGCCCATCCCATCCCCATTTCTAAGAAATTGTGGCTTCAGCCATGGGTAGTGACTTCTCAAGTCAAGAGTGCCACTGCTGTGACTGTTCCTACCACTGTTCAATGATTGTATCTAACCCCCGGAATGCTGTTAGTCCTCCCCCCTCCCACACACACTGCCCATGGTGTTCACTATGGATCATTCTGATCACTCTTCTTTGAACTGATTCTGGATGTTCCCTATCTTTTTCTAGGTATGGATTCTAAAACTGGACACACTGCTCCAAGTATGGCCTGACCAATGACTAGACAGTGGAAGGATTGCTTCCTTTCTCCTGCTAGAGAGGGCCATCCCTATGCATCCCAGCATCCTGTTAGCTTTACCATAAACTTTGCCACAGTGTACAGAATGTTAAAGACTGTCAGCGATCATGACTCCTAAGTTCCTTTCTTCTGAAGTTTGTATCAAGTGAACCCCCGCCATCCAATATTCAGATTTTGGATTTTTTTTTTTTTTAAACTTTATATACTTTTATAAACAGAATACATTCAAGACACATTCACACATCTGGTATAAATAGTCACAGAGGCAATTTCATAAACAGAATCATACAATTCCTTATCTGCTAGTTGATATCATTAGGGAAAGCGGCAATCTAAGCAATTATCCAACTATATATTTGATGAGAGCCAGTCAACCTGTATATGGCTTCAGATGATTATTGTTCTTTTCTGTTTTCTTTTCCTCTCCTTCCCTTCCCCCTTCCTTCTCCTTCCCCTTTCTTCTTTCTCTCCTCTTCTTTCCCCTTCCTTCCATCCATTCATTCCATTTTCCCCTTTTCTCCCCTTACTTCTGAGGCCAGGGGACCCAGCAGGATCTAGTGTCAGCATCCCCCTGCCTCTCAGGCAAGCAGGGAAGGCCAAAGAAATCAATGACCAAAATGGCCCATTAGGGAGGGGGAAAAAACCACAGGCAAGAGGGCAACAACAGCTATGGAGCAAAATCAGATCTTTCCCTGCCATATATAAGACCCAACGCCTCCACAATAATTCAAATTGGGGCACTCTTTTATTCAAGGAGGCCGTCAGTGCTTCCATTCTGTATATGTTTATCATAATTTCCTGCCATTGGCCTATGGAGATAGGGAGGTGTGACTTCCAACTCCTGGTTATAGCCTTCTGAGCGGCTAAGAATGCTATTTTCAGAAATCTGGTGGTAAGTGGGTCTCTGTGTCCCTCTGGAACTTCTAAGAACAAGAAACAAGTAAGTGAAATTATTATACTTGGTGTGAGCATTATTTCCAGGGCCTGTTGCAATTCCTGCAAGAAAGTGGCTAGTACTGGACAGCTCCACAACATGTGGAAATATGTTGCCTGCAACTGTCCACATCCTCAACACTCTGCCCTGTCATCAGCTAAAGCCTGTCCCAGGCACCTTGAGTGTGTGAAAGTACCTGATGAAAATTTTCCAGGCAAAATCTTGCCAGCTGATTGCCGCTAGGCCCCACTGTACTGTAGAGCGGGCCCTATTCCAAACTTCCTCCTGAATTTGCCTCCCCAGGTCCCTGTCCCATGCTCTTCTTATGGAGTCCGTAGTGTCCCCTTTCCAAGCTAGCAAATCCCTGTATAGACTAGAAATAATGTGGGTCTTGGTAGGTGCTTTCTCTATAGCATTTTTTAAAGAAAAAGCAATTTGGGGAAGGGTCATCAGCCCCTGATTAAATTCCGACAAAAGCTTCCTTGTTAGGTTCCTAACTTGAAAGTATCTAAATCTATCCTGCCAGGGGATGCCATATCTGTGGACTAGAGCTTCAAAGGGGATAATCTCTCCTTCTTCCACAAAATGCCATATTAGATGCAGGCCCGTTGTCTCCCACTTCCTGAACCCACTGTCCCAAATCCCTGGTGAAAAAGAATCCAGATATGGAATAGAAAAGAAAAGGAATTTCCAATTCTTAGCCCTTTTGTCACTCAGGATGTTGCGCCACATCTCGAGTGTAAACACTGTAAAGGATTTTCCTGCTGGTCCCGAGAGGTTTCTTCTCCTTCCAAGCAGCATGCTGTTTAAGTTAGAAAGAGTACCCTCTGAGAATTCGCATTTTCCATTTGACATGTACAGCTTATCTAACCAAAAAGGCCGTTCTCAGATGTGATGCATAATAATAAAGTTTAAAGTTAGTAGTAGAGCCCTTCATCTTCCATCCAACTTCCATTTCATGACTACAGACACCTGTGCATGATCCGATAGGACCAATGAGATGTGTCTGCATTCCAGAATCTGGGCCTGGTGCTCGCCTGAGATTAGTATATAGTCAATCCTGGCATAAGAACTATGTGGGAAAGAATAGTGGGTGTATTCCCTTTTATTGGCATTCTGGTGTCTCCAAGCATCCAGCCAAAATGCACCCCTCAAATGCTTCTTGACTAACTTGCCTACCGGAGTCTGCCTAAAATTCTGCTTTCTAGAGGTGTCTCTGGGGTCCAATATCTGATTCAGGTCTCCACCTGCCACCAGTGCTCCTACCTGGTATTCAGAAATTTTACAGAGCAGGGAACTAAAATCTCCTTCATGGAACCTGGCGAGCATACAGAGAAAACTAATGTGATAGGTGTGCCGTCTCAATTGCCCACTAAAATAGCCAGTCGCCCTTCCGGGTCCGAGTAGCTATTAGTTTTCTGAAATGGAGTCCCTCTAGCAACCAATACCATCGCTCCCTTCTCTTCCCTCCCTTATAGGAGGCCGCGACCACCGTGTCATAGCCAAATCTTGCCAATTTCAGATGTTCAGTTCTGTTAAGATGCGTTTCTTGCAATGAGATAAAGCGGGGTTTTCCCTCTTCAGGGTCGACATAATTTTGTATCGCTTTACTGGACTATTTAGCCCATTTATGTTATGTGAAATGATTTTAATCTTTTTGCTATCTGCCATTTTCATATATAGATGTACTAAACTTTGAATATGAGGAGGATAAACCTCTCAATGCCCCCATTACTTTTATCCTCCTCTGAGTTCTTCCACTCCCTCTCACCTCTACCTCTTCTCTCAGGCATATTATTGAGTGCAACAAGCCCTGGGATTTTATATGGTGAATACGAACAGTTTGCCAGTGTAACTGACCATAGTGTATTAAGGCAAATAACCAGACTATCATAACAACATAACACATAAACATATAGAATAACTCAGAAGGTACCCTTAACTGAGCAACTAGTACCTTCTGTAAAACACTATTTACAATATGACTCCCAAGGTAATGGGGAGCAGAGTATTCTGCTCTCTGTGAAATCGAGTAAGACCTACTCAATTGGGAGGGGAAGGAGCCTTAGATATGGCCCATTCCTTCTGGACTCCACAGTAATTGAGTCCTTGCCAGTTGTTATGGCAAATCGTCATCAGTAAACATTCTAACAGGAAACGTGGTATGGGTATGTTACCCAGACCCCTTCTACTGTGTTTAGCATTGGGCCTACCATCTACCTTTTACTTCCCTTCCTACAATCCAGAATCCCTTAATACAAAGTTTGGAATGGAGATCCCCATTGTCTGAAGGAATTTTCGACTTGGCAATGTATCTAGGGTCCCATGCTGCCCTCCACCATTATTCCCAGACCCCTCTGCATGGTACGGAGATGGCTCATATATCCCTTATTCTGTAGTGGACTTGTTGATTAACCCACTCTAATAATGGAGTTATTTAAGAACAAAGCCCCGCCTCAGCCCCCCTGCAATATGGGAAGGAGAACCAGGGACCGAGTCAAAAAGGTCAACAGCCACTCCTTCTAGAGATCTCCAGACCAGTTCCTTCACAATCCTCTCTGATTAAGCTGAGGGGGTTAAATTAAGGGAGAATCTCCTCTATTCCTCAACTCGTGACTTGTAACCTGCGAGTGGATCTCCCACCTCGAACCGCTGTGACATTGCCCTGCCCGCAGGCCCACCCTATAACTTTCCATTCATAGATTACGCATTAGCGTTAGTCGTGGTGGAGATTCGAGGAAGAGTATGACTCCCCCTCCTGCATCCGGGCATGACTTCCGGATTTAAAAGTGCAGCGATCTCTATATATCCCGGACATTGTAAGTGGGATCCCTCAGTCCCCCATCTAATTTCTCCCCACCCCTTTCTAGTTCCCCATGATGCCCCAGGCGTTAGTCAAGCCATTACCTTCCTCCCATCCAGGCATGCGCCTCAAGCCTCTGTATTATAGCTCACCGTCTTAAAGGGGCCCACCCATAAGTCTGCGGGAAGCGTCCCATATGGAGGACGGTAACCAGGAATCGCTCACAAACCCCATCTGGATGAAATCCCCACAGGGCACACGGTCCTCCAAACTAGGTGCTTGCTCCTGCCTATCCCCCACACTTGAACCTCCCCGTACTATCCCAAGCACCAAGCCACCCAACCAGCATCCCCCATCCCATAGTGGACTCATTGCCTCTCTTCCTCATCCTTACACTCCGGAAGAGCAACAAGGTCTCGTCCCCATCCAACTAGGATGCGCTTACCCCACACCCACATCCCCAACCCTGTAAGACCCCACCCCTGAACACGCCACACAGCCAGGACCTTCACTTCCAGCTACCTTTTCCCTCCACAGATCCTCCTCTGATATGCCAAATTCCAAACGTATCCCCCCACAACCCCCAGGCGGAAGAGGCCATCAAAGACCCCTCCTATCCCCCTTTCCTGAGCATTCCATGTCCATAAACTCCTCTGTACATATTATATTCTGCAACATTATAATGCTTAAAGTATACCACTAATGAAAGAGTCAATAAACCAGGTAGAGCGTCAGTCCATCACGGAGCCCCAGCGGCAGAAGGGAGAAACATCGAGCTGAGGGCCCATGTAACAAAGTAAGAAAGACCTCACCGACTGAATTATTCCTTTCATGTATTTGGGTCAGTGTTATGAAGTGGGATCTTAGGGTCACTGTTTTGCGTAAGGCGGCCTAGCATTCTCTTAATATCCATGAGGGTATTATCTGCCGCCCTCCTTCCTTCTCGGTTACCGGTGCGAGGGTTGTTCACACGCCATGGATTCTGTAATGCCTGAGGCAGATCCTTACGTCTGGTGGGCATTACGATTTCGAGGCCACGGTCCTTAAAGGCCTGTAGGGCTTCCTCCGCTGAGTGATGGATTTTGGTACCTGAATCCCAGCATATTCGGAGCCTGGTGGGGTAGGGCGTCTGGAACCTCACCTTAATTTCTCTCAGTTTCCTTAGCAACGGGGCATATGCCTGGCATTGTTGTTGAATTAACTGGGGATAGTCTTGGTCGAATAGGAGTCTAGCTCCATTATACTCCACTTGGCCCTGCTTCCATGCTGATCTTAGGATTATTCTTCATCTCGATAACTCGATGGTTTCACAATTATTGGCGGGAGGTCTGGCTGTAGGCGAGTTGGCTTTGGCACTAAGGCCCAGTGGGCTCGCTCAATCTTAAAATGAATGATTGTGGTAAATCCAAGATGTGGAACAAGTCCTCCACAAATTCACACGTCACCGACCTCCGCTGATTCTGGTAGGCCATGGATTCTAATGTTGTCCCTCTGAGACGTGCTTCTAGGTCAAGGCACTTGGCTGAAATGGATTCAGTTTGTTGTGTAAGATATTCAATTGCCTTAGAGATCTGCATAAGTCGTCCTCAGCCCGTCGATACCCTTTCTTCCGCTTCAGTCACTCTAGAGTCTAGTTTGTTTAAGTCCGAATGTAGTTTATTAAATTCAGGTTTCGTTTCCGACCTGAATTGCTTTATTCGGACAATAATGTCTCAAACCTGATCTGGATAAGTTGTCCATTTCGGTCTCGGTGTCGATTCCTGCCATACTCTGAGGGGATTCTCTCCCACTCGCAGCCGAGCTAGTAGGGCTCAATCCTGGGCAATCCTGTTTCCCCTTTGCGTTTTTAGAGCGGGATCTCCTCCTGGATGTATTTCGACAACTTGATTTCTGCATATTTGATGCTATTAATTGATTTTATTTGTGTGGAAATGTTCTCTCTGGATCTTTGGCTGGGGAGCTCTCTGTCTAAGCTGCCATGTTGCTGATGATGTCACGAAGTCCTTGGATTTTTTTATCTAAAGTGCATAACTTTACACTTTTGGCATTGAGTTTTAACTGCCAAATACTGGACAATTTCTTCAATTTCATCAACTCCTCCTTTGGGGGTTACTAGCGATAACGCGGGGTTCAGTACTGGGGCTGGTCCTCTTTAATGTCTTTAAAAGTGACATTGCAGAGGGACTGGAAGGAAAAGTATGACAAAGATCTGCAATGGGGTTGATACAGAGGGGTGAGGAAATGATAAGAAGGGACTTGGCAAGGTTAATAATAACAATAACAACTTTATTTATAAAGCGCCTTTCAAGAGACCAAGGCTGAACATAAATATAAAACACATACAAATAACACCCTTAATGTAAAGTCCAGTTAAAATAACTTATTCCCATAATGTAAATTTTTTTTTTAACATACATTTTATATGCCTGTTCCTTGGCTGGGGGGTTGTACCTATAGTTCCCCTCCATCCATCCAGCTGTCGCTGCTGCTGCCCCAACGCAGCCAGGAGCTCTAAAACCCTATGTCCTGCACCTCTCTGGCCATGTCACGATTGGTATATACCCCTCACGCCATGGAAGACCAGGGCAGGCACACCAGGTAACTGCTTGGATGTGACCGATGCGGTGGCGGAGCCTTCCTTCATCACGCTCAGGGACTGACATTGATTTTCTTGATTTCTTCCATGGCGCAGGCATGCAGTGATGCCAAGGACTCTCCATGCATGTTTCGCACCCAGCGAGTCGGCGTCAGCCTGTGTTGACCCACAGCGGACCGTGCCATGCAGCAGCCACCAGGAGCCAGTACTGCAGCAGTCGTTCCTCCCTCTCCCCAGAGAGGAGAGCAGTCCCTGGGACACTCAATCCTCCTCCTCCCAGCCGACCCAGGCACCAGAGGTCGGTCCCGACCCAGGTCGCTGGCATGGCCGAGGCATGGTGTCCAGTGCCTCAACCTTCAGCGCCACTGGGCGGCTCATAATGTAAATTTTAACAGCAGCGTAACATTAATAACTAAAACTATCATCAGCTGGCATTATCAGGGAATGCTAATCTAAATAAGTAGGTCTTGAGGGCTGACTTAAAGCTTTGGCGGTCAGGTACTCTCTCACCCAGCGGTGGAGAATTCCAGAAGATGCAGACTACGTATAAAGAATGAGTCCCAGATGTCTTCAAGCTCACCTTGGGAATCTCTAGCAATTCCTCGTCGGTGGATTGGAGTGGACAGGAGGGGCAGTAGGGGCAAAGGAGATCTTTCAGATAGTAGGATCCTTGTTCGTGTAGGACTTTATAGGTCAGCAAACTGACCTTGAAAGTGGTCCACCACTGTACAGGCAGCTAGTGCAGTCCGCGGAGCACAGGTGTAATGTGACTGGTCCTAGAAGTACCAGTCACAAGCCTGGCCACCACACTCTGTACCAGCTGCAAGCGACGGATATCAGCTCCCAGCAGCCCTAGGTACAGGTCATTGCAATAGTCAAGACGGGTGGCCACAAAGGCGTGGACTAAGGTAGAAAGATCATCAGGAGGAATCCAGTGCTTCACCCGGACGATATTCCTCAGATGAAAAAATGAGGTCTTGACAACAACTGACACCTGAGATTTCAGGGTTAGCTCATTGTCAAGAATAACGCCCAGGTTGGAGGAATGGTCAGAAGTATGGCAGCTTAGATTCAATGCAGAGAAGTGCAAAGTAATGCACCTGGGAAACAAAAACCCAGGGGAAAAGTACACAATGGGGGGTACTAACAACAAAAATGGAAAGGGACCTGGGGTAGTCATGTCAGAAGACCTAAAGATAGGCAGGCAATGTGAGAAGGCAGTAAGGAGGGCTGGGGAGATACTGGGATGCATAGGGGGAGGCGTCACCAGTAGAAAACAGACAGTTGTTATCCCTCTGTACAGACAGTTGGTGAGACCCCATCTGGAGTACTGCATACAGTTCTGGAAACCCCATCACTGCAAGGACTTAGACAGGATGGCGGCAGTCAGAGGAGAGCAACTAAAATAGTGCAGGGTCTGCACCAGAAACCATCTGAGAGAGAATAAAGAAGCTTAATATGTACACCCTCGGGAAGAGGGGACATGATAGAAACTTTCAAGTACCTCCAGGGAATCAACAAAGTCCAAGAGGGTAGCATCTTTCAGAAAAGAGATGTGCAAGAACAAGGGGTACAATCTGAAGATAGAGGAGGGACAGCTCAGGGGCAGTGTGAGAAGTATTTTTCACAGAGAGTGTGGTGGATGCATGGAACAGCCTCCCTGAGGAGGTCGTGGGGTCAAAAACAGTGGGAAATTCAAGAGCATGGGACAGACATAAGGTAATTATAGTGGGAGTAGGAAGAAGTAGTCTGTTGGTTAACTAGGATCTGCAGCTTACCCAGTAGGTTGGGAAATGGGCAGACTGGGTGGGCCAAGTGGTCTTATCTGCCGTCAAAGTCTGTGTTTCTGTGTTACCTGTTCCTTACTGTCTACTCTGCCAGACATTTTTGTATCATCCGCAGATGGTGACATCCTGCTGTTTATTCCTAATCAGTGTCACAAATATACATGTTGAAAAGCACAGGTCCCAAAACCAATCCCTGAGACATGCTTTTTACCTCTCTGATTTGGCATCATTAATGACTACCCTTTTGTCCTATCATGAAGCCAGTTTCCCAGCAGCCTAATATAAGGCACCAAATCAAAAGCCTTACTAAAGTTCAAATGCAAGACATCTACTGATCGCCCTTATCAGGTCTTGAGAAACACCATTAGCAAAATTCAGTGATGTTAGTCTGACATGACCTACCTTTACAAAACCATGTTGCTTATTATCCTGAAGTTCCTGTAACTCCAGGAAGTCATGAGCCTTTCCTTATGATGGTCTCCAGGAGTTAACACAGTATGGATGACAGACTTACTGGCCTGTAGTTGTTAGGTCCTCCCTGTCTCTACTCTTATTAAGCAATATGACATCCTCTGCCCTCCAGTAACCTGGAATCACTCCTGTGTCAAGGAGAAATTTAATAGATCTGTTAATGGTTCAGCTAGGACTTGTGCCAATTCTTTCAACACCTAGGATGAAGACCATCTGGTTCAATTACTTTTCAACCTTCAATCACAATAAACCTTTGAGAATCATTTCTTCGAGTTTGAACCCTTAGGCCAAGCTAGTTTCTCCCTTGAGTGGAAATTACAGTCCAGAATTGGACCTCCTTCTCAGCCATAAAAAAGGAAGCAAAGCTATTCATTGAGTGCTTCAGACTTTGTTTACCCCCATCAACCCAAAAGTCTCCTTTTCTTAGCCTTTCTATGCCCTTTTACTTTTCCATCTTTCCTTTATGTATCTGAAAAAAGTCTTGTCATTATCCTTCACACCCTTTGCTATCTTAAGATCTTACTTCGAGAGGGCTCTTGCCGTAGGTAATTACATATAGGACTGACGCCGGCTGGCGGCAGGGCCCCTCGGAAAAATTTCTAGCTAGGAGTCCCTGGCGGGGACCGTTCCCACATCAGGTGACCAGCATCATATGACGTCGGTATAAAGGGGCGGTCCCGGACGCCCGCCTTCCAGTTCTTTCCCGCCGTCAGCTCGTGCAGCGCCTCGCGGTTAAGTTCATATCGCTCTGTCCTGTTACTTCATCGTTTTTTTCTGAATAGTTTTCAGTATAGAATTTTATTCTTCTTTCGTCAGGTGAACGTCAGTATATGTCGCCCCCTTCAAAGAATAAGTGCGACTCGTCCGGCGCCCAACTGCCTCACAAAAGGCGGTCCTCCCTCTGCCTTTTCTGCTTAGGCCCAGACACGCGGTGACAAGTGTCCGCACTGCCTTTGATTCAACGGCCACCCGCAGGCGAGCGAGTCCTCGAAGCCCATCTCCTCAAAAAGAAGATGTCTGCGATGGAGAAGGAGTTGAAAACTTGACGGGCGTTGACCTCCCTGAAGGGCATAAGCGGGACAAGGAAAGGCACCGGGAAGGTCTCCTCCTCTGCGACTCCGGCCGGAGTTGCGGGCAAAACATCCTCAGGGGATCACCGGCGGCAGCCTCCAAGGCTTTGGAGGCGTCGGCCACCAACAGGTCGCGTTCGACCCACGGGCATCTCCGGGCAAAGGAGACTCAGCCCCAGTACCACCGCGGGCCTGCGGCCTACTGGTGAGGCACCTCCCTTAAGCCAGGCGTCGGCTCCTCCGGCGTAAGCTGGGAGAAGGCCGCTAAGATGCTCGACCCTTTGGGGCGCCGCGGCACAGTGTCCCCATTGGACGGGCCTCCTCATCTGAAGTCGGACACCGGCTCCTCTGGCGTCCGCGGGTTTGACCCATAAGCCACCGTCGGCTCCTTCCGGTGTGCGCCGGACCTCGGAGCCCTACGGTGGACCCTGCTGTATCTATCGTGCCAGGCTCCGCAGTCTTCACTGCCATCAGGAGAGCCCCAGTCCCCCTGCCTGACCCGGATTTTTCCCTCCGTCCCAGACGAGGCTCAGGACCCTGGGCTACCATCCGATCCTCTTCCTGAAAACCGGATCTGGCGCTAGCGCCGGCTCCTCCGGCCTGGGCCTGACAGCGCCAGTTCTGACACCGGCCTCTCCGCCAGCGGAGGATTTTCCTCTTCTTCCGGGCCCTCCACCCCACGAGCCTATCCCAGCTGATCCGCCCGTGGAGTACCCGGCTGGGCCGTCTGCCCCGGCAGCTCCTCCAGTGCCTGGGTGTCCGCTGTCATATCCGACGCCGATCTTCCCAGGTCCGCAGTACCCTGCGCCGCCATACCCGGTGCCGACTCCTTCGACGCTGCAGTACCCGACGCCACAGTACCCGACTCCGGTTTACCCGCAGCCGGGTTGTGGATACTCTCCCTACGGATTTCCTCCGTATAACTATCCTCCTCCTCCACGGCCCCCTAGGCCACTGGTGGATCTTCAGGAGACCCTTGCCTCCTGGTGGGCTGAGGCCAAGGCTCAACTCACCAAGGAAGTCGAGAGCCGTCTTACGGCGGCAGTGCCACCCCCGGCTCCCGTACGCCCCAGACGGCACCCTCCCTCTCCTCCTCCGGATTCTTGGGCTTTACCCTCGGGATCCAGAGAGGGGCAGGACACGCGTGCTGGGATCCCTCCCAAGGAACCCGTTCCTCCCCCTAGTCGAGTTAGGGAGTCTTACTCTGCTTCAGATTCTTCCTCCCCTTCTCTCTTGGACTTCTTGGAGGCTTCCGATGGATGTTCCGAGAAAGACAACGAGCCATGCTCTCCAAGCCCCAGCCGAGGACTCTTCGGAGGATCCTTCCTTCACGGAGTTGCTCAGGAAGTCCATCAATGGCATTCCTTAGAACCAGATCCTCAACGGGTAAAACTCGCTAAACATCTGGACTTGCCCCTTATGGCTCCTACCTTAGTGCCACCCTGGATCGAGACTCACGCCCACCTTGTTTCCACTATTTGGAAGCAACCGTCGGCTTTAGCCTCACTTCACAGGAAGTCGAACAGGCTATACCAGGCTCCGGAGGGTGTAGACTTTTTAGACTCTCACCCGATGCAGACTCGGTTGTGATTAGCGCCGCTCACGGCCGGTCAGCACACCCGAAACACTTGAGCTCATTTCCCCCGGATAAGGAATCTCGCCTTCTGGATCAGTATGGAAGGAAGATCTATGCTTCTTCACACTGGGGATTAGGACCCTGAACTATGTAGCACATATGTGGGATTACCAGAAGGCCATCCTTACAGGCGGAATCCAAGATTGACTCTTTGCCTGACTCCCAAGTCAAGCAGGAGTTGGCCGACCTTGTCCGTTCTGCTCGTTCAGCCAGTCGTCACATTCTGAGGGATGACCTACGACGCAGTGGACACCGCAGGACGGAGCTCTGCGTTCGCCGTAAGTCTTCGGCATCACGCATGGCTCCGTGTGTCAGGTCTGGTCCCGGAGGTGCAGTCAGTGATCCAAGAAGCACCTTTCAGGGGTTCTGTGCTTTTCGGTGGCGATGTCAAGGACATCATCACTGATTTGCAGGAGAAGGGGACGGCCCTTAAATCCGTTGATTCAATGTACCGTCCCCATCCCCCACCGCGCCGTCCCTTTCGCAAACGCAGCCGGCCTCAAGCAAAACCTCAGGGAAGGCGGGCCACTAAACGTCGGGCCCCCACAGCTGCCAGGCCCCCGCCACCCAAAAAAGCAATGGGTGCCCAAGCTGCGGCGCTGCCTCACACCACCTGACTCCTTCCCTCTCCCACCGCCTCCGGATGCCCCGGAGGAACTGGTAGGAGGGAGATTCTCCCTCCACCTTCCGGGTTGGGAGCGGATAACATTGGATTCATGGGTGCTTCAGATCATAGCAGAGGGGCACTCCATAGAGTTTCTACAGAAACCTCCACGTCACCCCCCCCCCCGAACTCCGCTTACCCAAGGGACCATCTTCCTTTGGTCAGGGAAGAAATCTCGGCACTACTTGCGAAAAAGGCTATAGAGCCCGTCCCCCCTCATCTCTATGGGACGGGTTACTATTCCCACTTCTTCCTTGTACCAAAGAAGACAGGAGATCTCAGACCTATTCTCGATCTCAGCTCTCAGAACCTGTATGTGGAATACAAGAGGTTCAGGATGCTCTCCTTCAATCCCTTTTGCCCCTGCTTCAGCCGGGGCAATGGCTTAGTGCACTAGATATGCAGAATGCGTACCTGCACATCCCCATTCGCCCTTCACACCGAAAGTACCTCAGGTTTGCATTCCAGGGGGTCCACTACCAATTCTGGGCGCTCCCATTTGGTCTTTCCTTGGCTCCCCGAGTCTTCACCAAATGCCTGGTGGTGGTAGCGGCCCACCTGCGTTCTTTGGGAGCTCAGGTTTTCCCCTACTTGGATGACTGGCTCCTGGCAGCCCGTCCAGGGAGGAACTCCTGCATTTTCTCTCCCTCACCCAGCAGGTTTTCACTGGCCTGGGTATTACCATCAACCATTCCAGGTCTCACCTGGATCCTTCACAGAGGCTCCAGTTCATCGGGGCAATTCTGGACACAACATTGTGCAAGGCCTTTCTGCCTCCGGACGGGGGCCTCCCTCCAGTCACAGATTTCCCTCCTATCGGAACACAGGAGGGTCCCGGCAAGGTCAGTGCTCCGTCTACTGGGGCTTATGGCGGCAGCCATCCTGACAGTTCCGCGCTGACGCCTCCACTTGAGAATCTCTCAGTGGACTCTTCGAACTCAGTGGGATCAACGAGTAGACGACCTAGATCATCTGGTTCTGATCTCCTCACCGATGGTAAGAGACTTGCAATGGTGGATGGTTCAAGAGAACCTTTTCCAGGGGGTCCCCTTTTATCATCCTCCCACCGATCAGACTCTGACCACGGACGCTTCAGGCGAAGGTTGAGGAGCCCATCTGGGTCCTCGCCGAACCCAGGGCCTTTGGTCAAAGTTGGAGATAGTTCTCCACATCAACGTGCTCGAGCTTCGAGCAGTGCTGTATGCTCTCCAGGCCCTTCACCAATACATCCTTCCCAGTCACCTAGCTGTCCAAACGGACAACATGTGTGTGGTGTGGTACATCAACAAGCAGGGAGGGACTCGGTCCTACCCACTGTGCAGGGAAGCGATGAGGGTTTGGGATTGGGCAACGCTTCACAACCTTCACCTCACGGCGATCCATGTTCCGGGAGTCGACAACGTCCTGGCAGACAGACTAAGTCGCTCGTCGGCTCTTTCACACGAGTGGGAATTGGACAAAAAAGTTCTAAAAAGCATCTTCCAGATTTGGGGGACTCCTCAGATAGACCTATTCGCTTCCTCCTAAAACGCAAAGCTTCCAATCTTTTGCTCGCTCGCTCCAGAGCAAGACGCTTTCTGGAGCGACGCTCTATCTCTAAGCTGGTAGGACAGATTCGTCTATGCTTTTCCCCCAATTCCTCTGGTACCTCGTGTGCTGCAGAAGCTTGCTTTGGAAGGAGCGAGAATGATTCTGATCGCTCCTTTTTGGCCCAGGCAAATCTGGTTCTCTCTTCTACAACAATACTCAGAGGTTCCTCCTCTTCCTCTTCCTTTATCTCCAGGATTGCTGACCCAGGATCAGAGGACCCTGGTCCATCCGGGACTCAAGTCTCTTCAACTTCATGCATGGCTCCTGCAGACCTAGCTCAATCTCGTTTTAGTGTCTCTCCTAAGGTGGCCGAGATTCTGGTGGAGGCTAGAAAACCCTCCACTAGGTCCACCTACGCCATGAAATGGAAAAGATTTTCTATCTGGGCTGCGTCCAGGAACGTGGAGCCCTTTTCCTGTCCTGTGACCATTCTGCTTGAGTACATGTGTCATCTTTTCGACCTGGGTCTCAGTCACTCCTCTTTGAAAGTCCATATGGCAGCTAGTTCAGCCTATCATGTCCCTTTCGCTGATAAGGCATTTGCCCAGCTGGAGGTCTCCAAAACTTTCCTTAGAGGGGTCCTTCATCTCAGGCCCCCTGTCCGGACCCCAGCTCCGCCTTGGGACTTAAACTTTGTCCTCGAGAAACTTACCCTTCCTCCCTTTGAGCCTCGGCATCCTAGAACTTGAAGTTTTATCATGGAAGATGCTCTTCTTGGTGGCCATTACTTCTGCTGCTAGAATTTCCGAACTCAGGCCTGATGTGCAAAATCCTTATTTGATTTTCACAAAGAAGCGAGTAGCTCTTCGCATGAATCTAAGTTTCTTCCGAAGGTGGTAGCGGAATATACCTTGAATCAGTCTATTGAATTACCTGCTTTCTTCACTCAGTACTCCAATCAAGGAGAATACCTGCTCCATATCATGGATGTTCACAGGATTCTGAGATACTACACCGATAGGATGAAGGATCTCAGTAAGACTGATCAGTTGTTCGTTTCCTTTGCTCACAAAAGAGAAGGCAATGCTGTTTCTAAGCAATGCCCATCAAAATGGTTGGCCCATTGCATCACTTTCTGTTATGACAAGTAGAACAAGACCCTTCCGGGCCAAGTCAGAGGTCACTCCACTTGTGGAGTTGCCGCCTCTGCGGCTTGTTTCAAGAATGTGTCTGCGGCAGACATCTGTGCTGCCGCCACTTGGACTTCAGTCCATACCTTTACTAAGCATTACAGTTTGGACATTGCCTCTCGCCGTAGAGCAGACTTGGGTTAGCTGTCTTGCAAGGCCTCCTTTGTTGAGACCTGCTAGATTATTTGCTACTTTTTGGAGTAGTTCCTCCTCCCAGTGCCTTTTCATTTGTTCCAGACTGCTTGGGATTCTGTCCTGTATGTAATTACCTACTGCAAGAGCCCTTTCTAAGTAAGATAGTACAGTTACGCAGAACTTGCCGTAACAGTAGATCTTGAGAGGTTCTTGATGAAACTCTCCATCCTCTCCATCCCCCTGGTTTTTCAGCTCCTTTTCCATTGAAAATATCTGCTCTCTCTCTTCGGGCCTGTGGCAGGAAAGAACTGGAAGGCAGGCATCCAGGACCGCCCCTTTATACCGGCGTCGTATGGCGGTCACCCTGTTATGGGCGGTCCCATCAGGCTGCTAGCTAGAAATTTTCCGTTGGGTCCTGTTGCCAGCAGTTGTCAGTCCTATATGTAATTACCTACTGCAAGAGCCTCTCTCGAAGATCTACTGTTATGGTAAGTTCTTACGTAACTGTACTTTCTGCATTTGCTTTCACTTTTTTCACAATTCTGCTCTTCTCTCTGACACAGCTGAGGTATGTTCCCATTACCGACCTCTGATTGAGAAGACTTGTATTCCCTACATCTTTAATATCTCCTTGACTTCTTTAGATAACCAAATTGATCAATTCTTTTTTATTCTTCCCAACCTATGGCACCCTTTGGTAACCTCAATGATTTCTCTCTTGATATACTCCCATTTCAGAATGCCCAATGGTGTTTCACAAGACCTGGATAAGAATAAAATACATGTGGAACAACATATATTTAAAAATCCAAAGAAAATAATAATGAAAGGACAACTGTATCAATTTTGCAAAATGGCTCTAATGATTAGTTTAATTGTGAGTGGGGATGTTCATCCCAATCCAGGCTCCTATAATGGTCTTGGTTCTGATATAGATTCAAATTCAGATTCTTGTAATACCTTAAATTTTGATTTTACTGCAAATTTACCAAAAGAAGAGTGGTTGTGTATAAACACCTGAGAATGGACTATTAAATATAGTCCGGTTATAATTATAGTTACAGAATCTTGGCTGAATGAAAAGATCATGGATGATATGGTACATCTGGGTGGTTATAGTCGGTGGAGGAAGACTAGAACAAAGAGGAGGGTTATTATTTGTGTAGCTCCTAGATGTAAAAACAGTTAAAACCAACAGGATTGGTGTGGTTCTGAAGTCCTTCCATTGTAATTTAACTTTCCGTTTACTAAGCCTCTTTTGTTATTGGGAATGTACCGACCACCAAAAGCAAGTTCTGATGTGTTTAATATATTACAAGAATTTTTGGGGGAGTACCTAAATATCCACGAAATTGTCCTGATTGGGTATTTTAATGTTGATTGGAAAATGGTGGACGCCAATCACAGTATTGTGGAGATGGCCACCATTTTGGATATGACCCAGTTAATAACAGATATAACTAGAATTAACAATAAACATCCAAATTCTTCCACAATCCTCGACCAAATTTTCTATACAGATCCAGAGTGGTTCGTGGCTATTGGGGTGCTCCCAGATTCGCTGTCGGATCATCAGATGATATATGGTATAAGAAAACAAATATTAAGAAAGCCAGGGAAAATGGTTCAGTATAGATCATTTAAACATTTTGACTACATGAGATGTATGCTAGAGTTAGAAGAACACAGCTGGAATAGGCTTAAATTAGTCCGTACTGCTAATGTTGCTTGGACATTATTTCATGATGATTTCTTGCCATTATGTAACAAGCATGCACCACTTATAAAACTAGGACAGTAAAATCTAAAAACGCTCCTTGTTATAATACTTATCTCTTTAAAGAAACAACGAGACAGGGCATGGAAGGTGGCCAGATTCTCAAAAAACAATACAGATTGGGACAAGTATAAACATCTGCGAAATCACTATAACCACAAACTGAAGAAAACTAAACAAGATTACTACACTAGAGAACTGACTTCTAATTTGACTAACAATCCGAGGGAATTTAGGAAATTTATAAAAAAAGGTCAAGGGAGTCATTTGATTATCCTAATAACTTTGAAATTGGGAATATGGAAATCCCATTAGGGTTCCAGGTTGTAGATAGTTTTAATGATTATTTTGTAACAATGGATACAGTGTCTTCATCTTAGAATGTAATAAATACAATAACAAATGTAGAAGTAGAGCTTAGAAAGGGCAAGGAGTTTGTTTTTGAATCTGTACTACCATCAGATGTACAAGATGCATTATTTAGACTAAATATTAGGAAATTGGGGGGTTTAGATGGGATCCCTAGTATTCTTCTGAAATATGCTGTTCCTATTTTTTCTTACCCCTTAGCTAGTATTTTTAATATGCCACTTACACATGGGGAAGTTCCTGAGATGTGGAAAACTGCTAAAGTGATTCCTATTTTTAAAAATGGATCAAGATGTTTACTAGAGAATTACAGTCCTATCTCATTGCTACCAATAGTAGCTAAATTGTTTGAAAAATTGGTAGCTAGACAACTTCAGACCTTTCTGGAAAAGGGAGGAATTAATAAATTCCACTCAGGGTTTAGATCCCTACATGGCACTACTTCTGCTTTATTAAAAGTAACTGGGGACGACTTCCGATGACGTCACGGAGCCAGCAACAGCACACTGAGACGAGCTCTTCTCCCAAAACCCCTTTAAAACTTATAATTTTACAAGAAGGAGCACCCAAACTACAAAAATGGCAACTCTGAAGCCCCCCAGAGATAATCGGAACAGCATAAAACCTAAAACAACCACTCGGAAACCAGATGCAGGAGGATTAAAAACTACACCACGAGAAGCGGGCCACAGCCCATCTCCAGCTAGTGTGCCAGATACCGATGAGGAACAGGAACAATTAGCCAGGTCGAGATTCGACAGGCTGTTTACTGAGCTAAAAGCAATGCGGGCAGAAAACAAAATGGAGTTTAAAAACCTAAGCCAGCACCTGCAAGGTTTGGAGAAGAGAGTTGAGGAAGCAGAGAACCGAATCAGTGATACGGAAGACTCCACAGCAAAAATGAATCTTGCCCTCCAAGCTCTCCTACAGTATACAGAACAGTTGCAAACGAAATGTGTGGATCAAGAAGGCAGATCCCGGAGGGAGAATCTCCGAATACATGGGCTTCCTGAGGGGTCGGAGACTGGTCGTATGGTAGAATTTATGGCTGACCTAATAAAAGATGTTCTGAATTTACCAGCAGGATTTCAGCTCGGAATAGAGCGGGCGCACTGGGCCTTACCAGCTAAGCCTTCCCCAGATTCAAGACCTCGATCGATTATTCTTAAATTTAACAGTTACAGAGTTAAAGAAGAAATACTGAACACTGCATGGCAACAAAAAAGTAAAGTATCTCACATAGACTGTGTTTCACCATGACGACCCTCCAGAGATTCAGAAACAAAGGCTCCAATATGCTCATCTCCTGAAGATTCTTTGCACTAAAATGTTAAATTTAACACCCTTTACCCAGCCTGGCTAAGAATATGTGTGGTCGGAAGGTGCAGATCTATGAGATGCCTGAAGAGGCTGGTAGGGCCTTGGTTTCTAAAGGCCTCATGGAGGCCTCACGCAAGTATCCCAAAACTCTGACTCCCAGCAGGACAAGCAGGTGCTCAGTGATTGGCTGGCGATGATGTCCAAAAGCGGTGCTGCAGCCTTCTTCATAGTCGCTGAACCCTCTGGCAGTAATTCGAGTAGCACTAAGGGAAATGCAGACCAAGAAGGGAACCCAAGTGGAAGACACGTGGGACTGAAAAAAGATAAGTAGCAAAATAAAAAGGGAAGACCAGAGGGGACCTTTGCTATAGCATCATATGCTGTACCACTGTACTCTTGTCATAATTTGGTAACGTAGTATTAAAGGAGCAGTCTTGATTTAGCTAAGTAACTGCACTGGACAGATGAACTGTAACTGGAAGTGATGTGGGAGACATGATGCTAATTATTTCAGTCCACAACAAACTTTAAAAACAAACAACGATCAGTAGAGGAATAATACTGAAACCTAATCTGAATACTGAAAAGCTTTGGGGAGTGACTGTATTATAGGGGATCAGGACATGGGGTGCTATTTTCAACGTGTAAGCAGAGGAGGAGGACGTTTTGCTGCGATTACTTTCTTTACAGGTGAGACAGTGTTCAGTGCTGGTATTCGGAGGAGACTATCAACGTCACACACTGCATTAGGTCCTGCAGTGATAAGAGCCTAAATAAGTTCTTAGTAGTAGGCTCTGAGGGACCTCTACTGCTAGTGAGGGAGGATTTTTCTTCATCCCCTAGCCAGACTCGCATCCCCCTCGCAGAGATGCGACCTGGCAGTAGAGATTCGCTGGGAATTTAAGTGAATCTCCTACATTGGAAGCCATTAGATGTTAGAAAATAGTGTAAAGTTGTGTTATATCCAAGAGTTTGCTGTTTTAACTGGTTTGTTACAGGGAGAGATTTTTACCGTCATGCTATATAGTTTGGTTTATAGTGCCCATGGATACTTATGGGACAACAAGGAAATAAGGGGATTTATGATTATAGAAGTTCTCACTGAACCACAGTGAGGGGGTCTAATGTGAAAATTGTGTCCTACAATGTGAATGGTTTAGCCAACCCCATTAAGAAAGCAAGAAATATGTCTTTTTTTAAAGAAAACCGGGGTGGCTTTTATGTTACTGCAAGAAACCCATATGAGCAAAACAGGGCATGAAAAACTTTTGAAATTTGGTTTCAAGAAAGTAGTGGCATCACAATACAATAAAAGGCGCAGACGGGAACCGCTATTTTAATTCCACATTCCACTCCCTTTGATCTTAAAGATACTATGATAGATAAGCAAGGTAGCTACTCAGCAGTTAAAGGTCTCTATAATGGGTCTATGATCACACTTATATCCCTATATGCACCACCAGGGATGGAGTTCATTTTTTTTAGGGACTTACTCCTCAAGGTGATGCATTGGGCGGAGAGCTGTTTTGTTCTGGGAGGGGATTTAAGGCTAAACTCTATTTTGGACTCCTCAGGACACCCCCCAAAGGGGGAGAGGGGAGTAACTAAGAAGGTAAATAAGTTGTTAACAGAAATTGGCCTAACTGATGTCTGGCGAGCACATCATAAGAATATTAAACAATATACATTTTTCTCTCATTCTCACCAAACCTTTTCAAGGCTGGACTATTTTTTAATGCCAAAAGAAACAATGGGTATCTGTGACTTGGTGGAAATAGGGTCTTGCTTGTTATCAGATCATGCCCCAGTATACCTACAGTTAACAATAGGCCCGTAAACGCTCAACATTTGACGTTTGAATTTGTCTGCGCTCAGATTAAGGAGAACCAGGAAATTATAAACCAGACCATAAAGCAAGCACTACAAGATAATCGGCACCCTTAGGTTTCCTCGGGAATTCTATGGGATACAATCAAGACCCTCATTCGAGGGAAATGTATAGAAATTTCGGCTAAAGCAAAAAAGCAAAGGGATAAAAGGCAAAAAGATTTATACCACCAGATAGCTGAATTAGAAAAACAACAACAAATAAAATTAGACAAAGAAAGGGGGAAGCAACTCAGAATGCTGAAAGCTGAACTCATAAAAATATTGGACTATCAAGTGGAGCAGAGACTGATTTGCATGAAACATACATTTCATGAAGGAGGCCCGAGAGCCTTAAAGCTCCTAACTAGTCGGCTTCGCCAACATCGAAGTAAAGCCACCATTGCTAAAATAAGGGACCCCACCAAACATATACTTCAATATAAAATTGAATATACAGTGGAGTCCTTTAGGGTATATTACCAAAGTCTATATGCTAAAGGAACCTCCCTTAGGTATGAAATCAGGAATATCTAGCCCCTTGGGACTCCGAGCCTCACTGAGATGCAGGGAGAGGCTCTAAGAAGACCCTTTAATGAACAGGAAATTGCCTTGGAAATCTAGAATCTGAAAGCGGGAAAGTGTCCAGGTTCGGACGGACTACCTGCGGAATTTTTTAAACAGTTAAAAAAAAAAAACATTCTCCCCTTGCTTTGTGAAACATTTAATTATGTAAGAACAGAAGATGGTGTAGTGCCCCCATCGTGGTCCCAGGCAATAGTGTCCGTTATCCCAAAGCCGGCCAGGGACACCACCAGTTGTGCTTCGTATCGCCCCATCTCTATTTTAAACATGGACTATAAAATAATGACAGCTATATTGGCCAGAAGGGTTCAGAGGGTTCTACCTAGCCTGATGCATATGGACCAGGCTGGTTTCATTCCAGGTAGACAAATCGTAGATAATATCAGACGGACTGTTAATATAATAGATAGAATACAAGCCAAGGCTCTCTCAGCTTATATTATGAGCCTACTGTAGATACTGAAAAAGCATTTGATCAGGTCTCGTGGGACTTCAGGGCTCCCTGGCCGGCTTTGGTTTTCCTAAACTCTTTTGCCAACTTGTATCCAAGATGTATAGGAACCCGTTGGCTTATGTGCAGGCCAAGGGATATATATCCCAACCATTCCAACTTTTTAGGGGCACACGACAGGGGTGTTCCCTATCCCCTATATTATTTGCACTCTACATTGAACCTTTGGCACAAAGCATAAGGTTAAATCCAGATATCCAAGGCATAATGTGGGATGATACGCCACATAAAGTCGCATTATATGCCGACGATGTTCTATTATATCTTTCAGATCCTGAAAAATCTATGCCCAGTGTATTTCAACAGTTAGAGTCCTTTTCAAAGATATCTGGCTACAAATTAAACTGGTCAAAAACAGAGATTTTGACACTGAGTACCCATATTTTGTGGGAACTAAAAGCTAGATTCCCTATGAGATGGGACTGTCCCAACATCAAGTATCTCAGAGTGAGATTAGGAAAATCCCCTGCATATTTATATAAGGATAACTACCCCCCCCCCCACTTAAGAATATATGGTTGGACTTACATAGGTGGTCGCTTCTGCTGCTTCCCTTTTACTCAAGGCTACAAACCTTTAAAACAAATATCTTACCAAGATTATTATATTTGTTTCAAGCAATTCCATGCCCAATACCACTGAGAGAAATAAGGCAGAGGAAAATTATGACGTTTCTATGGGCATATGCACATCCAAGAATTTCCATGTAAACCCTATTTCTACCGAAGCAAGCGAGGGGAAGGGCATGTCCTAACTTACAAGATTACTGGCTGGCTGCCAAAATGAAAGTGGCCTTATTATGGTCCCACCGACCTATTCAGCCCATTGGCAACAAATGCAATTAATTAATTTCACAGATATCCCTATCTCAATGATTCTATTTAATCCATCAACACAAATAGAATGCCAAGCATATCAGGGATACTCACTAAAAACAACACTACAAGGGTGGTTGGTATGGACTAGACGGGGATATACAGCAAAAAATATGTGGAAATACAGAAGTTGGTGTTTTAATCCAGAATTTAAACCAGCCACCTATTATAAATGGTATACCCATCAAATGGAAAAGGGCCTACATGCACCTTGGCAAGTACTTAGAGGTCAGGATGTAATGCCATTTAAACTCCTTATGGCCAGAAACAACTGGAATAGTGCAGACTGTATATACTATTACCAAATAAGGGATTTCATAACTGCCAAACAGAGACAACCGGCAACTTGGCAGGATGAGAGGCCTTTTCCCCAAGCATTGAAGCCATATGGGGTAGCTCCATGGCAAAGGGCAATATATGCTATATAATATAGTGGCAGACAGAGGAATAATATTCAAAAGATTCAGAAAAATGGGCTATAGAACTGAAAACTACTTTAAATTCCCAAACCTGGGTAAAGATATTCAGAAACATATGGAAAACAGCTTCTTCCCGAGCTGGCAAGAGTTTACCTGGAAGCTCAAATTAGGTATTTTACACTCCAATGAAGTTAAATAGGGTGGGTTTACTATCCCAAGGAGATGTTGGAGAAATTGTGGTAACACCAGTGCTGATCAGTCACATATTTTTGGGTTTTGTAGTGAAATTCAGCATTTTAGGTCACAAATTTGTAGACGTTTACACAAATTATTCATACCCTCAATTGACATAGCCCCAGAGTATTGTATCTTGGGTCTCTATCCGGGGGGGGGGGGGTAAGGAGGCACACTATCTGTGGGCCATCCCAACAATAGCTGCTATGAAAGCAATAACAAAACACTGGCTACAACAAAAGCCTCCAACGCTACAAGAGTGGCTAACAACAGTAGCCCAAATTCAGCAGATGGATAACCCATTCCATAAACCAACAAAATGAAAAGTTTAACAATAGATGGAACAAATGGGACCTATATCAAAGCAAAGTGCAACAAGATATTCATATAACCTGACTATCTAAATGGAGGCCTTTTTCAAAATTTAAAATAAAAATAGAAAAGAAATGGATGGAACCTGTTAGTGCTGCTCTCCATTGCTCCCTTCCCCTTCCCTCCCTTCTTTACCATTTCCGCAGATGGGCCTTGGTAAACTATATATATAATTTTTAATATGAAATCGCTTGACAGTAACAGTTTGATAGGATTTTTTACTCTCCCAGTTTACTTTATATTTTTTTTCTCTTCTTTTAGTTATTAACAATGTAGTAATAAGGAGTCCTTTCCTCCTTTTTCATTTTCTGATGAAGGATCAATTTGATGCTTTGGTAAAGCATTTACAAGCTTTAAACATATAAGTAATCTGAGAAATCTAACATATTTACTTATATTGTGAACAAATTACTTGACTCTGTAATGAGACAAACGTCTAGATATGGTTAATAATGTATCTCAGATGGATGTACTTTTATAGAATACAGTGTACTTGATGCAAAGTTGTTTACGACAATAAACAAGTATAAAAAAAAAGTAACTGGGGACATTACAAGTCGCCGGGCAGGAGGATGTCAGTGGGGGCATTCTTTATCAAAGCCTTTGATACCCTAAACCACACGTCCTCCTGTCCTGACTACTGCCCTGGGTATGTCCACAAAGTAGTTCGATGGTTTGAAGCATTCTTATTGAGAGGAAAACAGATGGTATCTATTAATGGTTGGGAATCTGGATTTAGGGAATTATTTCAGGGTACCCCAAGGATCCATTTGGGCCCAATTTTATTAAATTTGTACATGAATAGTCTTACCTTAACTCACCCTGATGTACAGTGTCATTTATACGCTGATAACACTATTATTTATGCTGAAGGTTCAACAGTGAAGCATATAGAACCCATTTACAAGGATCATTTGATGAGTTACAGAAATTTTTCTTTGAGTCTAAACTCGTCTTGAACTTGAAGAAAACTCAGGTCGTATTATTCTCTAAAGAGAGTAGTGCAACTTACCCTGAGTTAAATCTGAAGATAGCAACCAGAGACAAAATTACTCTTGAACAAGCACAATATTATAAATATTAGGGACTATACTTAGACAGATCACGTAAATGGGCTACCGACATAGAACAGGTAACAAAGAAAGTTGGTAAATGCCTGGGTGCACTATATATAATCAGAAATTGCATGAATGAGAAGGTTAGGAAGATGTAGTTACATACAACCTTAGTGATACCACTTTTGGACTATGGAGACATAGTCTATATGAACAACCTCCACCCAGCTTTCTAAGGTAGACATCCTTTTAATAATCTAGCAAGGTTTATTTTAAACATTCCAAAAGATTGCACAGAAGTGAGTTATGTCAGTCATTAAATTGGATGTACCCAAAAGATAGGTCCCTTCATGCTCTATCATATGTGGTTAAGTGCTTTAATTGTAAAGTCTCTGAATACATTATTGATGGACTTCAAATTAGGATGGTAAAAAAGTTGTGCTCAGCAGGGAATAGAAAATGTCCTATGTCCTTCCTAGGCGAAGGGCGGAACTAGACAGAGAACATTTCTTTTCCTGGGCCCCCATGTATGGAATGCACTGCCAATTACCCTTAGGCCAGTTAATACTAATCCTTATATAGAATAAATCAAAAGATGAAGCAGTAAAGAGGTTGAATATAGACCCACCATGAACATACAAGGTACTATAGGGCAAACAATTTGAGGAATTGCACATGTATAGTAATGAATTTGAACTTGAATTCGGTTTCACTTTGAATGTTTACATTATACAGTTATTCAAAATAAGTTAACTGAAATCAATTATTTGTGACTTTTAATTGATGTTGTATTTACTTTTCGAGCTTGTAAGTCAAAGTTTATTCTGTGTATTTATTATATACTATATGTTAGTAATGCACGTTGACATCTGAAATTTTTTTAGATATTGTAACTAGGAGTAATCTTGCTAAGGACCTCGCTGGAAATGAGTTTGCCTCAGCCGAGTTTCCTATTCTTTGCTTGTCAATTGAATAAAAATGTTTACTACTTTTACTACATTTAGCTTAACACCTCGTTCTGATGATGGCCTATGAGCCCTGTCCTAAATTCATCCTCCATCTTTCTGAAGTCTGTGTTGTGAAAGTCTAAAACCATTGTTTTTGTATTATATTTTGCACCCTAATACTAACTGAACCAAACTGTATAATGATCGCTTGTACTGAGTGGTTCCTTCACTGATAGAAGTGCGAGAACTGCAACTACATTCAAAAGCTGTAAGAAGAGCTTAAAACACTAAGGAACAGCTAAACACTTATTCAGTAATACAGTTAACACACAAAGGTTCAGAGTAGCTAGGGGATCAGTACTAGGAGAGAAGGTTATACTGCCCTTCTACAGGTCACTGGTGAGGCCGCATCTAAAGTATGGAGTGCAGTACTGGTGCCCACACCTCAAAAAGGACATTAACCTGCTGGAGAAGGTACAGAGGAGGGCTACAAAGATAATAGCCGGTCAGCAGGGCAAGGCATACGAGTAGAGGTTGAGGGCACTGAACATGTACTCCCTGGAAGGCAGGAGAGAGAGAGGGGGGACATGATTGGGACATTCAAGTACTTGAAAGGGATAAATAAAGTTGATAAGGAGAGTCTCGTTAAGCTGAGTGGCAACCATATCACAAGGGGGCACAGTCTTAAGCTGGAGGGTGGAAGGTCTAGGTGGGAGGTCAGGAAGCACTTCTTCACAGAGAGGGTGGTGGACACTTGGAATGCGCTGCCAGAAGAGGTCATCTCGTTGAATAAGGTGGTCAGCTTTAAGAGAGGCTGGGATAGGCATGGGGGAAGGTAAGAATCATGGGTAGGGAGGATGGGAGGAGTGGGGAGGGAGGGAGGGAAAGGACATTTGCTCAAGCTGTGGACCCTGCAATACGAGCAGACTTGATAGCCCAAATGGCCTTCTTCTGCTGGCTTCTTCATATGTTCGTATGTAAAGTAAAAGAAAATCATGGATTAATAGTAGTCATTCAGAGCTACCTGATGAGCTAGCAGATTCTCCAAAGTGAGGTAAGGGGTCACATGATCTAGAGTTGGCTAATGATTGGAGCACTGTACAAAAACAAAATTACAAAAGAAAAAATCACTCACCTTAGTAATGTTGTTTCTTCTAATGGAGTCTTGCTATATTATGACATATGCAGTGAGTCCCAACCTTGAACTCCTCGGAGGTGAAAGAGTTAACTTTCCATGCCAGGCATGGAACGCTGAGCTCGAGCTCGGTTGAAAACTCTGTCTGTTGTTCTTCAAACTCAAACTGTCAGATCTTTATGAGCTAAACTCACTAAGGTCCTGTGTGGAAGCTGTAAACCTACACTAGCCAACTGGCTACTAAACATAAGAACACATTTTTGGTGCCAAAACAAAGACTCAAGTCAGGAGACCCAAAATAGAAAAACACACCAAGTCACCCAAAAAGGAGGGTGAAATAAAGGTGGGCATCTACTAAGTGCCAACACTGCACTGCCCACCCACATCCCAAAAAACAGAGGTTCTGAGAGGGCAGGCGGGGGGGGTCATAATATAGCAAGACTTCATTAGAAGAAACAACATTACTAAGGTGAGTAATTTTTTCTTCAAACAACTGGAAGTCTTGCTATATTATGATTTATACAGACTACACAGCAAAACCTCCATGGAGGAGGTCAGAACCTACTTAGGAAATAGGCTCTGAAGCACAGCTGTGCCAAGACCGAGCATCACTCCTAGCCTGGATGTCCAGGGAGTAATGCTTGGTAAAAGTGTGAACTGTTTTCCAGGTAGCTGCTTGACATATCTCTAGAATAGGGATGTCCTGGCAGCAGCCAGGAAGCAGCTGTACCTCTGGTAGAGTGAGCCCTCAGGCCTGAGGGAGGAACCTTACCCAGCTTTTCATAACAGAATTGGATACAAGAGACAATCCACCTGGCAATGGATCTTTTAGTGGCAGGTTTCCCTTTACCAACCTCACCATAAGTGAGGAACAGTTGAGGGGAGTCAAACCTGTGACCCTTGGTATGCTCTTTGTAGTAACTAAGGGCTCTGTTCACATCTAAACTGTGTAGCCTCCTCTCGCCAGAGGAGGAATGGTCAGTGAAGTACACTGGAAGAGAAATAGATTGATTAAGGTGGAAATCTGAAACCACCTTAGGTAAGAACTTCCTGTTAGTCCCGAGGACCACCTTATCTCTATGAAAGGAGATAAAATCAGACTCCACTGACAAAGCCTGTAATTCACTTATGCGTCTGGCAGAAGAGATGGCTACCAGAAACACAGTCTTCCAAGTCAAGTACTTAAGCTTTGCCGAAGACAAGGGCTCAAAGGGAGGTTGCATAAGCTGAGCAATGCAAACATTAAGATCCCAGGCAGGGGCAGGGTCCCTGAATGGAGGGTTGGTGTGAAGCAATCCCTTAAAAAACTCAGAGAATACAGGATGAGCTGAAAGAGAGGAGGGTTTACCTGCTGAAATAAAAGCAGACACAGCTGCCAAATGTACCTTTAGGGTAGCTGGTCTCAGCCCCAAAGTATTTAAATGGACCATATAATCCAGGACTGTGGGTAAATCAGCAGATTCTGGGGTAATATGCTTCCCAGAGCACCATATGGAAAACCTCTTCCATTTGGAATTGTAAGTAGCCTTGGTGGAAGGTTTCCTAGAAGCCTTCAATATATCCATTACACCTTGGGAGAGATGTAGATCAGCAAATTCTAACTCTTCAAGAGCCAGGCCTTGAGATTGAGAGATTTGAGGTTCGGGTACCAAACCCTTCCCTGAGCACAGGTTAACAGGTTGTGATTCCTGGGAAGACACAGGGGAAGATGGACTGCTAAGGACAGTAGGAGTGGATACCAGGGTTGTCTGGCCCAATCTGGAGCAATCAGAATCACTTTGCAGGATTGAGATCTGATTTTGACTAACACTTTGAACAGGAGAGGAAGGGAAAGCATAGAAACTTCCTTCCCATTGAGAACTAAGGCATCCAGAGGACTGGGCCCAACACTGGGGGCCTGCAGCAAAAAGGGAAGTTGGTGATTGTCTGGGGCTGCAAAAGATCTATCTCGGGGTGCTTATCTGGCAAATATTACCTCAGGACCAGGGATCCAGTGACCATTCGTGATGTCCCTTGGAAATCCTGCTGAGCATCTGCCAGGACATTGTCCTTGCCTGGGAGGTGAACTGTCGTAAGGGAGGTGTTCAGGGACTAAGCCAGAGACCACAACGTTGTTTCGGTGCAGAAGGCCGTGAGCAGTGCCTCCTTGCTTGTTGATGTACCACATTGTGGTGGTGTTGTCTGTTCTGACCTGTACAACTTTGTTCTGAACAGATTTGGAAAAACTTGAAGTGCTAGAAAAACTGCTCTGAGCTCCAACAGATTGATGTGGAGCAGAGATTCTGAGGGACCACAATCCCTGGGTAGTGAGGTCGCCCATGTGAGCTCCCACCCAAGAGGATGCATCTGTAAGGATTAAAGAGTGAGACTGGGTGACAAAGGGAACCCCTTGTCTCAGATTGCTCTGATCCTGCCACCACTGTGGGGCTTAGATCAGGGTTCGAGTTACTGGGATCAACTTGGTTAGAGGGTCTTTCCTTTGAGACCAAAAGGCTCTGAAATGGAACTGGATGTCCCTCATCTGAAATCTTGCTCCTTGCACCACTGCTGTAGAAGCAGCCATGTGCCCCAGGAGCTGTAGAAAATGCCTTGCTGGTCGAGAGACCTGCAGGGTGAATGAGGAGGCCAGAGAGACCAGGGTCCTTGCCCTGTCCAAAGGAAGGAAGGCTCTGGCTTCCTCTGTGTTCAGCTCTGTGCCTATGAAGGTGAGGGGCTGGACAGGCTCTAGAACTGACTTTGAAAGATTCAGAAGGAAACCTAGAGAGGTAAGCAGTTGCTGAGTTATCTGAAGATGTAACTTGACTTGGTCTGGAGACTGGCCTACTATGAGCCAGTCGTCCAGATAAGGGAAGATGGCAATTTTTGCCTTCTTAGGTAGGCAACTGCTACTGCCAGGCATTTGTTGAATACCCTTGAGCAGAGGTGAGGCCAAGGGCATTGCTCTGAACTGGTAATGGCCTGAGGGCAGCTCGAACTTGAGGTACTTTCGATGGGAGCTTCTGATGAGAATATGGAAGTAGGCATCCTTAAGGTCCAGGGACACTAGCCAGTCCCTGGCCTTAGAGAGGGTAGAATAATTCCCAGAGTCACCATTTTGAATTTTGGTTTAAAAGGTGCTTGTTTAAGTATCTGAGATCCAGGATGAGGCGCCATTCTCCTGTCTTTTGGGGTGAGAAGTACCTGGAGTACAACCCTTTGCCCTGGTGTGAGGGTGGAACCCTTTCCACGGCTCTGAGGCCAGGAGGAAGAGACTTCTGCTTCTAGGGCAAGCGCCTCTGTGGATTTGCAGGTGGCAGGATCTGGTTCTCATCTTTGGAAATTTTTGAAGCTGAGAACCAGTCCTAACTACTGCTTCAGGACCACTTGTCTGATGTCAGAGACTTCCAGTCCTGGACAAAGTAAGCCAGCCTGCCCCTACAGGTAGTTGAGAATCGCCCTGGCAACCCCATCAGGGTGCCTGCTTGGCAGGGCTTTAGGCTGAGGGGTGGAAGCAGGCCTGGTCACTCCCTCGGTTGGTTTGAACCGACCAGGCTGGCCATCCAGTTCAGCGGACTTTTTGGCCTCCCTTTCCCTGAGCCTACCAACTCTCTTTTCCAGGGTAGCTGCAGGAAAATTTTTGCAAATCTGGCAGTCTGCATTGAGGTGGTCAAACCCCAGACAATAAACACAGGTGGTGTGGGGGTCAGCCTTAGCAAAGACTTCCCCACAGGCACTGCAGTGTTGAAACCCAGTGGGCCTGGTTTTTCTTTTGGGTTTCTCAGACATAATGCCAGCCTAACCAAACTTACCTGTTTATGGCAATCCGCCAGGTAAGACCCCCTTATCGGTTCTGAACCGTGTCACGGGTCGTGTAAAAAGACGTAATAAAATCCGTTTTTTATAACCGATTAGAACGATAACAAACTCTAAATGATAGATTAACATATTTTAAACAACCTGATCGGTTCAAACCGAACCGATAAACCGTTTACAAGTTCCACACAGAATATAAATTAATGTAAAACCTATCTAGTACTCACAATACCACAGACAGAGTCTGAACCGACTGGTTGCGGTTTAAATTCGGTAGAAAACCGAGAAAAACAATACTTTAGCCGACAAAATGAACCGAGCAGAAGGAGAAATCTCCAGAGCGACTGTTCAGTGAGGCGGAGTAAAGAATCTGACAGTTTGAGTTTGAAGAACAACAGACAGAGTTTTCAACCGAGCTAGAGCTCAGCATTCCATGCCTGGCATGGAAAGTTAACTCTTTCACCTCCGGAGCAGTTCGAAGGTTGGGACTCACTGCATATGTCATAATATAGCAAGACTTCATGTTGTTTGAAAGGTAAGGAAAGGATTAAGCAAAAATGAATTAACACTGTCAGATAGATACTGTTGTCTACAACAGGATCCCTTGCAGAGTACAGCTTCACTGATAACTAGGCAGCAAAATGAGAAAATCGTCTTAGATAGTGCCTCCCAATCTAACTCAGAAGAACAAGTAGGCTCAAGACAGAAGGTGGTGATTGGTGATTCCCTAGTTCACTTTGCAGATACAATCATTTGTGAGCGATAGAATCAATACTTCTGTTTTCTGCCTCCCAGGTGCCAAAATCGAGGATGTTAAGTACAGTACAGAATTTATAATTTTGTAAAGGGGCAAAATTCAGCAGAAGGGCAGACAGCAAGGAGAACCAGGGATAAATGACAACCAAGGAAGGGGCTGGAGTAGAACAGTGAAACAGTCTAGGGAGGTCAAATCATGGAAAGCCATGTGTGCAAATGCCAGGAGCCTTAGCAACAAGATGGAAGATCTGGAGGCTGTCATGGTGCAGTCAGACATGGACATTGTGGCCATCACTGAAAGCTGGTGTTATGATAATCACGACTGGGAGATGGCCATACCTGGCTACAACATATTCAGAAGAGACAGAGCAGGCAGGAAGGGAGGAGGAGTGGCACTGTATGTGAAAAATGACATAAGGGCCACAGAGATCCAGGATGAACAAAATGG
This sequence comes from Neoceratodus forsteri, assembly GCA_016271365.2. Lineage (NCBI taxonomy): Eukaryota > Metazoa > Chordata > Ceratodontiformes > Ceratodontidae > Neoceratodus > Neoceratodus forsteri. The sequence goes on along the minus strand of CM057450.1, from coordinate 1,520,125,228 downwards.
GGGAGAGATACTGTGGGTTAAGCTGGAAAGGAAAATGGGGACAGCCATCCGCACAGGTATGGTCTATAGACCACCAGCCCAGGAGGAAGAAACAGATGGGGAGCTGATGCTAGCCATCCAAGGATGGCAGACAAGGAGTGAGTAGTACTGGTTGGAGACTTCAGTATTCCAGGCGTGGACTGGAGCATCCCAGCAGCAGCATCAACTAGGAACAGATTTATTCTGGACTCCTTCAGGTGCCTTCCTCAAGCAACTGGTCATGGAACCAACTCGGCAGAAGGCAATACTGGACCTTGTGCTCACAAACAGGGACAGTGTGATGGGGGTAACAGTGGGGAGCACCTGGGAAACAGTGACCACCAGTCATTGTGGTTTGAAATCACAGAAAGAGCAGAACCAAACCACACAAAAACACGTATCCTGGATTTTAGGGGGGCAGACTTTGGGAAAATGGGGAGATACTTGAAAGAGGCATTAAGGGGAATGGGACAGGAATCAGGGGTTGAGGAACAGTGGGCAGTATTTAAAATGGGGATTACAAGAACAACAGAATTATGCATTAAGCAGGTTAGCAAGAGGAAAAGGAAGAGGAGAACATTATGGTTTTCCAAAGAGGTAGCAAAAGTGAAAGCCAAAAGATTGCATTCAGGCAATACAAAAGACACAGGCAGAAGGGATAGGGAGAAGTACCAGGAGGAAGCAGCGGGAGGTCAGTAAGGGAAGCCAAAGCTCAGACAGAAGAGCACATTGCAAAATCAGTGAGTAGAGGGGACAAAACCTTTTACAGGTACATAAGTGAAAAAAGAAAGACAAAGGGAGGGATAGTGAGACTGAAGGGGAAGGATGGGGGCCGCTTGGAGGATGACAACAGTAAAGCTGACATATTGAACAGGTATTTCTGCTCAGTCTTTACTGAGGAAGAGGAGGGTAATGGGTCTGAAGGGAGTACAAGGGGTGAGAATGGTGCAGAAATGGACACAAGTCCCTTTACATGAGAAAGGGTCCTGAAGGAACTGGAAGTAATAGGAGTTGATAAAGCAATGGGGCCAGATGGGGTGCACCCCAGGGTCCTTAAAGAACTAAGAGAGGTGGTGGCTGAACCTCTGGCTATCCTGTTTAGCCGATCACTGGAAACAGGGGAGGTACCCAAAGACTGGAGGACAGCAGATGTAGTCCCCTTATACAAAGTGGGAACAAAGAGGAAGCAGGGAACTACAGACCAGTCAGCCTCACCTCGGTGAGTGGGGAAGATCATGGAAGCACTACTGAAGGAGAGATTGGTGGAACATCTGGTTGTCAATGGACTACAGGACCCAAGGCAGCATGGTTTCACCAGGGGGAGGTCATGTCAGACCAACCTCGTTGAATTTTTTGACTGGGTGACTAGGGAGGTGGATCGGGGAGGGCAGTGGACATGGCCTTTCTGGACTTCAGCAAGGCCTTTGACACTGTGCCACATAGAAGACTATTACACAAACTGGGGAATATGGGTGTGGGCAGGACAGTAGTGTGGTGGGTAGGTAACTGGCTGGGTGGCAGGACACAGAGGGTGGTGGTGGTAAATGGCTGTCACTCCACAGAGGGAAGAGTGACCAGTGGGGTACCACAGGGATCAGTGCTGGGACGGTCCTATTCAACATCTTCATCAGTGACATTGCTTGGGACCTAGAAGGCAGAATTTCACTGTTCGCTGATGACACAAAGCTTTGTAACAGAGTAGACACACCAGAGGGTGTAGACAGAAAGAGAAGCGACCTGCAGAAACTTGAAGAATGGTCAGGGTTTGGCAGTTGAAATTCAATGCAAAGAAGTGCAAGATAATGCATATGGGGCACAAAAACCCTGGCACAATATATCAGTTGGGGGTGAGGATATAGCATGCACCAAGCAGGAAAGGGATCTTGGGGTTATCATCTCTGATGACCTCAAGGTAGGGAACCAGTGTGACAAGGCAGCAGGTAAAGCAAATAGGATGCTGGGATGTATAGGCAGGGGCAGCACCAGCAGGAAAAGGGAGGTCATAATTCCGCTATACAAGACACTAGCGAGGCCCCACCTGGAGTACAGTGTACAGTTCTGGAGACCATACCTACGTAAGGACATAGACAGGGTAGAGAAGGTTCAGAGGAGGGCAACAAAGATGGTGCATGGATTGCATCACAAGTCCTATGAAGACAGGTTGAAGGAACTGAACATGTACTCCTGGAGGAGAGGAGAGAGGATATGATAGAGACATACAAGTATCTTACAGGGAGGAACAGGGTGCAGGAAAACACTATTTTTAAGTGAAAAGATGTTCCAGGACTAGAGGGCATGGGATGAAGTTGGAGGAGGGACGATTCAGAGGAAACATGAGAAAGAATTTCTTCACAGAGCGGGTGGTGGAGAAGTGGAACACCCTGCCAGAGGAAGTGGTGGGGGCTGAAACAATCACAGGATTTAAGAATGCATGGGATAGACATAAAGGAATTCTGGAGGTCAGGGGTAAGGGGCAACAGACTTCTAGGAAAACAAACTGAACTTACAAGCTCAAATGGGCAGACTGGGTGGGCCATAGGCCCTTATCTGCCGACACTGTCTATGTATCTATGTAAAAGAAGCTAAATCCTCAGTAGTCTTACATGTGGGTACAAATAATATCGGCAAACACCATGAGAAGGACATTTGTTATGACTTGATCTCATTAGACAAAATTGTACAAAAAGATTACAAGAGTAGATGCTCGGGGGAAATGCTGGACCTTGCCCAATAACTAACGCACCGAAATCTGGCCAATGGAAAATCATGTACATAAATGCCCGCAGTCTGGGAAACAAGATCGCAGACCTGGAGGCAACCATGACAGAGGCTAAACTAGACATAGTGGCCATTAGCGATCACCAGTAACCACACTTGGGAGACTTCAGTACTTGGCTATGTACTGTTCAGAAAAGACCGAGGTGCAGAAAAAGGTGGGGGGCCTTTATGTCAATGAAAATATCAAAGCTACAGAAATTCAGAATACACATGAGCCAGAAGAACTGTGGGTCACCCTGGAAACAGGAAATGGGCAGTCATATGAACTGGGGTTGTCTACAGGCCTCCAGACCAGGGGGAGGACATAGACACATTACTGTTAGAAGATATACAAAACATGACAGCTAAAGGGGAGGTTCAGATAATGGGAGACTTCAACATGCCAGATACAGATTAGTCAGTACCAGCAGGAATATCCGCCAGAATTAGACACATAGTAGATTCCTTGCAGGGGAGGGCCTCAAACAACTGGTACAACAACCCACAAGAGACAGGGCTATCTTGGAGCTAGTACTGACTAATGGGGAAAGGATCACAGATCTCCAGGTAGAAGGTCACCTGGGGGCCAGTGACCATCACATGGTGTGGTTCAAGTTTGGCCACTAGAACTAAATCATCCATTCCGAGGCAAAGATGGGACTTCAGAGGAGCTGACTTTGATAAGATGGCCAACAGAGTTAAGCTAGCCCTGGCAGAAGAAATTCAGGTGAGGGTTACAGGCATAGTGGGCAAGCATTAAGGATACAATACTTGAATCAACAGCCCATTGTGTTAGGGAGAAAAACAAGAGCAAATGAAGGAGGAAACCACTTTGGTTCTCAAAAACAGTAGCAGAAATGATCAGAGCCAAAAGGTTGGCCTTCAGGAAATATAAGGGAACACAGCGAGACGAAGATAGGGAGGCATACCAAACTTTCCTAAGGGAAGGCAGTAAGGCAGGCAAAGGCCCAAACCAAGGAAACACTAGCACAAACAGTAAATGAAGCGGACAATACTTTCTATAGATACATTAGTGAAAGGAGAAAGTCCATGGGGGTATTGCTAAGATCAAAGGGGATAAGGGTGAGTGTGTGGAGGAGACCAAGGAAAAGTATCTATCCTGAATAGATACTTCTGCTCAGTATTTACTGAGGAGAATGTGGGGCAGGGCCCACAGCTCAGCACCATGCACATGGAGGGAGGGAGGTGTGCACAAGTCCCTTCACAAAAGAAATGGTCCTACAAGAGCTCTCTGAGCTCAGGGTGGGCACGGCAATAGGACCTGCTGACATACTCCCAGGGTACTAAAGGAGCTAAGGGTGGAACTAGCAGAGCCATTAGCAGAACTGTTTAGTGAGTCTCCGAGCACTGGAGAGATCCCAGAAGACTGGAGAAGAGCTCATGTGATCCCGCTTCACAAGAGTGGCAGCAGGGAACTACAGACCAGTCAGTCTTACCTCAGTAGTGGGCAAGATTATGGAGGCACTCCTTAAGGAAAGGATAGTGCAACACCTGGAATCCACAGGAGCGCAGGATCCAAGACAGCATGGGTTTACAACAGGAAAGTCCTGTCAAACTAATCTCATAGATTTCTGTGACTGGGTAACCAGAGTGGTGGACCAAGGAGGAGAAGTTGTTGTCACCTACCTTGACTTGAGCAAAGCTTTCGATACTGTTCCACATGGAATTGATTAATAAGCTGAGGTACCGAAGGGTGGGTCAGAGGTTGGTCATCTGGGTGGCAGACTGCTAGATAGGCAGAAAACAGAGAGTGGTGGTAAGCGGTATACAGTCAGAAGAGATGCAAGTCACAATATCACATTCACATAACTGGACTGCCTTATACGGTATAGGCTGCCGCCCATTGGCTCTTGCTGTGAACCAATGGACGTGCAGCCCTACCAACAATCAGTCAGGAGGCGGAGGGTGGGTGGGGTGCTACCTCGCCGGCTGACGGAGGCGGGGTGGTGGGGCTCTGTGGGTGGGTGGGGTGGGGGCCACTAGATCACCAGGGATATTGGTCTTTGGGGGGGTGGGTTTGCGTTATGCCGCGATTGGGCTTCGCGGTCCACTGGACCACCAGGGATATTGGACTTTCAGGAGGACATCTGATGCCAGCGATCAGGCTCTTTTCGGAGGGCGTAGCGTTCTGCCAGCGATCGGACGTGGGGACACTTCAGCCCAGATCGGGGCATGTGGGGGTGCCGCCGGGAGCAGTGGAAGAGCCACCCACAGGTGGCAGCTGCTGTGTTGCGCCCTGCAATGCGGCAGCTCACCTGTCGGTGGCCCAGGCTGATCTTTTTTTTTTTTTTTTTTTTTGGGCTTAAAGTTGTGCAGGCGCAAGTGGGAGGTTGCGCCTGCATAAATCTGCACAGCCCGGCTGAATATTGGGCTGTGCAGTTGATGCATGGTTCCTCCCCCTTCGGTTGCGCATGCCTTCATTAGCATTGTGCTGTTGCTCAGCATGATTTGGGGGGGGCGCAACTGCCTCTTGCTGAATATCGCAGAATGGCGCATTTCGGACTTGCGCAGGCGCAACCCTATTGCACATGGCTCAACTCATTTGAATATCTGGCCCAGGGGTTTCAACTAGTCAGAATAACAACCCAAAACATTCCACTTTAGCATTTAAGAATATGCAGAGGTGAGTTTCAAACCATAAAGAAATCAACTGCTACCTGTTTAATGCAAGAAGCTTACACAATAAATTTGATGAATTGACTGCATTAGTATTATGTGACAAACCAGGGATTCCTGAAACATGGTGGACGGACAACTGTATTTGGGACAGGAACATCTGTGGGTATAATAAATTCTATAGGACTAGAAATGATAAATGTGGTGGGGGCATCGCCCTATTTATAAATGAAGGTCTCGTTTCTATGGATATTTCACTTAGTGAAATTTGCAAACATGATAACGGTGAATTCTTGTGGGTAAAAGTGTCAAAAAACCACTCCGACACCTTTATCATATGTCTTTGTTACTGCCCGCCCCCTGAAATGACACATGAGGAACTCAGTATTTATAAATGAAATGGAATCAGAATGTGAAAATGGTGATGTTCTCATAATGGGAGACTTTAATTTCAGAGATATTGACTGGAAAAATCAGTCCACTGTATGTCCATCTAGTAAGCTCTTTATGTCAGCTTGTGAAAAGCTAATGCTATATCAACATGTAACAGAACCAACAAGAGGAAACAGCATCCTGGATCTTGTCCTGGGCATCCCAGATTTGAGCATATCCAAATGCATTGTTGGTCTGCCACTGTCCAATAGTGATCATCATTCAGTTAGTTTTGTTATTAATATATACTACTCTGCATTTACAAATAATTCCTGCTTTTACAATGATAAAAAAGCAGATGTTAACAAAATAAAAACACTTTAGCAGTGATTAATTGGGACATCCTGTTGACAAATTACAACACCAACCAAATGTGGTCTCACATATAAACTACCATACTGAGACGGGATTAACCCACGACAGGGTATGGGTTTACTGAGCATTAATACACGCCGGGGGGGGGGTTGGAGTCACGAGGCGAAGTATTTTTTCACGGAGAGGGTTGTGGATACATCGAACAGCCTTCCTGAAGAAGTAGTGACTCAAAAACAGTGGGGAATTCAAGAATGCATGGGACAGACATAAGGCCATTCTAGTGGGGGGTATGAGGAAGTAGGCTGTTGGTTAACTAGGATCTGCAGCCTATGCATTAGGTAGGGAAATGGGCAGACTAGGTGGGCCAAGTGGTCCTTATCTGCTGTCAGATTCTGTGTTGCCGAGTGACTTTTTAACCACCCAGGCATGGATTAATGCTCAGTAAACCCATACTCTGGAGTGAGTTAATCCTTTTATAACATGGGCAGTGTTATGTTACAGGTTTACCTAAAGAAATAGTAAAATAAAGCCCTGTGAACATGCAACTATGGGTATATCAGGGATTAATCACTGGTCAGGTGATCCGTTTGGATGAATCAGAAGACATTCTTTTCAGAACCCATGTTATAAGTGTTGGTAGTGAATGCATCCTGAGGTATAAAAAAGCAAATAATCACAAAAGGGAAACAAGATGATAAAATGGAAAGTTATGGAAAGTTAAACAAATTAATAAATAAAAAACAAAAAGCTTTCTTTGCGTTCAAAAAATACATTAAAATGGATGGAAAAGCATTTGATAGAATTAGTGGGAATATCTATTTGAAGTGTTGGCCGGTTTGGTCTGGGTGAGTCGTTTATTGGGTGGGTCAGAGCCATGTATCTTAAACCAAGCGTACGTGTTGTTGTAAATGGATGTCACTCTGACACCCCTCAAGTTGAGTAGAGGCACGAGGCAGGGGTGCCCGCTTCCCCATTTTGTTTGCCCTGGCGATCGAGCCTAAGGCGTCGACGATGCGCCAGCATAAAGAGTGAGTGGGAATAGAAGACACAGGGAGAGAAATATAAGGTGGCGTTATACGCGGACGACATGCTATTATTCGTGGGGAACTACAAAAGTCCATGGGGCATGTAATGAGCATTATTGATAGATTTGCAGGTTTCTCGGGATATAAGATTAATGTAGGAAATCTGAAATTATGGGCTTCCCAGAGGTTGGTCGGAGATACAGCAAATGGATTTTAGGGTGGCTGGGACAGATTTTAAGTACTTGGGGTCCAGATAGGATGGCGATGGGAGGAGCTGTATGGATTAAACTATCAGCCCTGATTAGGTCAGTCTTGGCGGACCTTAAGCGTTGGATGCAGCTACCGGTGTAATGGATGGGAAGGATAAATATAATAAAAATGAATATTATCCCCTAGGTTCTATACCCCATGCAGATGCTGCAGTTGCGACTTACCACGAAGGATGTGAAAAGGTTAGAGAGGGGGTTCTCATGCTTTATATGGCAAGGTAGAAAACCCCAGATCAGTCTGAAGAGGCTTAAAGCAGATAGGCTTGGGGGGGGGCTCAATTTCCCAGATCTGGGCACTTACTATAGGGCAGTGCAGTTAAGGGGGATAGCCGACTGGGTGCATAGGCCGGAAGTGGCTAGCTGGGTGGAGCTAGAACAGAGAGGGCACGGGAGGCTCACAGCCTACCTGCATAGTAGAGGTCTGCGGCGTATAGGGAACTAGGAATGGTAATCCGTTAGTCAGGGAGACATTGGAGGCTTGGGATCATCTTTGGCGGCGGAAAGGTGGAGGTCAGAGGGAGAAGTTGTTACTTCCGATAGCGAATAACCCTTTCTTTGTACCCGGGATGGAGGATAGAGGTTTTTTGGAGTGGGAAAGGGGGGGAGTTCCCTACATAGGGGCTCTCTTGGAAAAGGGTGAGTTAAGGGAGTTCGATAGGGTTAGAAGAGATGTGAGGTTGGGGACATTTCAGTTATCTCGTTACTTGCAAGTGAGAGCCTTTGTGGGGAAGATGAATATGGGGGAAGGGGAGGGTTATACCCGAACGAAGTAGAGCAGATGGTGTGCCAAGCTAAATCAGCCCAGAAAGGTTTCCTAGGGAAAGTAGCCAGACAGGATAGGCAAAGGCTTCGTGATTTGACTAGCACCACTAAGGCCCGGTGGGGGAGTTTAGGAATACAAATATCAGAGGAACTGGGAATTGGTTCTGGGGATGCGGAGGGATCATGGTATGCAGCAAGTTTAAAGAGGCCTTTATAAGTTTCTGCATAGAGCATACGAGCCAGCCATGGTTCAGGTACACCAACAGTGTCTCCATTGTGCGGAGATGTAATAAGGGATGGGCACCTTCTTCCACTGTTTCTGGTCGTGTCCGGTCTTGGCCAGGTTCTGGGGGAGGTAGTATCAGGTAAATAGAATAACAGGGAGACAATTACCTCGAGACCCCTTGGTGTGTTTATTCGGGGTGGAGGTGGTAGGAGGGGAAGAGGAGTGGCTGCCTCTGCAGAGGAGCACAAGGGTCCTGTTTATATTGGCCAGACATTGCATTCAGAATACCTGGGTCAATGGGAACAGGCCCACAGTGGCTGAGTGGTGGAGAACGGTCATCCGCACCCTGGCGTTGTAGAGGCTCACCCTTTGGATGAGGGATAAGGAAGAGGTGTTCCTGAAGGACTGGACTCCCTTCTTAGCATCCCTGAGTATGTCTGAGAATATAATGTTACGTACAGGGTTAAATGTATAAGTAATATCAGGGAGATTGATGCAAAAGAAAGGGATATGGTGGTTAATTGAACAGCCACCGCCATGAGTCTATGTCCTTATGACTTATATGTTCTTATGTCTTTGTTCTTACTCTTATCCCCGTGAAACTGTATCTATATTTACAAGTGTATAGGAAGTGAATAGGGCAGGATGTTGTGAGAGCAAGGTGGTGGGTATGACTGAGCCTTTTTAAGTAGATGGGGGTTGCACACTCGACTGCATGCGTGTACGAATGTATGTATGTAAGTATCTTTTTTTTTTATGTATCTAAATATCGGTCTATCTACATGATTACTTACTGTGTCATCATGCTTAATGCATTGAATTTAGTATAATTATTTATCTGCCAACTGACTGTGCTTAGGTACTAGTTCCTTATTATTATCTAACAGTCAATATGTATTATTAGTTGTATTATTAGTTTTTTAGAGGAAATGTTATTATGTCTATGTGTGTGTGTGTGTTTAATGTTGTATGTGATATATGTCATGACTGTAAAATTCTCTAATAAACAGATTATTCAAAAAAAATAGATGAAATATAAACAACTGTTAAAACAATGCAAAACAGCAATCAGGAACTCTTAAGAAAAATACAGAACTACTATTAGTTCTCAATGCAAAAACTAGCAATGGTAAAGCTTGTTTTAGTTACATAAATTCTTTAAAAAAAGACATGCAAAATCGGTCCACTTGAATGGACCTATAATATGATTAACAACCCGATAGAGATATCAGACATATTCAGTAATTATTTTTGCAGCATATATGACAGCAAGTGCAGTAGCAATCTGCCCATTATAAATGTTTCAGCTGAACATATACACTAACTGAAGAAGAAATAATTAAGGACTGGATAGAATTAGACCAGATTACGCTCCTGGTCCCAATTCCGTTACTGGCTATATGTTAAAAATTACCTAATACACCCATTAAAGATGCTATTTGAGAGAAGCACAAACCTGGGTGAAGTACCAAATGGACTGGAGAACAGCTAGTGACACCTTTATATTTAAAAAAGTGTAACAGGCAGCACATAGAGAATTATAGACCGATTATCTTAATCTCAACTGTGTGTCAAATTCTTGAGGCTATTATTAGAAATGGACTCAATATTTCTCTGGAAAATCCCGATGCAAAACAACATGGATTAATTAATGGAAGATCATGTAACAGATCTCTTGTGCTTTACGAAAACATCAGACACAGACTGGATATTAAGGTTCCATACAGCGTTTTCTATCTAGACTTTAGTAAAGCTTTCGACTTAGTTCAATAGCGCCATATTAAAAAGCTTTCCCTCTTGGTATAAATCAGTGTCTTATAACTTGGATTGCTGACTGGTCATCTAATAGATCACAGCGGTAGTTTATAAATGGATGTTCATTGAATGTATGAACATATGAAACTTGCCAGCAGAAACAGGCCTCACGGTCTATAGAGTCTGCTCGAATGCGCAGTTAGCACCCCATACTGCAGCTGCCCCACCCCAATATACTTGATAGGTATGATACAGTCCCTCACATAGAACTGAACTTCTAACCCTGTGCTTGTAAAGGCACATCCAGTGTGCCACCTGAGGAGCTTCCAGTGTGCCACCTGAGGAGCACAGGAAGTGACAAATGAAGTTCCTCAGGGCTCCATCCTGGGACCCATAATTTTTACATTTTTATTGCTGACCTTACAATTGGTCTGGGCTGTTGGTTGGCAAAATATGCTGATGACATGAAGCTTGGAGGATCAGCATGACTACCGACTGCACTAGACTCCAAGATGCTCTGAGCAGCTGTTGCTCGTTAAAAACAGTGGGGATGCAGTTCAATCTAAACAAGTGCTGAATGATGCATCTGGGCAGCAACAATATAAAATTTGACTACTACTTATATGGAAAACAGATACTTGAGACTAGCATAAAAAAGACTTGGGGGTCTTTATTGCCAATGATCTCAATTTTAAAAAGCAGAAAAATTAATCCATCTGCAAGTTTAATAGAACAATGTGGACAATAAGGAAGAACATTAATTTGAGAGACCCTCAGGTGATATTAACCCTCTACAGAGCATATGTTCGACCCCAACTAGACTTCTGATCACAGTTCTGGTCACCATATAAAAACAGTGATATTAGCCAGATTGAAAAACTCCAAAGGAAATTTACTAAACAATTCTTAGGTTTTGAGAACTTGGATTATAGCAGCGGTTTGACAAGTTAAACCTAATGTCTCTGGAGACAAGGAGACTGAGGGTGGTCTGTTATTACCATGGGATATAGTTAATGATCCATAGTTGTTTTCAGAAATGAAATTCAAATATAAACAGGATGCTCTTGAAACCAGAGGTCATCCATTGCATTTACAATATAGAAAGGTAAATACTGTTAAGCAAAGCTCCTGGTTTTCATGCAGGGTAGTTAGATCTTGGAATTACTCCCTTAGACATTATTCCTATTAAAATAAAATTACATTTAAACATAAGCTAGACAAATGGCTGTTAGAAAAACAGAGCCTTGTCCATTATGAATAAACCGGATAGGAGCATCATGGACTCGTGCACTTTAGCTCCTACTACCATCTAGTATGAACTCTAGTATGATGCTTTACCCATACTGTTGCCATTTGTCAGGACTTGATCTAAGAGGCTTCCTACCCTTGTATGATCATCCACATTTGGATCAGAAACAATCCTGAAATAACTCCAGTATTTTGTGGCTCCTGGTACTATGTGCTGGAACACTCCAGTCCTCATCTGGTAAATTACAGTCATGCACCAGTACAACTTCATCCCCTCTTTTGTAGCTTTTTTGATTTCCAGTGCCAGTTCATCATCCAGTGTCTCAGTTTGGTTGGGTGGTCTATACACCACTATAATACGAATAATCCTCCCTTTTTCTAGGAATAGTTGAACCCATAATGTTTCTGCTCCCACATATCCACAGAGTTCTTTGTCCTCTATAACCCCAATATCCTCTCTAACATATAATGCAACTCCTACCCCCTTTACCTTTCACCCTGCCTTTTCTGAATAAGACATAACCTGGGACAGTTAGGTCCCAGTCATTATGCTTTGTGACCCGTGTCTTCGTAATTGCCATTATGTCTGGTTAACCCTCTAATGCTAAGACTTGAAGATCTCCCACTTTATTGCCCAGGTTTTTGGCATTCAAACTTGTCATTCTCCAAATGCCCTGTTTCCCAATTTTCCCTCTCTTGTTTTTATTTATGTAAACTGTTGTACTTTATCCAGCAATTTCGCCAACCCCTTAGGTTATCCCTGGTGCAAGCCTCCCCACCTACTAGTTTTAAATGCCCTAGTATATAAACTTTGGATGTTTGTCCCAATGCTATTGTTCCTCCCCTATTGGAGTGAAGGTCATCTTGCTTAAATAATTTCCTGTCTCCTCAGAAATTTCTCCACTCACCAATGAAACATAACTTCTCTGCGCACCAACCTTTTAGCTAATTGTTAAACATATAGATCTTCAAGGATAGCTCTTTCATCAGGCCACATCTTTGAAACTATACCCATGTCAGCACTAGGACCACATGGAAACATTGCAAGTCAGGGGCTGCCTACGACAACGTCATGCATTGGCATCTAAATAAACATGGGCGGCCCCACCTCTCCTCAGTTCTTTTCCCACTGTCAGACCTGTTGGACCCACCATCGTATATGATGCTGCAAAAAGCTGCCATTTCCTTTTTTTATGTATAAAACTAGTAATCACCTTCTTAGTGATTTAGGCGACCTGCATTCCACGGAAAGAACTGTCTACACTTTTTTTTTATTGCAACTGTGGAGAGAAAATCTAGAAGGACATTGTGCTCAACGTGTGTGTCTGCTCTATAGACTTCTCTCACAACATAAAAGCCTGTGAGATCTGGTGGGGATTCAACTCCACTACCAGGCGACTCAGAAAAGGGGTACCGGAAAAAGTTTTCCTCAAAAAGACCTTAGCCACAGTGGAACAGCAGCTACCGGGCAGATCTGCGTTGCCTGCGCCGTTGACCAAATTGCTGTTGTAAAATCCCGAGACAAATCCTCCTCAGGGAGCCACAAACACTGGGATAAGGAAAAGGCTTCCCTGGCAAGCTCCAGGTCACTGCTGCAGACTTCAGGTACATCTCAAACTTTGACGCTGGGCGCTTTGGCAGTGACCACCCCCCCCCCGACATTGTCGACCAGATACCAAGGTCAGGACTTGTCATAGGCACTGCTGGGCCTAATGCAGCTGGTATGATGCCATTGTCACTGGAGATTCAACCTCTGCTGTCAACTGGTGCAGTCGTGATCACTACAGCAAGTGGCATCAATGCACAGGCCAGTCCTCCTATCATTTTCAGATGTAATACGGCAACTATTACCAGGCTGGCCTCCACATTCAGTGGTCACGTTGATGGGGACTACCACTACAATTCCCCCATCGATACCCTAGTCTAATATGTTGTGTAATAGACCTCCTCAGGTGCCGCCAACATCACCGGTGTGGTCCTCCATTCCTGTCGATGAGAGAGATGATGACGAATGTGGATACAATCCTGACCCTATAATGGATGAGGAGGAGGAAGACTGTGCTGAGGACAACCAGTATGTGCATGGCACCAGCTCAAAAGTATCCTCCTGCAGTAAGGACTCTGTGGTAAATACCCTAAGGTCACTTCCAGAGGATACCTCCTTTTATGCCATGATGCAGCAAATGCCTGCCATGGGGTTTACTTTGGAGGAACAGGATTCCTCTAAATGAAACCTTCTGGAGTTTCAGGACATGTCAGAATCTCCCCTGCTATCATTCCTCCCCGTAACTAGCACTGGAGAATGCTACTTAAGCAGCGGTGATTGATTTTATATGTTAGCACGGGTGATTAGGGGAGGGTGGCTGAAGTACATCTGCCATGACTTCATGGGTGTTGGAGTGCGGGATCGGCTCCCAGGCAGGAGCACATGGCCCTGAACTGTGTCCAAGATTGCCTCTATGTACTGCAGTCTTTGACATAGAGGCAGTACTGACTTTGGCAGACTGACTGTCACCCCAGGTTGTCGAACAGCTTTGTGGTTCAAGCTAGGGTATGTAGGAGTTGGTTCCGGGAGTGGGCCTTTAAGAGCCAATCATCCAGGAAGGGAAAGACATACAGAACTTCCTTGCGGAGGGCTGCTTCTACCACTGCCAAGCACTTGGTACAGACCCATGGTGCAGAAGATGCAGTAAGCCAAAGAGCAATACTCTGATCTGGTAATATTCCCCTTCCAACATAAATCTCAGATATTTTCTGTGATATTTCCAGATTTTTACATGAAGGTAAGCATTCTTCATATGTAGGGTACATATCCAGTCCCCTGTTTATAACAGGGGAATCAGAGTTAGCAAAGAGACCATACAGAACTTCTTGTACTCTATGTAGAAGCTGAGATCGCTCATGTCTAGAACAGGCCTCAGATCTCATGTGCATTTGGAGACTAGAAAGTATCTGGAGTAGAAGCCTCTGTTACTCTGCCTGGCAAGAACCAGTTCTATGGCACGTTTTTGGAGTAAGGCCTGCACTTCCTCTCTCAACAGAGACATGTGTCTCTCTGGGGATACATTGAGACTGGCGTTGGATGATCTGGAAGGGTATCTAGAAGCTCCATAGCATGATCTTTCACAGTAATGTCCAATACCCATTCATCTGTGGGATCTCACTCCGTTGACTCAGATGAAGGGAGAGACAACCCCCATGACTACTCTGGGGGCAGTGGAGGTTGTAGGGTATATTGTTGTGATTTATTTTTTTTGTATAGTTTCTTTACTCCCCTTCGCTGGTCCTTAGGTCTCTCTCCAGCACTGCTCACTTCTTACCCATTGTCCCGCTCTGTCTGAGACTCCCCACCATCCTATCTCCGGCAGGCATATCCCCCAAATCCTACCTGGCGACTGACTTCCTGGCTCTGAGCCCCCCTGGGTAAGGGCCGCCAACTCCTTCCCGCGCTCTGTCTTAGGGGTCAAAGTTGCCGCTAGGGATGGATAACGGAGATTAATGGGACATGCCCACAGTGAGCATGGATGGGTTCATGAGCAGGCCTCGCCACCCGGTGCCAGGTGTTTTCCACTTTCTTGGTTTCCCAGGAGCTGGATGTGGAATAGCGTCCGAGCACGTGATGGGCATGCTCCTGCACCCGCCCACAGGACGTCCGCTGAGGCTCCCATACCCCATACTCGTGGTCTCCACAGCTTGCAATCCCTGACCACCACCAGAGGTCGCTCTCCTGCCTCTGCCAACCTCCGGCTGCCCAAGGTCATTCCTGAACCCAGATCGCCGGCGTGAGGTGTGGCATCCAGCGCCTCAACCCTCAGCACCACCGGGCCGGCCGATATTGTTGTGATTGTTGCCTGCATCAAGATTATTTAATGCTAGGTCATTTGTTCTTACATGAACGATGATATCCGGTTTCATACCTACTTTACGAACAACCCCATCTAACCTAGTGTTGTGTCTTTCAGCTGTCATCCCTGCCAGATAGTGAACCACAGCACCTTTCTGGTTCTTTGTACACATAATGAACTCTGTCCCCCTAATGATGGAATCCCCTTTTTCCATCTCTCTCTTGTTAAAGTCTTTCTGTTTAGGATTATTCATGCCTTCCTCGTATGTAAAAGATTTATAGTTTTTTCTCTTCTGGTGAGGGATCTACTTGATCACACTGTTCTAATGAAAAAAAGATCTGTTCACAGTGGAATACTAGCGTTACAAATACTCTAGGACTTGGATTCTTTCTTCGGTCTCTCCTTCCCCACCATATTCTCATGTTTGGGAAACAGTGATCACTCCATGGTCTCATTCAGGCTAAAAGGGTTGGGAATTACCTACCATTCCTGGGGGGACTACTAAGTTCAATCTAGCTAGAGCAAATTTTTCTCAGCTAAGAAAGGAACTAACCTCATGGGATTGGTTTAACGATTTAAACGGGAACAATGTAGAGGGTATGTGGAATATACTTCTTACAAAGCTTAATAAACTGATTAGGACACATATCCCAAGACTACATAATAAGAGAAGCAAAAAAATTAACCCCATGTTGGATGAATAAAAACATTAAGCATTTAATAAACAAAAAAATAGAATTTTAAAAAATACAGAAAGGACAAAACAGTAGTTAAATTACCAAGAGTACAAAAATTGCACAAAGGAGGTTAAAGCATCTATAAAAAAGGCCCAAGCTCAGCAGGAAGTTATCTTGACTACCAAGGTTAAGGACAATAAAAAGTCAGTTTTCTCATATATAAATGGCATGAAGAGCAACTCAATAACGTTGGCCCCTTTAAAAACTGTATTGGTGAACTGGCATCTGAAAAAGAGACTGCTGACATTCAGAATTGTTATTTTTGCTCAGTTTTTAACACTGGAGCTAATCCTCCCTTATACGCTGAACTAGAACCTATTATCATAAAACCAGAGGAGGTTAGGACCAGATTGAACAAATTAGACATTAATAAATCCCCAGCACCAGACAACATTCATCCCAGAGTCTTACATGAATTGGCAGATCCCTTGACACTCCCACTTATTTACCTGTTCCAGACCTCTCTTGGTAGAGGCGAAGTCCCATAGGATTGGAGGGCTGCTACTGTGGTCCCACTCCATAAAAAGAGGCCTAGGTCTTAGCCAGCTAATTTTAGGCCAATAAGCCTTACATCACAAATAGGGAAAATATTGGAAGGGATTCTAAAAGCCATGATTGAGAATTATTTAGAAGAAAACAGCTTGACTGAGACTGTTCAGCATGGGTTCAGTAAGTCGAGGTCATGCCAGACAAATCTACTTACTTTTTATGAAAAAGTTAACCTTGAACTGGATGGGATAATGCAGTGGACGTGGTTTTCATGGACTTGACCAGGGCGTTTGATAAATTACCCCATACTGAGTTAATAGAAACACTAGTAACTGTAGGATTAGACAGAAACATCTTAAGGTGGATAACAGTATGGTTAACCAGTAGGAAAGAGAGTCACGGTGAGAGGTGTGTTGTTGGATTGGTCACCAGTCTCAAGCGGGGTACCGCAGGGATCCATGTTGGGGCCCTGTTTATTTAATATTTTTATCTCCGTGCTTAAATTTAAAGCCCTAGTATATGGATTTCCAAATTCGCTGCTGATTGCAGAGTGAGTAGAACTGCGACTGACACATCTGATGCTCTCTCCCTGCAGCAGGCTATTGGTGAAATTTATCAGTGGACCAATTCTAGTAAACTAGAACTTAACATTGCCAAACATAAGATTATGCACTTGGGCCTCCATAACAACAACTGTACATACACCATAGGAACTAACACCTTATCTGTTACTAGTGGGGAGAGGGACTTGGGAGTGAAAATAACATCCAGCCTAAAGTTTAGTATGCACTGCAAGGAACAGGTCAAAAAAGCTAATCAAAACTTAAATTGCATTTTAAGGCATATTGCCAGCAGGAGTGTGAACGTCCTGATGCCTCTGTATGGAGCCCTGGTTAGGCCGCATCTGGGTACTGTGCCCAGGTGTGGTCACCTCAAAACAGGGAAGATGTGGTTAAGGTGGGGGGAGTGCAGTGCAGGGCTACCAAATATGTATCTGGGCTGAAAACTATTCCTTATGATAAAAGATTGGAAAAACTCAATTTATACTCACTACACTATAGAAGACTTAGGGGTGATTTGTGCATGATATTCAAAATCATTAGCGACACCACACTGCGGGAAGACCCGGGATTAACTTTTAGATCTGGATGGACTAGCAGTAGGAGACACAATTTGCAACTGGAATTGTCCAGGTGGAACACTGATTTGAGGAAACACTGGTTTACGCAAAGGGTTGTTACCTTATGGAATAACCTACCAACGACTGTGGTTGAAAGTACGAATATTGATATGTTTAAAGTCAGACTTGACAACTTTTGCTGTGTCAAAACTACTACATTTTGACCATTATGGGATTGGCAAGCATCGTGGACGAAAAGTCCCTTTAGCTTGAATTTACTTATGAAACATATTCCATCCCCTATCCCTAACTCTTGGTGGTCGTTGGGGCATTGCCAAGAGGACTTACCTGCACCTACTCTGGCTTCTTTGTAGCTGTCTTATCATGGACTGTGCTGATGATAATTCAGCCTCCAAAGTACGCAGCCTCTTACAGATTGAACAACCACCACATTTCCACATTACTTCCCTTCTGATAGTTGCTCCACACTTCACCTCTAATTAAATTCCATCCACAAGTTCTCCCTCCCTTAGAGTTGTCCCTGCTTAGCACCGTACCCCTCATCCTCCCTCTAACACTTCGCTGAGTATTGGTTTTTTCTCCGTTTAAAATTGCGGGCAATAGTTATGCTCCATGACTTCTTATGTACAATACATATTTCCCTTAGGATCACAGCTGTCTTAAAATATAGTTAAAGGAGATGACTTGTTGTGTATGTACTCTACAAAACAATACAACATATGTGCATAACCCAGACAGAGCAAAGTGAACGACCTCTCTTCCTGTTACAACATGGGTTCACTCAATAAAGAGTACTTGAAACTTATCTGCCATTCTTGTTTCATGTAAATTAAAATGGAGTGGCTACTGATTAATGAGTAGCTAACACCTAAGGTTAAATATCCTGCTAAATTAAAATTAATTACAAACTCAGAAAAATAAATACATTTCTCTACTGTTTCAGCATTTATATAGTGTGTAAATCTAAACAAGGGTTTGTATGACCTTTAGCGCCTTTAATATTCTTCTACTTTACCAAAGCATCACTGCAGGTTCAATGTATTATAAAACTATCAGCAAATTATAAACATTTGCCCAAGACTTTTCTAAACGCTACTCCCTAACTCTTCAGAACCAGTAAATTAAACTATATAATACTAAAAAGGACCTTTCCCGATGATCCAAAAAAAATTATTCTTGCAGTCATTTTATGCAGTAATGTACATCAAATGTTGTGTGCATATGTTAGTTTTGTCAAAGGTTTACTCTTCTTTCCATATTTTGAATTTATTTAGGCTGTGCTGCACTTGCCCTTGCTGTTCAGCTGCTGGACTGCTGGCTCCTGCTGCTGTCATTGTGTGAGTAGAAGTGAATCATACTGTGCTGTACAGTGACACTGCAGCAGTTTCACTGGGGAAAACTTCCATAACTACAGTAGTAGTGTAGAATTAGTCAAGGGATTTTAAGGATTTTTAAACAACCCTATTGAGAATTCTGAAAGCTTTTGTTAGGGATTTTTTATTGTTTGGTGGCGTGTTCACTGCTAGCAGGAGAGGCAGGGGTCGATTGTAACATTATTTTACTAGCCCAAGACCTAGTGCAAATTAACCAGGGCTAGTGCAGCATACTCCCTACTTGTCTGTCTTGAATAGTGCAGATTTTCCTTAGCTGAAAATTAAGTTAAAAACTTCCCTACAGTAGTAGTCTCTAGTCCTTATGCTACTCTCTCTCTCTGTCTCTCTCTCTCTCTCTCTCTCGATGTTCCAGATGACCTGGTGTGATTGACAGCTCATTAAGAGCTGCAGTTATCTAGCAGTTCAAGGACAAAAGCATCAATGGGGGGCTCATTAGCACTCTACTGTTAGGCCTTTCAGCTAGTGTCTAGAGTGTAAGCTTCCAGTTTTCTGAATGTGTCTGTCTGTCTGACAATTTGTCCCACATTATTAAGACCAGTGGCTCTCATTTCCCTACATGTTGAGTGTCTGTATCCAACATTTCAGTGACAAAATGATATGAGGTATACAGGGGAAGGGAGGAGACATTACTGAGTACAGATTACAAAGGAATTAAACACAGATGAAAAAACTGACAGTGCGCTGTCTCAGGTTATAGCAACTCTAATTCACTGTGCTTTGCTACTGAGACCTGAAATAAATCCACTTTATAAAATGACATACACACAAGGCATATTGCATTGATAATGGGGTGTCTTGTGGAAGGGGGAACAATGCTGAACATAGTATGTACACCAAGTTATGGACGTTTTCCCTAGTGAAACCACTGCATTTTCATAGTACAGCAAGTCATTAACTCCTTCTCCATATAGTGATATACCAGCACAGCCCAGGGTTTGCAGTAACACCAGGCTCAGTGTAGAAGCTGTGGTGCATCACACATTTTTTAGCAGGTCAGACTGCAAAAACTAATTGCAGTGAACATTACAGAAATACAAAACAAGAATCAATGCAGGAAGGGGAATTTTATGCATGAATGTTAAAACGGCTGGGAAAGGTCCTCTTTAAGTGTATAAGGACCACCCATATAACTTTCCTTAGTCAAAGGATAGTAATAATATTCAGCCTTAACTTACATTGATCCTTGCTTTGATGTTGGATAATTGTGGCTAGCACAAAAAAGGTCTTTTGATTTCAGCTGCAGCTGAAATAAACATAGAATCTTAAAAAGGGTCATTACTAAGTAAGTCAGTGCTGGTAATGCTAGGTGCCACAGTTGGGGTACAGGCAACACCTCCAGCCGAATGCTGCCACACGCTATCTTCCACAGCATGTCACCCTTTGGCTCTGAACCATAGTGGAGGACCGCAACATATATTGCCTTTCATATAGCACAAACTTCAACTCATTAACCAGGAGTCCCGACCACTTTCTGTTGTAGGCTTCCGATTGTAGGATGGCTTTAAATGGAACAGGTTGTAGTTGTTTTAAATGTCAGTACAGTCCTGAGCTCCCTGCCAAGCAAACCACCACCAGATTTCACCAGGTATTATTCTCAGGGCTTGGTTGACCATCACTGGCACCATTTTCTTTAGGAAGCAGCTCACAGCTCTGCTAAAATGGCACACTCCACAGCTGTTTCAGGGCACTGAGCAGTCTCCTAGCCCTGAATCATGTATAAGCCCCGCACAGTTTCCAGTGCTGATTTCTGATTGTAGGATGATTTTCAGTGGAACAGGAGGCAGCTGTTTTTTGTTAGTTTTTTTATATTTCTTTATTGAATTTGATGATGATGTCAAAGGCATACACAGTGGTTACAGCTGTCATCAGCGGTGAATACAACAGAAATATTGAAAAATAGATAACAATCTATGACCTAACTTTGCCTAGTAGTACATCAGCTGCCTAAGCACTGAACAATAAAGAAACATATTCAAAGAGTATCACTGGAGTTCATTATTCAGAAAAATAGAATATAACTTGTGTTACTAAAAGTTTTACTGCCATTGTGCAAGTGTCTCACATTTCCGTAGTAATAAAGGATAAGGGGAAGCTGGGCCAGTGGCACTGAGGGTTGAGGCACTGGACGTCACACCTCGCATCACGCAGATGACCCAGGTTCAGGAGTGGACCTGGGCTGCCGGTGGTCGGCAGGGGAGGGAGAAGATCGAGCGTCCGGGGAACTGCTCTCCTATTCCAGGTTGGGTTGTGGGGAGTTCCCGGCGCTGTGGCAGGCACTGGTGGAGACCGGAGGCAACACAAGCACATGGGACATAGATGGGGGTGGGACAATGGCAGGCTCCAGCGGCAAGAGGCGCAGGGGAAATGTCTTGCAGGAGCCATTGCATGCCACGTCCCGAGGGGACACCAGCAAGGAAAACCCTCACGGCGGACCAATGAAGCCACCAATGGTCGACCGACCCCCAAGCCAAACTAAGTCCGACATAAGTCGGGGCGGAGATTCTAGAGTGATGTGATCTGTCCTCCCGGTCTGCCTCCTTCCAGAGGGAGGCCCTTCATAGGGGGCAAATTATGGTCCATCCTCATCTCCGCGGTTGCGGCAGCAGCTGGCTCGATAGGGGGCTCGTTGAGTGACCATGTACAAGGCAGATAAGGGATAAGTCCCCCTACCACCCGTGAGAGCAAAAAATATTCAGAAAAAAAAGAATAAGGGGGTGGCATACAAAAAAAAAACTATGATGTGGAATTATCAATCCCCTTTAATGCTATCTGACTGGGAATTACTCTGGGACCTCTGGCAGAAAATAAATCCCATAACGTCCAGCAGTTGATGTAGGTGGGGGTTCTATGTTGTATCACAAAAGTGAGTCTTTCCATGTCTTGGATTTGTGAAATGACAGCCACCTACTTGTCGTAGGTCGGGGGATCTGACTGTAACCACCTCCTAGTGTGATAGTCTTACAGGTGGCCGCTACCATAATGTTCCAAAGATAGATTCCTCCCTTCCCCTAAAACCAGGAGGTTTAAGTCCTTGTAAGAAATGCTCCTCTGGTAAGAGTGAGTGTAAAGTAAGAATTTGTAGGATACTTCACTTAATGGTGTCCCAGAAGTATGAAAGTTTAGTGTATTGCCAAAAAATATGGGCATGAGTGGCCACGGCCTCTCCATACTGCAGCCAATGTGCAGAGGAGACAGACGGATCCCATTTTGCTTGGACCTGTGGAACCAAAAAATAATGAGTGCGGACTCACCAAACATATTCTGTCCATTTTGGAGAAGAGGAGGCTGACCACACCTTTCCCCAGATTTTCCCCACTTGGAATCGGGTAGAGAAATATATAAGTCCAGTAGTTCCCCTTTTTGCTTTAAGTATTCTGTAGTATGAGCTAATTCTTGAAGCTACATAGCTCCCCTACCTGTTTCAGATCCCCAAACCGATTCCAGGACCCCTATGGGAGTGACTCCCTGATTACTTGCCTTAGCTGTCCACATGTGCTTAGTAGTAAAATCTTGCAGTTGAAAGTAATGATATCTACCCGTGGCCCTCCAGCCATACTGCTGAGAGCAGTCCTGGAAAGAGTGTACTACCTCCCCTTGAAGTAACTGTCCCACTGTAAAAACCCCACCTTGTACTTGTCTACGAAACCAGTGAGCTATTCTAGCCAGGGCAAAGGAGGAATCTAGGCCCACCATTTGTAGTACCACAAAGCTTTCTTCCTAATCAAAACAGCCACTTCCCGCTTCCAGCTCTCTAAGACTATATTGATACCCAGAGGATACTTGTACAGATATTTTGCATCAATGTTAAATCAAATAACAGGCTTGAAGCTCAGCATCCTTCCAGTGTGCCTTATGATTTTGATTACCCCGTATCAAGGCAGATTTCATGCTGCAATCCAATAATCAGCTAACAATGGGACTGCCCAGCTCCCTCCCCTCTTCTGTAATATAAGTGTAGTCTGCCTCACTCTTGGTCTGGCTCCCTGCCAAATAAAGTATCTTTTTTTTTAACACCATATCTTTAGTACTATCCGAGTAATAATACAAGGGGCACATTAAAATAAATAAATTGGGGTAAAACGTTCATCTTGAGGGATCGGACCCTAGAATGAAAAGGGGGTGGCAACACTGTCCATTGTTGTAAACCTGCCACCAGCTCTTTCGTCAGTGGGACATAGTTGTCTTTAAATAGACTGGAGGAGGTAAGCCCCAGGTCTTAAGCTTCATAAGGCCCCACCTCATCAGATGCTGGGCCCTGAGGTCAGCTGAGACCATATGATGAAATACCAGGACCTCGGCTTTGGAAGCATTTACTATGTAGCCTGAAATATGGGGAAAAATGGTGGATTACATCTGGCACCTCCCTAAAGGAGCGTTCAGGGTCAGTTAAGTATAGCAGAACATCATCTGCATACAACGCTATTTTTGTTTCTGCACCTCTTCCCCCATAGTAATGCCCTTAATGTTATTATTTAGCCTAATACTCAGAGATAAGGGCACTATGTGCAAAGCAAATAAAACAGGTGACAGGGGGCAGGCACCCTTGGTGTGCTTCCCTCCCAAGCTGTATCGCTGATGATATATGCCCATTGGCTCTAATATAGGCAGCAGGGGAGCTATAAATGGTGGTTATAGTTTGTACAAAGGGCTCAGCAAACCCAACAAGGACCCCAAAGAGGCAGGGGTGTGCAAATCCTATTGCCTGACATCTGAGTCTGACCTAGTATCTGTGCTGGGCAGATCTTTTGATCGGCCGACTTCAGCCCGAGGACAAGTGATTTTTAGCACATGATGCAGGAATTTGTTTCTGTGGATTTGCTGTTTGTTTCCTGGCACAGACTTTGCGGCAGAGAGCGGAGACTGTTTTCTGCTGTGATTTTTAGCATACAAGTTTCTGTCCCGTTCCATTCCCTGAATTGCAATTTGCCGATGAGTAAATGATTGACAGTTGTACCAGACAGTCATGGAGTAGGAAATAACAAAAGGGACCAATTAAGTGCTAGGGTGATAGTGTGACTCGCCCTCTTTTCCTGCCTGTTAGAGAAGCACGGTCTGCTGAATGCGAGTCCGCTCCTTCCCACCACCAGATTGACTCAAAGCAGGTGAAGGGAAAGTTTACATTAAAACATTTTTTAAAGTATAGAATGTGATGGCCGGCCCGGTGGCACTGAGGGTTGAGGTGCTGGACGCCACACCTCGTGCCACGCCAGTGACCCATGTTCAGGAAACAAGCATGGGCCACCAGGGGTCAGCAGGGAAAGGAGAGGATCAAGCATCCAGCAACAGCTCTCCTCTCCCAGGGAAGGGTGGTTATGTCATCCCGCTCCTTGGCTGACCTCCAGTGGAGGATGGGGTTAGCACCAGAGCCAGGGAGACAGGTAGCGTGGCATCGCATTCATGGCCATGAGGGGGAGAGACCACGGAAAAGAGGAAAATCGGCTGCCGGATTCGTGGAAGCCCCTCAGGTACTCCGGCACCACAGCCTTACAGAGCTCTTGGGCCCACTCCGGATAAGTGCTCGGAGGGGGAGGACAGCCCTCGCCCCTTCCGCCCTGCCTCGGGGGTAATACGAGGGGGATGCAGGGCCTGGGGGTTCCGGGGTGGGCAAGGTGGCAACCGGAGACTGGTGGGGACAAATAGCCTGCCAGCAGGCCAAAGGAGAATACATACCTGAATAAAAAAAAAAAGTAAAGCTCGCGAGAGAGCGAGAGTGGATGGCACCAAGACAAGAGTTCAAGTCCCAACAAAAAAAAACAAAAAACAGAAGAATCTCGCCGTCCTCCTCGGCGACCTCTATCCTGGCCTGGTGTCCAACCTCGTGGCTGGGCTCACTGTCATTGAGCTGTTGGTAGTATGTTATGTGGTGCTGTGGATAATATTGACCACTCAACCTCCCTTGGTCCGTTGTTGCTGATGGTCCACAGCGAACAGGGGGAGGTGGTTAAAAAAAATCATTGTGCATGCAGCATTGCAGTCCACGGCTCCTTGCAGCTGAGCCAGCACTAAGTGACTGCCCTGGTCCTCCTTGTCCTCGACTCCCCTCTCCCCTCATTCTCATTGGCATTGCATGAGCCACAGCACAGCCATGACAGCCACATAGCAGCTGCCACCAAGAAGCTTAGCGGAGTGCACCCTGCCAGCAAGTGCGCCATCATCTTGTACTCCAGCCCAGGCCATATCCAGCAAGAACACCACCTCCATCATCAAGGATCTGATGGCCTCCTCTGCTGACCAAAGTAAGATTGCAATTCAGAAATAGCAGTGATGACCTTGTTGACTGATCCGAGATGATGAAATCTTGCCATTTGGTTTTGTACTTCTTGTCAGTATGGCCACTGGCTTGTCATTGGCACACAGGAGAGGAAAGGTACTGTTTGTTTTTGTTGTTGAGTTGACTGTGTCATGTGCAGTGCTGTGGGCTGTGCCCAACTTTTAAGTCAAATGGTAGCTGTAGTTTGTAATAACCCCCCCCATCTTGCTGGAGTGGGCAACTTGGGTGATGTGAAGGAATGGGAAGCTCTGTCATGTTTTGTGTATCTATTTTAGAAAAGTAAAGTAAGCTTTAGTTTGCTTACTGCTAAAACCCCTGGGGTCCATTCATTAAATCTTCAAGAGGTCCATGCATGGTGTGATGGGACTGGCAAAAGCAGACATGGACTTGAGGGTCATGAGGAGCATGGTTTCAGTTGTTTGACAGCTGTTTCAGAAAGAGGCTGCTGCGCACACGTACTACATACTACATTTTTGAGAAACATGGGTCATGTGGTTGTGTGTCACCTTGCCTTAATCCATGCGTCTTTCGGGGGTAGGACAAGTAAAAAAAATTGTGGGCAAGTAATTTTTATACCACCACTTGCCCTGGGGCAAGTAGTAAAAAAATTGATTTGCAAACCACTGCAAAGTGGTAAGACCAAGAGACTTTGTCAAAGGCTTTTTCAGTGTCTAAACTCATTATAAAGGTGGGGGTCTTAGTTTGATTTAGATGGTCAGACAATCAGTTTGGTCCAGATGGATAAGCTGTGGCAGTATGGATTCCAGTCTCTTTGTCAGGATGGAGGTTATGGTTTTGTAGTCAATGTTTAGGATTGAAATGGTCCAATACGAACTACAGTGTGTGAGGTCCTTGCTGGGCTTCAGCAGCACCAATATGATAGCCTGAGACCAAGAAGGTGCCAAAGAACCCTGAGGCGCCAAGGCTAATCTGTAAACCCTCAAAAGGAGGCGAGTAACCGTGTCCCTGAATTATTTATAAAATTCACTACCTAAATCATCTGTACCTGGGCATGTCCCAGCTTTGACATAAGAAATTTCTGCAAGGATCGTTTCAGAGCCATAAGGGCAGCATTCGGCTCCTCTGTAACTTGTGGGAGATGCAGGGCCGAGAGAAATGCAGTGGTTTCCTCATGTGAGACAGTATTCCCTGGTTTGTACATTGTTTCATAATAAGTTTTAAAAGCCTCCACTACTTCATGTATGGTTCCCACTTGTAAACTCAACTTTGAATGTATTATCTTTGGCATGTGGGGTCATGCCCTTTGAGCTGTAAGATGCCAAGCCAATAACCTCAACGATCTGAGACCCCCATCATAAAACCTTTGTCGCAGAAAGAGCAGGTTTTTTTTCAACCTGATAGTCTAGAAGAGCACCAAGTTCCTTCTTAAGGGCCTGTAGCTGTTTTCTCCTCTCCTTATTGAGTTTTTTTTTTTCATTTGCTGGGCCTCCAGCTCCTTAATCTATACCTTTCTGACTTCCTGCTGCCGTTTTCTCCTGGTAGAATACTCTAAGTTTGCCCCTCAGAATTGTCTTCACTGTATTCCATAGGATACCTGCTTTGATCTCAGGTGCTTCATTATCCCTTACTGCTTGTGTTATTAATGTAGAGATACTATTTTTAATTTCCTCATCTTGGAGCAGAAAGTTGTTTAGCCTGCAAACATACGAACATATGAAATTTGCGAGCAGATAAAGGCCTAGAGATTTATCAAGTCTGCTTGAATGTGCAGCTAGCAGCCCTTAGTCTGCAGCTGCCCCTCCCTTCTACCCTTCCCCTGCATTGACCCTCCCTCTTGTTCTGTCCCATCCCCATTTGAAGCAGTCCACTATTCTACTGGATACCACTTCTGCAGGTAACGCATTCCACCCAGCTACCACCCTCTGTGTAAAAAAAGTGTCTCCACATCTCCCTCCTGAACCTTCCTCCCTCCAGTACCTGTCTTGTTTATTCCTTTCATGTACTTATAGGTTTCAATCATGTCCCCCTGGCTCACCTCTCCTCCAGCAAGTACATGTTCAACTCCCTCAGCTTCCTCTCATATGATAAGTAGCCCAGCCCCTTGATCATTTCTGTCGCCCTGCGCTGCACCCCCTCCAGTAACTTAATGTCCCTCCTCAGATACAGGCGCCAGTACTGCACCTAGTACCCAGGTGTGGCTAACTAATGACCTAACAGTGGCAGAATCACCTCCTCCCTCCTCGAGGATATACCTCTTGCAATGCAACCCAGCATTTTGTTGGCCTTTGCAGCTGCCTTCCTACATTGTGCCGAGTTGTTTGTTGACCCTGTAATGAGTACCCCAGATCCTTCTCCTCCTCTGTCTGGGCTAACTGCACTCCCCCCAGCTGGTAACTCCTCCTTGAATTCTTCACCCCAAAATGCAGCACCTTGCACTTTTTGGCATTAAACTCCAGTTGCCAGGTGTTTGACCAGGCTTTAAGATTTGCCAGATCATCCTGCAACCCCTGCCATCCTCCTAGGTTGTCCACCACCGCTCCCATCTTAGTATCATCAGCAAACAGGCTGATCTTGCTCTTGATGTCCAATGATATGTCTGCAATAAATATCCCAAACAACACTGGTCCCAACACCGAGCCCTGTGGAACACCGCTTGTCACTACCCTTGGGTGTGAGATCTCCCCACCCACCACAACCCTCTGTTGCCTTCCCTGAAGCCAGTTCCCTACCCATCTTACCAGCTTTGTGCCCGTCCCTGTGCCTTCTAACTTACTTCCCAGCCTCCCATGCAGCACTGAGTCGAATGCTTTACTGAAGTCCAGCTAGGACATCCACTGCATGGCCCCTGTCCAGGTGCCTAGTTGCCAGTCATAGAACTCCCAGGGTTCGTTTGGCAGGATCTGCCACATATAAAGCCATGCTGTCTGCTGTCCTGGTCCTTTGGCCTCTAGGAGGCGACCAGCCTCTCCTTCAGGATAATTTCCATCAGCTTACCCACGATGGGCGTGAGGCTCACCAGTCTGTAGTTCCCCGGGTTATCCTTGGGGCCACTGTTGTGGAGGAGCACCACATAAGCCATCTTCCATCCTGAGGTACACACCTTGAGTGTAGTGAGGCATTAAATAGATCTGCCAAAGGTCCCGTAAGGACCTCAGCCAGCTCCTTCAGTACCCTGGGGTGGATGCCATCTGGGCCTGGTGCCTTGTCCACTCTCAGTGCCTTCAAACCCTCCCGAACTCTGTCCTCCATGATTTCCCCATCTGTCACCCCTTTCCCCATTTCTACCGTTCCTCTCCCCGCTCCCCTCTTCTCCTTAATGAATACTGAGCAGAAGTAATCATTTAGCACTTCTGCCTTATCGCACCCTGCTTCCACCCAGCTCCCCGCCTTCTTAATCCTTACTATGTGGTCCTTACAGCTCCTTTTCTCCCTGATGTACGTAAAGAAGTCCTCCTCTCCCTTCTTAATGCCTGTGCCAGCCTGAGTCCGTGAGATGCCCTTGGCTCCTTACTGCCCATGTCACCTCCTTCGATTCTGTTAGGTACTCCTCCCTGTCCTCCCCCCTCCCTGTTTTCTTGTACCTCCCGAAGGCAGCTGTTTTCCTCCTTACCTTTTCCATGACCTCCTTGCTCAACCAGCTCAGTTTCTTAGCCCTAGCCTTCTTGCTCTGGGCCTTGCAGCAGGTTTTGGTTGCCTCCACTATCCCCAGCTTTATGAGCTCCCACCTCTGGTTAGTGCCCATATTAGGTTGAATTCTAGCTAGGTACCCTTTTACCACTTTCCCTCAGCCCTCCTGAAGTCCAGCACTCCTGTGCCAGATTCCACTCTTTCTTTGCCCATATCCGATGTGAGCCATACTGAGTGGTGGTCACTCCCTAACAGCGGTTGTTCCACCGTATGTTCTCTCACAAACTCCCCATTTACCAGCACAAGGTCAAGGGTGTTCCCTAACCTGGTTGGTTCACTGACCATTTGCTGCCTGGAAGGCATCCAGCAGCACCTGCTCCCTTCTATTCGTGGTTGTTGGGGTACTCCAGTCCACTCCTGGCATGTTGAAGTCCCCCACAATCACCACACTGCCCTTCTCGCAGGTTCTCCTGATCTGTCCCGCTAGTTCCCTGTCTAACTCCACTGTCTGAGAGGGTGGCCTGTACACCACTCCCATTCTAAGAATCCTATTCTTGGAATCCTGGATTTGCACCCAAAGTGACTCAGTACTACCCTCCTCCCCTTCCTCCCTTACACACTTCAGTCCTTCCTTCACATATAGTGCCACCCCCTCCTTTTCCAATCACCCTGTCCCTACGAAATAACCTGTACCCTGGTACAAACAGGTCCCAGTCATTGTATTGGGTGGCCCATGTTTCTGTGATGGCTGCAATGTCCACCTCTCCCTTTGCAATGAGCACCTGTAACTCTGCAGTTTTCCTCCCAAGGCTCCTAGCATTAAGGGTAACCACCTTCCACCCTCCCCATCCTGCCCTCCTTACTAGCATCACCAATAGTACTTGCCATTTGTCCTTTGTCACTGTTATGGGGGGTAAGCTCATATGGTTTCCCAACCTGTGGTCTCTGCATATCTCTTCCCCAACTGCCACCCCCCACTCCTAGTTTAAATTCCCAACTTCCTCTATGTACTCTCTGTACTCCTCCAACCAACAGTATTTTTCTTGAGCATGCCTAATCAGACCTTTAAGTAAATAGGAGTGTAGTCAGAAAGACCCAGATGTCCCATCCAGCAGTCATCTAAACTCCCACTCAGCCCCTTCTTGACCAGAAAATAATCCAGTATATGCTATGGGAAGCTGAATAAATAAGAATAATGAGGGCTTTGCCCACGGAGATGAAGCCAGACATCAAGAAACCCCAGTTCAGTCAACAGCTGCCTGACCTCCTTGCCCACCTGATGTTCCTTCTTGGGGATTTGAGAGGTGCTATTTAAATGATGCAAAAAAGTTAAGTTCAGATCCTCTGTGCAGATAATTGTGCCTTCCCCACATTCTGCCGAGGTGAGAAACAATAACCTGAAAAAGGTGTAATTGTACCTCGGGGACATATATGGAAACCAGGAAAAGAAGGGATACATTATAATTGCTCTTAAGCATTGCATATCTACCCTCGTTATCTAGACATTGATCCATTACCTCAAAAGCGACTGTGTTTGGAACCAGAACGACGGTCTCCTTCCTCTGCCCAGATGTGTATGAAGCAGCATCCAGTAACCAAACTGCTTGAGCTTCTCATACTTCCGGGTAGACAAATGAGTTTTGCAGGACCAACAGGGCATTAGAACTAAATTGTAAACTTCCAAGGCAGGAAACCTGATTAAGCAGATTTCTGTTCCCACCCCTGGACTAATGGCCACCTAATATAGCTGCCAGGAGGTGGATGACCAGGTATGTTAACCACCCATTGAGGCAGTCCCAGCCAGGAGCCCTAGGACATTGTTGAGGGTTCAGAAAACTAAAAAGCAAAATACAAGCACACACAAACCCACACATGTCTCTCAATTGCAATCCCCAGAACATCCACCCTCTGAACTGCTAGCTGCATCTAGTAATAAGATAGACTGCTGACCTAACCTCGAAGGATTTGGACTATTTTAGTGAAGTCTGTCTATCAAGAAGGTCCCAAAACAATTATGTAGAGAGCAAGTAAAAGTCAAAGTGTAAGTCTAATAGGCCGGCCTGGTGGCACTGAGGGTTGAGGCACTGGATGCCACACCTCGCACCACGCCAGCGACCCAGGGTCAGGAGTGACCTCGGGTGCTGGGGGTCGGCCGGGTAGGAGGAGGATTGAGCATCCCAAGGACTGCTCTCCTTCTCTGGAAAGGGTGTGAGGGGATGACCACGGCAGTACTGGCTCCTGGCGGCGGCTGGGGGCTGGTGCAGAGTGCAGTCCACAGTGGGGACAAAGCAGGCTGACGCTGGATGCGTCGTGCATGGACGAGTGCATGGAGAGTCCTTGGCGTCAGTGCATGCCTGCGTCGTGGGGCAGAAATGGGGAAAAATGTGTACCAGTCCATACAAGCATGAGGACGGCAGGATCTGGCGCCGCGGTAGCAAGACGCACCCATGTAGCTCCCTTGGTGTGCCTGCTCTCTGGTCTTCCATGGTGAGTGGAGTATGTACCTGCTGCGATGTGGTCAGGGAGGGGCAGGACATAGTGGTTTCAGAGCTCTGACTGCAGTTGGGGCAGCGGGAAGGTGACAGCTGGGTGGATGGGGGAACCGAGGTACAACCCCACCCCAGCCGAGGAACAGGTATATAAATAGTATATCAAAAAATAAATAACCCAAGGCTGAGAGAACTTGGGTGCATATATGAGCTCAGGGCTGTGTTTACATAGATAGCCCATAGGCTTGAAACTCAGGTTCCCCACCACTGGCCTGCGGCACCCAGTGTGCACCGGGCGTGTCCCCTCCCAACACACACACATACACACACCCCCCTCCCTGCCATGTCCTGTTGAGTTACATCCACACCACAGAGTCCCTGCCTGGTCCCACTCATACCCTTTTGAAAGTTAAACTTGTATAAAACTTTTCCAGAATATGAACATTTTGCAGTCAAAATTTTAAAATTCGTTTTAATAAACTGTTTACACTTATTTAGAGGTGTGAAAAAAACAGTCTATCAGCACACAAGCAAGCAAGCACAAACACTCGCTTATTTATGCATTTGATCTGAACAAGGCCAAACAGTGTGCATTCTTATTCAGAGTCTCCCTAGTTAGAAAAAAAGTAATGCACTGAACAGAACAACAGTCGCTTTTACCTAAATGGTCCGAGTTCAATCACTGCAAGTCATTCAGGGGTAGCATTTTAAGTCTAACTAAAGTTAGAGCCATAACAGGCAAGCTGCAAGAATAAATGCACTGCCCAAAACTCCCCGTTTTAACTTCTTTAGGAGTTAGAGAAAAAAAATCTGCAGGTCATGGGGGGGGGGCGGTTAGCATTTTAAAATGGAGGCTAGTGGTTAAACTTTTTTATCCAAGTGGTCCGAAGGTCAGAGGGCAGCATTTTTGTTACTAAGTGTGGTGATAACATTATTTAAGAAGAAGCTACTGCAGTGCCAGTCAGTGTCACTGTCTGATAATACAGAACCTGTGGGTAAACAGTCTGAACTCTGAAGCTGCTGCTATCAATTTAATTTGCAGGAGAAAAAAACTTCAAATTCACTGCAGGTCATGGGGTTGGGAGGTAGCATGCATCCTGAACTTTCTAAAAAAATGGATACACTACAGATCAACCAGGAGCAGCATTTATTTTTGTTACTACATAACAAAGACAATAAAATAAGATAAGCTTCAAACAAACTGTCAGACGACGTTGTGCAATAAAGCAAAAATGGTACCTGATATGCCTTGAATGATTCTGTGGGAAGGTAAATAGTCTAGCAGAAGTTGCATCAGCCGTTATTTATCCAGAGAAGCCGACCGACAGGAACATGGCAGTGATCCATCCGACTAGTTGTGATGAATGATGCATATGCATATGCATTGATTTGGAACACACCTAGTCTACAGCTCGCCTCACACACACACACACTGGCTGGCACTGCTCACTCAAAAAGATGAAGAACAGTTCTGTTTACTTACTAAAGTAAAGTAGGTCTGGTGCTACTGTGCGAGTCTCAGTGACCTCTCAACTTGCTTTAAAACTTCTCCCCAACCAGACCAGCCACGACTACTGGGCTGACGGCACTGTCTGCATTCACTGTCTGGCAAGGAAGGTCCCTCTCAGTTTTGCTCTCCAGCCTACCCGACTCCTCCACACTCGCTCAGTCAGGTCAGGAGAGGACGGATATTTGAATTTCTTTCACTTCAGTCCGCAATACAGTTAGCTGGACTAAAATTAAGTAGCTGTAGCTGGCTGGTCTAGCTGCTCCAGACTAGTACTACACTCGCATCTGCTGCTTGCTTCCAACTCCTGAATCTCCTACTGTAGTCACACTTGTCTTGTCTCTGTGATGGTGACTCTCCAGACAGAGACCAGTGGACTTGAAGACACAGCGGCTTGTGGCGCTGGCGCTGTCTCTTCGCCCCAATTCGCTGGCAGAGTGGCTGTTGATACAGTTCGCTTCTTCTGTCTTCCAAGTACTTGCTGTACTTGTACTGGGGCCATTTAAACTTGCTGCCCTCTTACTTGAAATGGCAGCCAATCAGAGGATGCACAGCACAATACTCGCCCACCGCGGACCTGATTGAAATCCTAAATCACAAGGTCCGCGAAGCGCTGCTGACTTGGTTGATGATAATAGTTTCATACGGGGAGGGGTCGAGCCGGTGGGTGGGGGCACCAACAGTCGGATGA
This sequence comes from Neoceratodus forsteri, assembly GCA_016271365.2. Taxonomy (NCBI): domain Eukaryota; kingdom Metazoa; phylum Chordata; order Ceratodontiformes; family Ceratodontidae; genus Neoceratodus; species Neoceratodus forsteri. Next base: position 1,520,091,632 of record CM057450.1, on the reverse strand, counting down.
AGTACATTGATGTCGGCATCAGTCAGGGTCAGGTCAGCCATTGCCTGGCGGAGGGCCAGCAGTCATGTACATTGATGTCACATCATCCATTGCCTAAGGGGAGGGGGCTTGTCATCCAGCACAACAGCAGGAGCAATAAACATTTATGTCTGTCACATAAAGGAGGGCGGGGAGCCAATTGTTTAAATGACGCTGGCAGGGGTCCCTTAGTAGGAATCTGAACTGGAACATCTTTAGACTTTTGTGTCTTTTTTGTTTTGTTTTTAGCAAGACATACTGGCAGTCAACACAAGCAGCCAGCCCAGAAAAAACCTTTTTTTTTTTTTTTAACTTTTTTTTCTTTTTGGCTGTCTAATTTTGCAGGTGCCCCTAAATGGCTAGTGCCCCTAGGCTGCAGCCTAGTTAGCCTATGCACAAAAACGGCCCTGTATGAGCTGCAGTTCAGTTCAAGGCCATGTAACAACTACAGCATGTCCCTGGGGGAGGAAAACCCCCTAAATAATAGTACCTGACCATCAGTTCATTATGTAGATGGTTCTGCCAGGGGAGACTTATTCTGGACAGTCGGTCAAACTCTTACGACAAGGAATGAATTTGCTTCAGGGCTTCAGGTGCTGCGACTTGTCCCTCCTTTTGTGCCTCCTGTGACTTAACCATTTGCCATTCGCTTCAGTTAAACTGCCTTTTCTGCCCTCCGAATTCTACAGCTTTGGCTAAATGCAGGTCTCTCTGTGTGAATGTTTTACATGCTTCCTCTGAAGAAATGCCATCGTCCCAAAACACCCGCAGCTTTGCAGGATAAGGTGGGTGAAAGTTGATTTGTCACTCTCTTAGACACTTTATGAGATCCCTATATGCTGTGAGTTGTCTCTGAATCTCCGGCAGGTCATCGCGATCAAAAAGGAGCCGTAGCCTTCCCCAGAGGGTTCTCCCTCTCAGGATTCTCCTTCCCCACCTCCTTTGGTGGAGACTCCTGGCTCACCTGATCTTCCTGAGCTGGAGTTAGAGAAGCGTCTACCCGACACCACCCAGGTGCGAGAGCCAGAACGCCCAAGGCCGGACCTCCCTCAGGAGGCAACGACTCCTGCACTGCAGATTCCCCCATCTAGGCCCGTTGAAGTCCCCCAGACTTCATTCAGTGGGACCCTCCGCCCCTCGGGGCCAACATCGGAACTTCCTTCAGTGGATCTGGTGCCAGACCTGACGTTACCAGGCCCTTCCTACCTTCAGTCGGGGCCACCGTCAGGCCCCTCAGCCCCTTCGTCGGGGTCCGACATCAGGGCCTCCAGCAGGACCCTCAGCTCTGCCGTCGGGGCCTTCACCCGGCCTTCTGATGCCAGACTTCCCTGTGCCTCACTACCCCTCTCCAGGGTTTCTGCCGCCAGGGTACCAGACATCAGGATACCCACGCCAGTGTATCCAGCGCCAGGCTATCACACGCCCAGCTATGGTACTCTGGGCTATTGTTACCCGACGCCTGGCTATTCGATGCTAGGTTATCACTTTCCAGGCTACCTGCCCATGTACCAGCTTCCTCCTCCCTCAGCCTCTGGTGGACTTTAGGGTGACACTTCAGCCTTGGTGGAGTGAGACCAAGACCCAGCTGGTTTCTGAATTGGACCGACATCAGCTGGTCTTGACCTCCCCGCCCGATCCGACTGGATCCTATGTCCAGGTCCCTTTCTCCAGTGGAATCATGTCCTTCTACTTTGGGCCTGGCCTCACACCCCTACCCTGTAGGAAGCACTAAGTTTTTCAATAGCGACAATGCCGACCTCCCCACAGCAGCACAATGCCGATGCGAGGCTATTGTGCCACCTGTTTAAGAGGTTTTGGGGGGCTGTGCCTCTCATCCCCTCTCATGTGGCGGCTCTGCACACCACGCACTTCGACTTTAGGGATTCCAACTCCAGGTCGGCATTGGTCCGGAGAGGGGCGGATCATTGGGGAAGGCGAACACGGAAAAGGACCACATGCGGAATGTCGCAGTAATGGCCTTTTTTCCTGTTTCGCCATCGGGTGTCGACAAAAGGGTGCACTGACCTTTAGCAGGGCAACGATAGGGGCCTCACAGTATCCTCTGAAGAGATCCCTCTTTCGCGGGCTCTGTCCCCGGACAGAAGCCTTTCATCAGACTCGGACTCTGACTCTTCTGCCTGCTCCACTTCAGCTTTTGAAACCCCTCCCCCAGAGGATCCCAAGCACAAAGACTCTCCCAAGTCCCCCCCAGAGGATCCCTCTTTCACAAAGATCCTTCGGAAAATTCAAGAGGCAAATGGGTGGAAGACAGAGGATCAGGACTCTCAACGTAAAAGACTGGTGGAGCACCTAGACATGCCGGAGCTGTCGCCACTTCTCATTCCTCAGTGGATAGGCTCGCATGAGGATTTGGCCTCCACAGTTTGGCAGCAGCCCTCATCAGTGGCCGCGGTCACCAACAAGTCCGACAGATTATATTGGGCCCCTAAAGACAAACACCACCTCAGTTCTCATCCTGAGGTGGACTCTGAGGTCATTAATGCGGCCCATGACCAAACAGCTAAGCCAAAGCATATGAGCACCTCCCCTCTTGACAAGAAGTTGAGGCAAATAGACCAGTTTGAACATAAAATTTATTAATCCTCCACATTGGCCCTCAGAGCCCTGAATTATCTGGCATACATGATTGTGTACCAGAACTCTATCCTAGATCAGGTTAAGTCTGAGTTTGAGGCCTTGCCCTACTCCAAGGCTAAAACTAAGATTGCCCAAACGGTCAGAACAGCAGAAATCTCCTGCCGTCATTCCCTAAGGGCTACATGTGATGCCATAGATGCTTCTGCCCGGAGCACTGCTATGGCTGTTAGCATGCTTCAGTTCTCTTGGCTGCAGGTATCTGGATTGGCCCAAGATGTCCAAGTGGCCATTCAGTATGTCCCCTTCTGAGGTCCAGTTCTCTTTGGGGATAACATTAAAGACATCATTGTGACACTCAGACAGCTGGTTCTGATTAATCTATGATTTTTGTAATATAAAAATGTGTTATTGAATGTCACTCATGATACATGCTGAATCAGCCTGTGGAATGACACTCCCCTTCCCAGGTTTTAGCTACAACGTGTTACCTGGAAGGCCAAGAGATAATTACAGGTTAGAAGAGACTTAAAATTTAGGATCTCCTGTTTATGTGACTAATTGCAGCTTGCTAACTGCCAAGATAGGTCATAAACTTTTATGACGTTCAGAGCAAACACTATTAATATTCCCATGGTGATACAAAGCATGTTGCACCTCCGTGAGATCTGGCAGAGAGACATAACATGTCCTTTGATGTCCTGGAAAGGGGAAGCTGCTCATAAGATCAAAGAAAGTCATATGAGAAAATGAGTTGTGCTGAGGTCACAGAATTTTAATACTTTGATAAGACATCCTGCTTTGCATAGATATATTTTTTGTATTCTGACAGGGAGGAGCTAGGTGACCTCACGCAAAGAAGTTGGCAAAGCCAGTTTTTAAACAGTATTCTGTTTTCCATTTAGACACAAATGTTTGGACTCTGAAAGCTACAACATGCTAGCAGCACTGTAAGAGATACATTAGATAGATCAAGTCCAATTGTCTGGTGGTAGGAAATTGCACTTTTAAAATCTTGTTTTTTTTTAAGTGATTGTATGTTTTTGTGATATATGGTTCTGTATTCTGTATTTACATTTTACATTTTTTTTATCTATTTTGAAGTAAACCTCTACTTTAGAGACTACTTGGTGTGCCTTTGAAATTCTTTTTCTTGACAAGGGAAGCATACGTGGTTAAAGCTGACACAGTACAAAGCTTACTAGTTTTACCAAACTGGGAAAAGGTAAGAATTTATTCTGAGGTCTTTAATAGAGTTTTAAGGGTTCATTTTGTACGCCTGGTTAGGTGCCCGCAGGTGAAAGATATCTGGCCTCCCCCCCCGAAGAGTAGAATTATCTGAGCCTGTACATTGGGTACGCTAACAAGAGGTTCACAGTTTGAATCCCTCCAAGACTTGAGACCAAAGGTTGATTCGAACCCACAAAACAGACAGGAGGGTTACCCTGTTTCTGTTTCCTGTTCACAAGACTGCGCTCGGAGGTTGGCACTGTGGGAGCAGAGGGCCTGACCTGCTGAGTGGGTTTGTGACAGATTGGTTGGCAGTGGTGTGCATAATTTTGGTATTACAAGCTTTTATTGTTCAGTGTGTCAGCTTGAGACCATCAGCTCACTTGCAAAGAAAGAAAAAGGCAGTGATTTATTTTTAAAAAAGGAGACAGAACTATATCACTTGGCATACAGTCAGGTTCCTACCCATTTTATTTTTTTTTCTAAAGTGCAAGTCAGAGTAGCCGTAGTTGGGGAAGAAGATGGCTTCCAACTGCAGCAGACACACTGTAGACTGCTTAAAGCAGTTGTGCAGGGACGGAGGAGTCCCGCTCGAGGTGAAAGCCAGCAGACAGAACCTCATGGATGCCCTGATGGTAGCAGATACCCAGAGCATCGAGTCACAGACAGTGACTAAAAAGGACCAAACCTTGAGTGTGGCAGGGCTAGCGGTGAGTGTAGTGTCCAGATCCGATGAGGAGGGCAACAGGGCCACTGTCAGCGAAGGGCCACAGCAGCAGGGGAAGGGCACCAGTATCCTGGATCTAGAAGTACTCAGGCTGCAAATTGAATTGCACTGAATGGAGCTGGAGTTCCAGAGGAAGAGGGACAGGGAACAGCGGGAGGCAGACCGTGAGGAGAGTGTGAGCAACAGCGAGCTGCAGAGGAGAAGAGGTAGTGAGAATGTTGAGAGGCAGAACGAGAACAGAGAGACACAGACTGGGAGGAGAGTGAGTGCCAGAGGCAGCATGAACTGGAGAAGCTACGACTCCAACCACCAGCACCAGAGCAGGTAAGTGGCTTGGGTTTAACTTTGACTACAGGACTGGGTTACAAATTGAATTCCAAATTGATGGCCGAATTTAAAGAGGAGGAGGATATGGATGCCTTTTTAAATTCTTTTGAAAAAGTTTGAATTCAGGCTAAAATTCCTAGAGAGTTCTGGAGCTTCCAGCTATCCCCGCTACTTACCGGGAGAGCTCGGGATGCATTAGGTCAAATGGACAATGAGGACAGTGATGATTACAGCAAACTTAAAGCTGCACTGTTAAAAAAAAAATTGAATTAACTACTGAATCATACAGAGCTAAATTCCGTAAGCTCAGGAGAAGCCCTGACATGAGCAATGAGGAGCTAGCCATGAAACAACGTCAGTTTTTAAAATGGTGGGAAGGAATTGGAGCAAACTGTGTTGATAAAATTGAAAATGTGATTTTGTTAGAACAGTTTTCTGGGCATGCCCAGCAGAGCTGAAAACCTGGCTAGAGGACGAGATCCCAAAACAGTGCAGAGGCTGCTGAACTCTCGGGACCCGCTATGCCAAGAGCAGACCTGCTCTGAGAGGCGAGTGGGGCGGGCATGGCAGCGCAGAAAGAAAGTGCACCTTCAGGGCAGCTAAAACCCTCACTGCCTCCACCGAAACCAGTTAGCCCCAGGTTTCAGAGAAAATATTTCTCTGAGAAAAGAAAGGAATGTTGATTGTGCAAAGAAATTGGGCATATTGCCAGACAGTGTCCCAAATGGACGAGCAATAATACGCAAGATGGTGCTAGGAAGGAAGTGGGTTGTTTTTGTGTCCCTGGGAGCATGCCACTGAACATAAGGGAACACATGCACCCAGTCATGGTAAATGGTGTACAGACGCAAGGGTTAAGGGACACAGGGACATCCCTGACATTGGTAAAAGGGGATCTGGTAGAGCCTGGTCAGCTTATACCAAATAAATACGTCACTGTACAGGACTTTACTGGTGAGGCGTAAACATTGCCCCTTGCTAGTGTTAGACTGGGGTGAAACGGGGAACTGTGCAACAGGTGGCAGTAGCCAAAACATTAGCAGTGGATGTGATCCTGGGCAACAATCTCAAACAAGGGATGGTGGTGTGTGCAGTTACTCATAGTCAAGTGGCAAGGGAAAACTGTAGTTCACTGAACCCTACAGAAGCCATTGTGGAAACCACTGAGAGGCTGGTTCCCCAGCCTGTGTCTCCAGATGGGGAGATGAATGAAAAGGGGGTAGAAATTTCCCCAGTAGCATGTAACCACACAGCTACAGAGGGTTACTCTGAAGAGGGAGGGGTGACTCATTGTCAGAGGGTTGGGATTGACAGTGATCCTGAGTGCCCTGACGCTAGTGCTAGGGACCCTAGTTTAGCGACTGAATGGGACTTGTCCCATGCCTTGGGAATGTGTGAGGGGTTTGCAGCTGCTCAGAGAAGTGACCCTAGTCTAGAGAAACTGAGGGCTTGGGCAGACTCTTGACGGGGCACAGGAAGGTGACGGCAGACATAAGGTGTATTGGGAAAATGGACTTATGTATACTTAGGCAGTACAGACAGAGGGAGGGGTGCTAGGCAGGCAGCTTGTCATTTCCCAGGGGTATCGTAAACAGTTTCTTAAGATTGTCCATGATATTCCCTTGTCTGGTCATCTGGAAATTGCACTCACTACGCAGCGGTTGGCCCAGAATTTCTTTTGGCCAAACTTCACCCAGCAGGTGAAGGAGTATTGTAGGTCTTGTCACCGGTGCCAAGAAATAGGGAAGGCGGGCAAGAAAACCCAAGCTGCCCTGATTCCCTTACCCATAGTGGAGGAGCCATTCCAGAGGGTGGGAATGGATATTGTGGGGCCTTTAACTACCCCCAGCTCTTCAGGAAAGAGATTCATCCTGACTGTGATGGATTATGCCACCCGGTACCCAGAGGCAGTCGCCCTATCCTCACTGAGGACAGACAGAGTGGCAGATGCCTTACTTGGGATTTTCTTCCGTGTTGGGTTTCCGCAGGATGTTATCACCGATCGAGGGGGTTCCTTCATGTCGGACCTAATGAAATGTTTATGGGAGAAGTGTGGGGTGGTGCAGAGATGCACAACGCCGTATCACCCACAAGCCAGTGGGCTTGTGGAAAGATTCAGTGGTACCCTAATGTCAATGCTCCGGGAGTTTGCTGAACAGCATGGGAGGGACTGGGAGAAATACCTTCCCCACCTGTTGTTTGCATACAGGGAGGTGCCCCAAGAGTCGACAGGATTTTCCCCTTTAATCTCTTATATGGACGTCGGGTACATGGGCCCCTAGACTTGATCTGGGAGGACTGGGAAGGCAAGCATGCCACCCAGGGAACTCCCATAGTGGATTACGTCCTTAAGTTTAGGGAACGGCTGAAGAAGCTTATGGGGACAGCCCAGAGCAACCTGACAGCTGCTCAACAGAAACAAAAAGTGTGGTACGACCGCAGAGCCAGAGCTCACTCGTACATCGTGGGCCAGGAAGTCATGGTCCTTATTCCGGTCCGGAACGACAAGCTGCAGGCTGAGTGGGCAGGACTGTACAAAGTGGTTAGGAAGGTAAATGACATGAACTATATTGTGGAGTTACCTGACCGAAGACAGACAGAAAGGATGTACCATGTCAACATGATGAAACCATATGCAAATAGGGCTGACATGGTGTTTGCAGTGTGTAGTCCTGGGAAGGGGACGGATGAAGGAGACCCCTTTCTGGACTTGCTGGAAGAAAGTAAGCGGGAGTCCTCTGTGGAGGCAGTTAAAGTGTCTCCCCAGCTGGCCCAGGACCAGATCCAGGATGTAAGGAAGGTTTTAGCACACTTTGCTCCAAGCCTGGACTGACCGGACATAGACGCCCATCCGGCGGACAGCATATCGGGTGTCAAAGGCTGTCCAAAAGGACATTAGGAGGAAGTGGAGGAGATGCTGGATTTAGGGGTAATCCAGAGATCCCACAGCCACTTGGCCTCACCCGTAGTCCTTGTGCCTAAGCCAAATGGCTCTACTCGTTTCTGTGTGGACTATCGTGGACTGAATGCAGTCACGAAGTCCGATGCCCACCTAATGCCCCGGACGGACGAACTTCTGGACAAGTTGGGGGGGGTGACCTACCTTACGACTGTTGACCTGACAAAGGGGTATTGGCAGGTAGAGTTGATGGACAGAGCTAGGGAGAGGTCAGCCTTCATCACTCCGATAGGCTTATTTGAATTTAAAGTAATGCCTTTCGGAATGAAGAATGCCCCGGCCACTTTCCAAAGGTTGGTGAACCCGGTGCTAAATGGTGCTGAGTAGTACGCCATGGCATACCTGGATGACATTGCCATCTTTAGTACCCGCTGGGGGGAACACCTATCCCACCTTAGGGAAGTGCTGGGCAGGATACAGAGGGCCGGGCTCACTGTCAAAGCTAAGAAGTACCAGGTGGCCATGGGAGCAGTGGCATACCTCGGGCATGTGGTAGGCTGGGGACAGCTCTGTCCTAACCAAATAAAAATAGAGGTAATCCAGGTGTGGCCCAGACCAGAAACCCAGAAGCAGGTCAGGAGTTTTCTAGGAACAGCAGGGTACTACAGGAAATTTGTACCCAATTACAGTGCCCTGGCTGCTCCCCTATCTGACCTGGTAAAGAAAAGGATGCGAAAGAAAATGCCAGCCTGTGAAGAAGCCTTTACCAGACTGAAGGAGGCACTGTGCAGTGCTCCTGTTTTGACAAGTCCTGACTATAGCAGACCCTTTATAGTTCAGACTGACGCCTCAGACGTGGGTATTGGGGCAGTATTGAGTCAGACATCCAGCCAAGGGAGGGATCACCCAATAGCATATCTGAATAAAAAGTTACTTCCCAGGGAGCAGGCATACCCCACGGTGGAAAAGGAATGTCTTGCCATAGTGTGGGCCCTAAAGAAATTAGAGCCATACTTGTATGGGCAGCATTTTGTGGTGCAGACTGACCACAACCCCTTGGGTTTGGCTGTCACAGATGGGAAAAAAACAATGGTAGATTGCTAAGATGAAGTCTTGCTTTGCAAGTGTATGATATGACAATTCTATATAGGGCTGGAGCCAAAAATCAGAACTCCGATGGGCTGTCTTGTGTGTATGAGGAGTGAACTGATTTGGGAAGCGTATCCCATGCTGGGGATAGAGCCTCCAAATTCAGTCTAGGTGGGGAGGATTGTGACACTCAGCTGGTTCTGATTAATCTATGATTTTTGTAATATAAAAATGTGTTATTGAATGTCTCTCATGATACATGCTGAATCAGCCTGTAGAATGACACTCCCCTTCCCAGTTTTTAGCTACAATGTGTTACCTGGAAGGTGAAGAGATAATTACAGGTTAGAAGAGACTTAACATTTAGGATCTCCTGTTTATGTGACTAATTGCAGCTTGCCAACTGCCAAGATAGGTCATAAACTTGTATGATGTTCAGAGGAAACAATGTTACTATTCCCATGGTGATACAAAGCACGTTGCACCTCCGTGAGATCTGGCAGAGAGACATAACAAGTCCTTTGATGTCCTGGAAAGGGGAAGCTGCTCATAAGATCAAAGAAAGTCATATGAGAAAATAAGTTGTGCTGAGGTCATAGAATTTAATACTTTGATAAGACATCCTGTTTTGCATAGATATATTTTTTTATATTCTGACAGGGGGGAGCTAGGTGACCTCACGCAAAGAGTTTGGCAAAGCCAGTTTTTAAACAGTATTCTGTTTTCCATTTAGACACAAATGTTTGGACTCTGAAAGCTACAACATGCTAGCAGCACTGTAAGAGATACTTTAGATAGATCAAGTCCAATTGTCTAGTGGTAGGAAACTACACTTTTTAAAATCTTGTTTTTTTTTTTTTAAGTGATTGTATATTTTTGTGATATATGGTTCTGTATTTACATTTTACATTTTTTATCTATTTTGAAATAAACCTCTACTTTAGAGACTACTTGGTGTGCCTTCGAAATTCTTTTTCTTGACAAGGGAAGCATACATGGTTAAAGCTGACACTGTACAAAGCTTACTGGTTTTGCCAAACTGGGAAAAGGTAAGAATTTATTCTGAGGTCTTTAATAGAGTTTTAAGGGTTCATTTTGTACGCCTGGTTAGGTGCCCGTAGGCAAAAGATATCTGCCCCCCCCCCGAAGAGTAGAATTATCTGAGCCTGTACATTGGGTACGCTAATAAGAGGTCCACAGTTTGAATCCCTCCAAGACTTGAGACCAAAGGTTGATTCGAACCCACAAAACAGACAGGAGGGTTACCCTGTTTCTGTTTCTTGTTCGCAAGACTGCACTCGGAGGTTGGCACTGTGGGAGCAGAGGGCCTGACCTGCTAAGTGGATTTGTGACAATCATAACTGAGCTACTGGACAGTGGCATGGCCTTGCGCTCTGTCCAATCCATGTATCATTCCAGCTTCGAGCCTAAGCAGCCCTTTTGTCACCAGCAAAGGTGTCAAAACAGGCAACATCAGACGAAACATTGGGCTCCTTCGGCAGTGGCCACCCCTCCAGCCAAGTCACAGCAAGCTTCTTGGGCGCCCCCCCCCCCCGCTGTTGGCTTCAGAGGAACCGGTAGGTGGCAATTGCCAATCATCTAACGGGATGGGAGGCGATCACCATAGACTGTTGGGTTCTTCAGCTAGTCGCTCAAGGCCACACAAAAAGACCTCCAACAAATCCTCCACATCTCTCTCACTATCCAAAAGGTCACCTTCCTCTCATCAGAGAGGAAATACAGGCTATTCTGCAAAAATGTGCCATAGAGCCCATTCCTCGGAACCAGGTGGGAAGGGGATATTACTCCCACTTCTTCCTGGTCCCAAAGAAAACAGGGAACCTCCATCTGATCCTGGATCTCAACATGCTTAATCTGTATGCAGAGTACAAAATATTTCGCATGTTGACCCTGCTGGGTCTGTTGCCACTACTTCACCAGGGACATTGGCTCTGTGCCCTGGATATGCAAGATGCTTACCTGCATGTTACAATCTTTTCCTACCACCGCCGCTTCCTCCAGTTTACTTTCCAGGGGGAACATTTTCAGTTCAAGGTGCCCCCCTTTGGCCTTATCTCAGCTACCAGGGTGTTCACCAAGTGCCTAGTGGTGGTGTCAGCGGTGTTACACCACCAGGGCCTGTATGTGTTCCCGTACTTTGATGACTGGCTTCTGTCGGTGCCGTTGAGGGACAGCCTGATAGCCTCTTTGTCCATCACCCTGGACCTTTTTTAGCAGGTCGGAATCACAGTGAACTATTCCAAGTCCCACCTTATTCCCTCGCAGTGCCTCCAATTTATTGGGGCAGTGCTGGATACAGTTCAGGGTCAGACCTTCCTCCCCTAGACAGGGTGGAGACCTTTTGAAAACAGGCCAGCCATGTGGCAACCAACTGATGGACCAGAGCCCGATCCATCTTACACCTACTGGGTCTCAAGGCTGCAGCTATTCTCGCTGTTCCTCTAGCCAGACTCCACATGCGAGTTATGCAGTGGACACTGAGAGTACAGGGGGACCAGCGATCAGACGACATGGATCACAGAATCCTGGTATCCAATCTCATGCATCGGGACCTCCTATAGTGGCAGGATCTGAGCAGTCTCTGTCGAGCGGCTCCTTTCCAGTCTCCCTCCCCTACCCAGACCCTGACAATGGATGCTTCCAGCCAGGGCTGGGGCACACACCTGGGAGATCACAGGACTCAGGGATCCTGGTCTCAGTGGGAGCTCTTTCTGCACATCAGTGTGTTAGAGATGCGCTCGGTGCTGTACACCCTTCAGGCCTTTCAGCCCCTCCTCCACTCAGGCGCACTCCTTGTACAGATGGACAGTATGAGTGTGGTATGGTACCGAACAAACAGGGAGGCACACAATCATACCCCTTTGCAGGAAGCATTATGAGTGTGGCAGTTCACGCAGCATCCAGCTCATGGCAGTGCATGTACCAGGAGTTCACAAGGTCCTGGTGGACAGTCTCAGATGCATTCAGGCAAGGGCACACGAGTGGGAACTGAGACAGTCTGTAGTCGAGGATCTATTTGATCTTTGGGGTCATCCTGAACTAGAGCTGTTTGCCTCCTCATCCAATGCAAAGCTACCCAGTTTCTGCTTGCTCGTTCCCGGGCCTGGTGTTATCTGGCTAGACTCGCTGACTCACTGCTGTACAGGGAGGTCTTGTATGCCTTCCCTCTTCTGCAGAGGGTACTTCTGAAGCTACAGGCGGAAGGGGCTTGCATGATTCTGATCACCCCTCATTGGCCTTGCCAAATTTGGTTCCCTCTGCTCCAGCAGTTGTTGGTGGAGCTTCTGGTACCGCTACCCCTCTGCCAGGACCTGCTGACCCAGGATCAGGGCAAGCTACTACATTCAGATCTCAAGTCCCTTCACCTTCATGCGTGGCACCTGCTGACATAGCTGCTGCACGCTTTGGGGTCTCTTTCAGAGTTGCACAGGTTCTTGTGGTAGTCCGAAAGCCATCCACAAGAACCACATATGCTATGAAATGGAAGAGGTTCTCCATTTGGGCAACTTCCAAGGGTTGGGACCCTTTCTCTTGCCTGGTCCCACAGGTCATGGAGTACCTGCTGCACATCTCTGACCTTGGCCTTAGTTACTCTTCTCTGAAGGTCCATTTGTCTGCCATTTCTGCCCACCACGCTCCAGTGAATGGCAAAACCCTGGCTCAGTTGGAGGTTTCCAAAACCTTTCTGAAAGGAATTCTCCATCTGAAACTCCCGGTTAGGAACCCTGTTCCTCCTTGGAATCTGAATTTTATTCTCAAAAAGCTCACTTTGCATCCCTTTGAACCAGATACGAGCTGCGACCTGCACTATCTTTCTTGGAAAGCACTATTTTTAGTTGCCATTACTTCTGCTCCAAGGATTTCCAAGCTTCAGGCCCTCATGTGTAAAGAGCCTTATTTGATTTTCCACAGAGACCGAGTGGCTCTGCGTACAAATCCTAAGTTCCTAACAAAGGTAGTTTCTGAGTTTACTTTGAATTAGACAATATACTTACCAGACGATACACTTACCAGTGTACTACCCTGAGCACTCTAACCAAGGGGAGGCCATTCTGCACACTCTCTGTGCACAGAACTTTGCATTGCTATTCGATCCGGACTAAATCTGCCCACAAAACAGATCAGCTTTTCATTTCCTTTGCACCCAAGAGAGAGAGCACTGCAATTTCCAAACAGTGTTTGTACAAATGGTTGGCAAACTGCATTTTATTTTGTTACTAGAAGTACAACAAGCCACTTCCAGGGGAAGTTAAAGGGCACTCGACCAGAGGCATGGTTGCATCTACCGCTTGTTTCAGAAATGTTTCGCCATGGACAGTTGTGCGGCAGCCACTTAGAGCTCTGTCCACACCTTCACTAAGCATTACAGTCTGGACATTGCTTCTAGGCACAGGGCAGGCTTTGGACTAGCGGTACTTCAGGGCCTCTTGTCTTAATTCGGTACTTACTGCAGACCATTCCTGCCTCCCGTGTTTCTCAGTCTTTGGCTTCCATTGCTTGGGACTCCATCCTAATGGTTATTACCTACTGCAAGAGCCCCCTTGAAGTAACATAGTACAGTTACATAAGAACTTACCATAACAGATCTTTGAGAGAGGCTCTTGCAGTAGGTACCGTCCCCCTGCTTCTGTGGCTACTTCTTGTTGGCTCCAGAAGCCCACTCCTTTCTCCTTTCGCACCTTCTTAGGTCTTCAGCGGGAGAACTGGAGGGCGGGCATGGGGACCGCCCACAATATAACGTCACACTGACGTCCATCACATGACGTCGGGTGGGCAGTCCCCCGCCAGACACTGCTAGGAAAAGTTTTCTGTGTGGTCCTAGCCCCTGGCGGCTCTAGTTCCAAAAGGTTCCTACTGCAAGAGCCTCTCTCAAAGATCTACAGTTATGGTAAGTTCTTATGTAACTGTACTTTCTTGATACTGGGCCAACTTTTCCAGTATAGGGTGCTTCGTTCACCTGTGCATCAGGCCCCCCCCCCCCACCGAGTTTCTTGAAGGTGTTGATAGACCTGGTTGCTCAATTCGACAGGAAGGGCATCATGTCTGTCCTTATTGAATTACTCTATTATTCGTGGCACCGACGTCCCTGGCAAGAGGTCGGGTACTCAGGACTGTGGAGATGCTAGAGTTGCATGGCTAGGTGATGATCCAGGAGAAGAGCTCTTGAGCCATCTCAGACCTTGGAAAACATGGTGGAAAATCTTCAACTTGAAACCAGGGAAGGTTTTCTCACTTTCCTGAAGGAGACCTTATTGACAGAAACTAGTGGCTCAGGACGCAGTCATCAGCATCTGCCCTCAGACTGCTGCAGTTTCTTGGCCTCATGGCAGGCAGCGATAGATTTATTCCCATGGGCTCGCTTCCATAGATGGTCTATTCTGTTGAGTTGGCTGTCAGCCTGGGATCTATCATCAGAGGGTTATCAAGTCAGGTTTCCCTTCACCCCTCAGCTTTGTCACTCCCTGAGTGGTGAGTGGATGTGCAGGATCTGAGCAAGGGGTCCACTGGAATTTCCCCAGTGTTAATTCTCACAACAAATGTCAGTTTGCACAGATGGGGGGCTGGCCAGAACCAACTCCCACTCCAGTAACTTGGTTAGTCTTGGAACAGCATCTCCACATCAGTGTTCAGGAATTGGAGGCAGTCCATCTAGCTCTCTTCAGTACCAAACCATGCTGCTAAGCATGGCATACAAACATTAAGGCAGCACAAGCAGGGAGATGTTTTCAAGGCCGCCGACCTGTCAGCAGTACACCTTGCAGGGGAGTTTAACCTTCAGGTGCACTGGTTAAGTCGTGAAAATGTTCGTTCTGTGGAGTCGAGGTTAAACCTGGAGGTTTTCAAACTCCTGTGCAACCGGTTTGATAGACCTCAGATCAATCTGTTCACATCCAGCCATGATGCTGAGATCCGAAAATGTTCTTCGGTAGTTTCAGTATCCACAAATGAGGGGCAGTGGTCGCCTGCCTCAAGAATGGACCTTCAGCAGAGCATATGCTTCCTCCCCAACTCTTCTTCCAAAGTCATCTGAAAAAACAAAAAAACTAAAAGATACTCTAGAGGAAGCTGCCTCTTATTAGATGCAGTGTGGCCGAGAAAACCTTAGTTCTCAGACTTAGTGGATCTAGCTCAGCAAAGCACCTCTCCACCTTCCTGTGCAAAGAGACCTGCTATCAGGGTCCCATTCTCCACCAAAATCCAGGAAAGATGCAGCTTGCAGCCTGGCTCCTGAGAGGAGGAGGCCCCCATATAAAAAAAAAATTAGGTTTCTCCAAGAAGCTAGTTGACACCTTGTTGGCTGCCAGAAAAACCTCTATGGCCACAGCCTATGCTCTGGTAGGAGCCACCTCTTTTTAACTTGGGCCAGAAGGGAAGGATTTTAAACCTTCAGCAGCTTCTATTCCAGAGATTTGGGTTTTCTACTGGAAGGCGTGTCAAAGGGGTCGGCACTGAGTATGCTCAGAGGCCAATTTTTCAGCTCTTGGAGAGTACTCTTAAGAGTTTTTACCAGAAACTAATTGGTGCATTTTAGTAAGAGTCATCTGGTGTCCTGATCTCTGGTTCTCCGTGGGATCTGAATTGGGTTCTGAATGCCTTCTGCAAGGAGTTTTTGAACCGCTATCATCCATATTGCTGGATGTGATGTTTTCCAAGTTTTTCCTCATTAGGAGCCATACCTTATTAGGCATAAGGACAGTTGATACTCAGAACGGTTCCCTTTTCATCTGTAAAGTGCTCATGACCTTCCAGATGTTCTAGACAATAGGCTTCATCCTCCTGTCTGCAACCTTCACCCAAAGAGAAGGAATTATACAAGTTGGATTTATCGGAGTCGCTAAGACTGTATTAAACGGATGTCTGTGTTCCAGGTCAAATAGTCTGTTCTCTTGGAACAGACAAGCAGGGTCCAAAGGTCTTTAATGCCACCCCAGCTTAAGAGGGTGCGGCCTGCATCACTCAGATCAATGTCACGGAAAGAAGAGGCTCCGCTGTCATCAGAGCTCACTCTGCCAGGGTTAGGCTACACCTTGGGCAGATAGGTGAAGCATTGTTTTTGGGGTTACGCAAGGCAACCACGTAATCTTCCATCCACAAGTTCAAAATATCCAGTTTGGATGTTTGAGTTCTGCTGTCGCAGTTTTGGACACAGAGTGCTACAGACAGCAGTTCGCAAGTGATTCTTAGTGCTTGCCTCTGGCATATGGGATAATATTCTCCCCCTCCCATTTTTTCTGTGTACTATTTCTTAGAACTCAGTTGTTATGATTACCCATTGACAATGTGGAGCGCTACAGAAAGAAGAAATTTCTTCATACTTACTGTAATTTCCTTTTCTGTTAGCTGCAACATTGTCTATGGGGCCCACCTAGGAGTTTGGTTCCTGTGGGAGAGTCTTATCTGGTATGCCAGGAGGGATGTCCTGTTTGTTAAAATCCCCTACTAGGTTTTCAGACATCCCTCTTTTTGTTTTGCTGCACTGTACTCATAAATAAACTATATATTAAAAAAATATTATTTTTCAATCAGTCTGCGACCGCAGGTTAACGGCTTTAGTGATAATGCTTAAGGCGTTTTTCTAGTTGTAGGTAGTCTCTCTGCATTCAGTCGTTGCCTGAAAGTTGGTCAGCCTCAGTTTTCCAGATGAGCGACGGGTGTAGAGCCTTTCTTGTTGCCTGGTTGTTCTTGCCTGCAGGGAGGACTGAATCGTCCAAACCTTGAGTCCTATGGAGAGCATTTTCTTTCTCGGTTGTCTGCCAGGAAGGTAAGGCAGCATTTATTTGCAGTATTAAGGAATGTTGCGTACAGATAATTGGTTATAATAGACAAAAAAATGTGTAGCTATTATGGCACTGCAAGGTCAGTAGTGACTGGAAGTTGCTGCTGCTTGTAATCCTTATGTGCCCAACATTCTAAAGCGTGACCTGTGCCATTTCTTCTATGTCTTCTGGCAGGGCATATGTGTATACTAATGTTCTTTCTTTCTTTTTTTTTTTTTAATAAGTCACTAACCAGAGATACTGCTGAAGGCATTTAAGATGTCAAAGGCTGTTGTAAGGAAAGTGGAGGGATCTTGTAGGTAGAGAAGAACGTGTAAAGGGAAATCAGATACTTCTGTCAAGTATTTTTTATTTTTTTGCTCCTCCCCACTCCCTGGCCGGCCACTCCTTCGGATTGTCTAGGGACCCTGCTGGCACTCCACCCCAGTGCCAGCCATCACCACCCCACATGGCAGCCCCCCCTTCCAGGTAACCTGGTGTAACCCTTCACCAGGTGAATCCCACACTCCGAGGGTGTCTTCTACAGTTGGCCTGGGTGCTGCTGAGGTGGTCTGGGACTGTCCAGGGGCTTCCGTGATGCGGGGGCTGGCAACTGTCATCCGGCCAGCCAGGGGGACATTTTCCCATGTTTTCCACTGGAGCCCAATGTTGCCATTCCCCTGGCCTTCGCCAGGAGTCAGCAAGCGCCGGGCCGCATCCCCACCCTCCACCCGAGAGAAGGCGAACAGTCAACCGACGCTCAAGCCTTCTCCCCCGGCCAGCCACCAATGGCCTGAGTCGGTTCCTGAACCCGGGTCGCTGGCATCGCAAGCGGAAATCCAACTGCTGCACCGACGGGCCAGCCCTGTCAGGTATTTTAAATACCTTGGACTGCATTCGACTCCTAAAATGCTTGTTCCAAAGGCTCAGTATTTATTTATTTGTTTATTTATTTGAAAATCGGTAACCGGGAAATGCACACTGAGCCAAGGTTCATTTCCAGGTGTGAACCAGGGGAAAGAGTGGGGAGTACAGTACAACAGTATACAAGGCAAATAATTATGCGGTACAAAGTAAGGTACAAAAAGTGCAGTAGTTGACATGGCAAAAGTGCAGTAACAAATGAAAATGCAAGCACAGATGTTACATTAGGTAGCAGTAGTATGCAGAATAAATTGAACAGTGCATGTAACAAAAGAAACAGTACAGTAGTTGTTGGGGGAAGACAGATTCAAATGGAGATTGAAGCCAGGCAGAAGCCCACCAGTTGAGAGATGTGGGTCTCACTTGGAAGGATTGGGTCAGGTGTGGGGGTAGGCAGGAGCAGGATGGTGCATGGAGGTGCTTTAGCTGGTGCTGAGGAAGAGGGTGAGAGACGGAAAGTGGAGGGGACAGGTTCCAGAGGGAGGGAAGATGGTAGAAGGCAGACTGTCCAGCAGTGGAGTGTGGGTGGGGAACAGAGAAGGTGTGAGGATCCTTGGAGCAGAAGGGAATGGGAGAGAGGAATGATGAGAGGTATGAAGGGAGGGACCCAAACTAGTACTTGGAAATAAAGGAGGTGCAGTGGAACTGGCAATGTGGTTGTAAGGGGAGGAATGGACAGGAAGGAGTAGCACTGGTGAGTCTGAGGGGGGGAGGAAGTTAGTGGCAGAGCGACAGAAGGCATTACAGAAGGTGTCCAGTTTGATGAGGGAAGAGGAGGGGGCAGTGCCATAGAGCACATCCGCATAGTCAAAAAACGGGAGCACCATTTTGGAGACCAGATCCTGGTGGACCTGGGGAGACCAGCAGTGTTTGTGATAGTAGAGGGCACCAAGTTTGGGGTGGATCTTGGAGTGGATGGCTTCAATGTGGGCACAGAAGTTGAGTCTACTATTTAGCTACACACCAAGGTACTTGAAGGGAGTGCTATCCAGGGTGGTAAAGACAGGGAGGGTGGAGAGCTTGGCCAGTTTCTGGCTGGTCCTGAAGTCATGGACTCAGTTTTTTAGTGTTGACATGGAGTTGTTAACATTGGAACCAGCACAGGATGTTGTGGAAAGCATGCTGGAGTAAGCCTTCCACAGCTGTGGTCGATGGTCTGGAGGTGTAAATAGCTGTCATGTGCATACTTATGGATATGTGAGTTGGCACAGGCAGAGGGTAGGTTATTCAGGAATAGTGGAAAAGAGGATGGGGCCCATAATGGAGGATAAACATTAAAGGGAAGAGAGGGCAGACCTTTCGTGTTCCACGGAGGAGAGGGAAGGCAGAAGAGTGGTGGCCATTTACTTTAACATAGGCTTGAGGGGAGTGGTAGATTTGTTGGAGCAATTGAACAAATGAATTTGAGAATCCCATCCTCTCTAGCACCGAGTACAAAAAGGTCAGGAGGCCCCTCTGAAAGGCCTTTTCAGTGTCTAGATTCAGGACATCCGCTAGGGTTTGAGTGGACTGAAGATAATAAAGAATGTGTAGTGTCCATCTAGTGTTGTCTTTTGTAGTGGGGATCTGGACAAATCCGGTCTGATCAGTACTGACGAGAGAAGGGAGCATATTATCTATTCTTTTTGTGAAAATAGACATGAATGTCTTGTAATCGGTTTTGAGAACCGAGATCCTCTGGTATGAATGACATCGTAAGGGTTTCTTGCCTGGCTTTAGAATAACTGATATAACAGCGTATGCCCAGGATGGGGGGGGGGTCTCCTTGAAGGAGTGCTTTATTATACGTGGTCTAACAGAGGCAGCACCTGACCTGTACTAGTTATATATTGAACCATAGCCATGGAGTCCCAGGGCTTTCATGGTTTTGAGATTGCGGATAGTTATGGTGATTGCCTCAGCAGATATCTGTGACATTAGACGGGTCTCTCAGAGCTCCTGAGATGCAAGGTAGAGAAAGACAGGAGAAAGATGTGAATCTCTGTAGGGGGCATCTGATTATGAGGTATAGAGGGTTTGGCAGTAGTTTTAGGTAGTACACTAGCTCTTTAGAGGGCATATGTGATACTGTAGAGCAAGATGAGTTTAATCCCTGAACTGGGATGTACTACGGCTGATACCATGGCCCTTTGACTCTAGTGTCTGAGTTAAGCCAAGAGAGGAGAGGCCCGAGGGTCAGACTCATAAAATTTTTGCCTCATGTAGATGAGTGCCAACTGTTTGCTGTAGACAAAAGGCATCAAGATCTTTCTTGGTCTGCTTGCCCTGTGGTTTGACTGTATTGTCCCTCTGCTGTTGTGCTATTTTGTCACAATGTTTGATGCAATCTCTCTAAAACTTTAAAAAACAATATCTAGTGTCTTTACAGTCCAGACCGAGATCCCACTAACTATGCACTGGAGCATGATCTCAGAGATAAATATCTCCTAATTTACAGGTCCACCACTCATCCAAGGTTTGCTTTCTGCATGAAGCAATAATCTAATTGGGAATATATCCTGGGCACAGCCAAAGAGTATGTGCAATTACGAACCCAGGGGTGGTGGTAGCACCAGACATTGATACAACCCACTTCAGCTAGGAAGCACTTGCAGTATTTATGTGGGGCTGATTATCTAGGGGAGACACATTCAGGGAGTCGAAATGTGGATCTAGGATCATATTAAAATCACTGGCCAGTATTAGGAGACCTGCAGTGTTGAGTAGGATGAGATCTAGAAGATTTTCTTCGAGGAGATCTCCCTCCATTGAGCCACATCATAGAACTGTAAGCCGTCAATGTCAGGACCACCTGGAAATTTCTGCAGGCTGGGGCCACCCATGTCAACACGCCTTGTTGGTGCCTATATAATGGGGGTGTCTCCAACATGCCTTAGTTGTTTCTCCCGCCGTCAACTGCTGTGCGGTCCACTGCAGCTGAAGAACACCACTGAACTTTTGCAAGTATTTGCTAATTCTGCTACTTCTCCTAGTTTATTTAAAGGACAACTAAACAGTTATTTTTAGGGGGTTGTTTACTTAAAAAAAACGAAATCATGGTGCCCTAGAGCCAGGGGTGCCATTTTAAAATATAGTGCTTCTTACTTTTATTATATCGGTTTAACCCATTTTTGACAGGTTTTTAACTTTGGAAGCAAAGATCCCCGGAGGTTGAAAGTCAGTGTTGTGATCTAGCCATAAGATGGTGCCGACGTGAGAAGTGGTTACGGCACTGGAGCGAGACACCCCACACAGACTAATAGAAGCCCTATGTACTGGCCCTTTTCAGCTCATACTGTAAAACTTCTAAAGTCCACCAACATGCCAGTCGGCACCTAACACATGCGTCAGTCTCTGACACCTTATGTCATCTTATGGCTAGATCGCAGTGCCGACTTTCATTTTCTGGAAATCTTTGTTTACAAAGTTACAAACCTGCTGAAAATGGGTTAAACTGATATAAAAAAGGAAAGGAGCACTATATTTTAAAATGGCGCCCCTGGCACTACCGCATCACGATTTTATTTCTTTAAGTAAGCGACCCCCTAGAAATAGCTATTTAGTTGTCTTTTAATACTTTTATCTTTTATGTCGCTGACGAAAGACAAAGAACCACTGTTCTGTTTTGCAGCTGTAGCAATATTAAGATTTATAGAGACAGTGATCACTCCATTTGTATCCATGGCCTCGGTACAAACCACAACATTAAAGCCTGCTCAGTTTGTCAGGGTTTTAACCAGGCAACCAGGAGACATTGCAAGAAAGCTTTTGAAAATGTTCTACTGCTACAAAAAAATGGAGAAACAGCTTGCAGCAAAGTTGATTTCATCATCGTCAGCTGCTTCTCTTCCAGGTTCTTCGTCAGCCCGTCGACCTTCACAGTTGACGGTGGCCGTCACTGAAACATTGAAGAAAAGAGATGAATCTTCAAAGTCAGTGGAAAAACACCACCATTCTGAAAAGGATAAGTGCAGAAGGGAAAAGGATGCTTCTGCAGACTGTTCCCATTCAACTGTTGGACACCGAGATCAAGGTCCAGCGGCGGCTTATCCTCCACGCAAATGGGGGACTTGCAGCCCCTTCCACCGTCTGGCATTGTCCCATCGACAGTTCAGCCAGCAACAGCCCCCTCAGTCTTCATCGATGCACAGGCATCAAACAGTGTTTGGGTGTTTCAGCCTACTGCTGCAGCCATTGACGCCTGCTCCATTGGCACCTCTAGCTGGCCCGTAATCAGCATTACTGTCAGTGTTTCAATTTTCTGTCCTTGCCAGTGTGCCATGCTCAGAAAGACTGCTATCGACGGGATTCCCATTATCCGCCTCCTCCCTCTCTCTCCCCCTCCCGCCCACCCTGAGCCAGTGTCGGTTGATGTTGGTAATGAACTGGAATGTAATCCAGAATACATGGAGGAGGGGTAGGAGACCATGAATGAGGAAGAAGTTATAGATGTGATTGTCTCAAGCTCCAGTCTGTCCTCTTGCTTGGAGGAGAGTGTGAAAAGCACGCCTAGATCTCCCCCTGAAAGTGCCTCTTTTCAAGCCTTCCTTAAACAGGTTCAGGCTAAACTGGAGTTCCAAGCTGAAGAGGAAGTGTCATCCAAGAAAAATCTCTATGGGTTCTTGGAGATTTCATCCTATCCTACTATGATTATTCCTCCTGTGCATTCTGCACTTGAGGTTGTTACTTTGGCAGCCCAACATAGGCCTGCACAACTGCTTGCTGTTCCCAGAAAGGCAGATAATATCCAGCCCCTACTGCGAAGCCATATCACTCTTTACAGCCTTAAACAGACTTGGTGGTGATTATAGCTGCTCATGAAAGATGCAGGAGTCCCAAACACATGAGCGCTCTCTTCCTCCAGATAAGGAGTCGAGGAAGCTGAATGTGATAGGGAAGAGAACTTTTGCATCTGCTTCCCTAGGCATGACAATTGCTAACTGTCAAGCATATATGAGTAAATGTCAACATTGCCTTTGGAAGATAGTGGCCACCCTGGCTGAAAAATTGCCAAAGAGCCAGAACAAAATACTGGCATAGTAAATTATAGCTAATGGCCAGGAAACTGGTAAGCACCTGCTTAGATCAGCCTGTTATGCCTCTGATGCTGCAGCCAGGGCTTCTGCCTCTGGGGTGTGCCTCCATTGCAACTCTTGGTTTAGAGTGGCTGTTTTTTCCTCTGATGTGCAACAATCTGTTGGGAATGCTTCTTTCAGGGGAAAGAATTGTTTGGCAGTGATGTTGAAAATAATTTACAGGATTTGCAATATTCTAGAATGACTCTTGGATCCCTTCATACTTTGATCCCCAAACCCCAGGGATATGGGATAGTTCTTTTTGCAGCCCTATGCCCTTCCAGGCTGTGGTTATCTCAGAGGCCCCGGTTGTGGTTCCCAGAAATCTCAGCCTTTCACTTGCCAGACTGCAAACTTGCCCCCGGGTGCCCATGCCAGACTTACAAAAGGGCAAACTATTACCGGCACTTCTGCTACCACCAGCACCTTCTGACTTCCGTCTTCTTTTCCAGACTCACTGTCTCAGGAAATTCTGGTAGGGGGCTGCAACTCCCTCTTCTCTCAAAATGGAGGGAGATAAGTACAGATGCTTGGGTGCTGGAAGCGGTTCAGCACGGACATACCTTGGAGCTACTTACTGTCCCTCCAGTTACCCCCCTGTTGCCAAACCAACACCTACAGGACATCTTGCCCTTTTGCTGGAAGAGATTCAATCCCTGCTTTGCAGATGGGCTGTGGAATTAGTCCGGTTTCAGAAATAAATCAAGGCTATTACTCTTGGTATTTTGTCCAAAATGGACTGCAGATTTAAGGCCAGTACTATACCTTTGAGGACTGAACATTTTCATAGAATACAAGAAGTTCAGAATGGTCTCCCTACAATCCCTTCTGCCCCTACTATTAAAGGGGGATTTGATGATGACTCTAGACATGAGGGATGCTTACCTTCATGTCAAGATCAGCAAGTCACACAGAAAATATCAGCAATTCATGCCTCAGGGTTCACTGTACTAACTTTGTGTTTTGCCCTTTTGGCTTGTGTTCTGCACTGTTTGTCTTTACCAGAGTATTTACAGTGGTGGCAGTGGCCTTGCGAAGGGAGGTTCTGTGTTTTTTCACTTACATAGACAATTGGCTGTTAAAGGCCCCATTTTGGGAAGCTATTGTATGCACGCTATTCCAGGCCCAGCAATTGTTCGACCTACTGGAAATACTGATCAGTGAGCTGAAATCGGTCCTTGCGCCCTTCAAGATGCCCTATTACAAAGGGGTCATTCTAGACACAGAGCTTTGTCTGGCACTCCTGCCCTTGGACCATACCATGGTACTGGTGGCACAGGAACAACTGGTTACCTCCAGTGATTATGTGTTGGCTCGTTGTTTGCTAAGACTAATCAGCTGCCATCCTGACTGTTCCATGGGCCTGGCTCCATGTGAGGATCCCACAATGGTTCCTCAGAGCGCAATGGACTCAACACTCGGAGGAGATGGAGTGTCTCATGCAAGTCACTACTCTTCTCTGTCATTCCCTGCTCTGGTGGTTGAATCGTTCCAACCTAGAGAAAGGGTGCCTATTCCTGAGGCCATTCCCCCTGCTGGTGATGACCATTGATGCCTCAGGTTCAGGTTGGGGTGCTCATTTGAGCCCATTTAGAGCCCAGGGCTAATGGGGTCCTCTGGATACGGTTCTTCAAAGCAACATTCTGGAGATGAGGGCTGTTCTGTGTGGCCTACAGGCATTCACTGCCCTCCTTCAAAGGAATTAGCTGTTGATTCACACAGACAATATGTTGGTGAAGTACTGCATCAGTCGACAAGGTGGGGTTCATTCATACACTCTCTGCAGACAGACGATGAGAGTTTGCCACTGGGCAGTGGAACATGACATCGTATTATCAGTGGTGTTCCTCTCCAGTACCCTGAACGCACTGGTGGGTCACCTCAGCCGATCCCATGCACCCTGCCCTGAATGGGAACTCTCAGACTCTGTCATGGATGACCTCTTCAAAAATGGGGTCGTCCAGACATAGATCTGATTTCATTTCTGCTCTCTCATTCCAGGGCCTGGAGTTTTCTGTTGTGATGCATTATCCCTCTATTGAAAGTGAGGTTTCTGTATGCTTTTTGCCCATTTCCTCTGATACAGAGGGTTCTGGTCAAGCTATGGGTTGAGCATGACACCATGATTCTGGTGGCTCCTTACTGGCCCAGACAAATTTGGTTTCCGCTCCTCCAACAGTTGGCAGTTGAATCTCCTGTCCCACTCCTCCTACAAGCAGGACTTCTGACCCAGGAGCTGGGTGCTCTGGTGCACCCAGATCTCAGAACCACCATGCGTGGCTCCTGAAAACGTAGAGCTTTCCCACTTCAGGGTTTCCCAAGTGGTGGCTAATGTTCTCCTGGTGGCTAGAAACTCATCTAACCGGTACACTTATTCACAAAAATGGAAATATTTTACTGTATGGTGTACTCAGCCTGCCCTGGATCCCTTAACGTGTCCTGTTCCTAAAGTACTGGACTACCTGCAGTTCAACACAGGCCCACCTCTTCCACTAGTCCTGCACTGGGGCCAGCACCAATTTAATTGTTAAGCAATAATGCACGACAGGGTGTGTGTTGTGCTTGGATAACGTCACATCTTAGGTGGTTGGGCACAAAGCCAAAGGTCAAGTGTGTCCAACACCCAAGAAGTGGCGTTATCCAAGCACAACTCACACCCTGGAGTGCATTATTGCTATTACACAATAGCTTGATGAAGAAAAAAAAGACTAAACAGTTTTAAAATACATTTTGCACTTTTTGTTTATTATTTTTCAGTGTGTGGGTATACTAGTAGAAAGAAATAGTGCTTTAGTGCCTGCTTTGGTCAGTAGGTGGCAGTCTTTGTTTTTGTGTAACTGTGAGGCTGCTGATCTTCCTGGACATAAGTCTCCACCACTCATTCACACTATTGGGATCTGCGCCGGAGGCACTAGAACCCATCGGGAGCAAACTTTTTGCTGGAGGGTCGGCGCCAGAGATGGCGCGGCTGGCATATGAGCCCTACTGCGGTAACGACTATCTCGGCATTAACCTCTCCAGCTGCCTCAGTTCTTTTTTCCGCCGTCGAGTGCACTTCAGTGACGACGTCGCTCGCCTGTCGGGAGTTAAACTTCAAACTAGCAGCATAGTTTTCAGTTTTTATTATTTTGTAGTATTATCACGATACAGTGTCGCTTAAATTTATTCTTATTTTTAAAGACGGTAGGGAGACTTCGTATGAAAGCTGTTCAGTCAGTCGGGCTGGGTCCAGTCTGCTGCCTTCTCCGGAGGGAGGGTCTGACAATGGTCAGTCCAATGCCCGGGGGGATGGGCAGTCCCCCCGGAAGCATAAAAATAAACGGTCGCACTCTCGGCACCGTTCGGCTTCGAGCTTTTCTTCGGCCCGCAGGTCTAAGAGAAGGCATCACTCGAGGTCGCCTTCTGATATGTTCGCGCCAGACGCCGTTATCGGGGTTGTTGCCGGTCTCCTCCTTCGGAGTCGCCAACCTTGCTTCTGGTAGCCGATGGCTTCGACATCGGAGCCCTACCCTGCCCACAGGTAGGTCTTCAGATGAGCAGTTTCATCAGTGGGCCGCTCTTATGGAGCATTGGGCTCGGAGGCTGGTTCGGCTACCTGACTCGGTCACTCGTGGGCCTTCAGGCTCTCTGGGCGACCAGGTAGGGCGGTTGGACCTTCCTGGTCGCGCGGCACCTTCTTCGGTGCCGTCGACTCCGCGCTTAGGTGTTCCCCCCCTCACATGGCTGCGGAGCAGGGGGCCACACCGATGCCCTTATCTCCTGCTCTTCTTCCTTCAAAACCTGTTTTTCGAAGTCTGGGAGTGTTTTCGGCGCCCTCAGTGTCGTGTGGCCTCTCGGCGTCGTCCTTGGCATCGATGCTGCGCTCGGCGCCGTCCTCCGCGTCGATGCTGCACTCGGCACCGTCCTCGGCAGCATGCGGCTTCTCTGCGCTGTTTTCGGCGCCGTGTGGCCTCGCGGTGTCGTTCTCGGTGCTGTGCGTCTCCTCGCGCCCGGCGGCTCAGGACCTCTCTTTTCACTTGTTTCCTTCTTCCTCCTCTTCTGAATTTCATTCCTTTCCTGTCCATACAGTCCCTCCTGGACTGTCAGGAGATGACGTTGAGCCTGACCCAGACCTTCAGTTGGGTGATGAAGTGGACGAAGCAGGAACTATTACTGCTACAGAGCCTGTGGTCGAGGACCTATCCTTTAAGTCTCTGTTGAAAAATCTGAGTTCCACACTTTCTTTCCAGATTACAGACATCGATCCTGGGAAATTGTTGAGACTCCAATATCTTCATGCCTCGGAGATCCCTACGGATTTGACTCCTCCGATTCAGCCTTCATTCGAGACGCTGTCTCAAATGGTATGGAATAATCCTGCTCTTACCCTTCGTGGCTAAATCCATTGATAGAAATATTCAGCCCCCAAGGATCGTCCCATTTTGGCATCTCAAGCCTTTGTGATCCTATTGTAGTCCTGGCAGAGAATGATAAGGTCGTTTCTTCCTCAAGCTACTACAGCTCGACCTATTAACAAAGAATCTCGTAAGATAGACACCTTAGGTAAGAGAGTCTTTGCTGCTTCTACTCTAAGTATGTATTGCCAGTTACCAAGGCTATTTTTCTCAGTATGAGTATATCCTGTGGCATTCTATTAAACAGATGGTTGAAGCCCTACCGGAGTCGGATTCAAAGCCAGAGCTTCTTCAAACCATTACCAGAGGTGTTGAATCTAATAACCAGCAGGTTAAAGCAGCCATGGATGCTTTTGACACTGCTTCCCGTTCAGCTGCTGCTGGTATTTGCACCCGGCGTCATTCCTGGCTGCGCACTCCGGGCTTTACGACTGACACGCAGCAGCAGGTGATGGCATTGCCCTTTGACGGTGCATATCTTTTTGGTCCTCAGGTAGAGCAAGTTCTGGAAGCTACACAAAAGACTAGGTCAGCCATTAAGTTGGCTCGGCCCCCTCCTACCCCCTCTCGAGGGCATGCCAGTAAAAGACAGTTTCATAATCGCTGGTCCTTTCGAGGCAGAGGCAGAGGAAGTTTCCATAAGAACCAACCTGCCCAACCTCAAAAGAAGGCGCAACAGAAAGCGCAAGGGCCTAAAGCGCCCAGCGCTACCTTATGAATTGCCGGCCCAAGTTCCATCTCAGCTGCCCGAGGTGGACTTTTTTTCTCCGGTGGGAGGTCATCTGATGCACTTCTACAACCAGTGGAAGTCCGTAACCTCAGACAAATGGGTCCTTCGGATAATTCACGAGGGGTATTCACTCACTCTTGTGGAGACCCCTCCGGATCGTCCCCCCAAACGACAGCCCAGGCTGTCAACCCTTCAGTCAGACCTTCTCGCCGCCGAAATTCAGGGCCTTCAGAACAACAGGGCAGTAGAAGTGGTGCCACTGCACCAACAAAATATGGGGTTCTACTCCCATTACTTTCTGGTTCCAAAGAAGTCCGTCGGAATGCGCCCCATTCTAGAGCTCAGAAAGCTAAACAAATTTCTCCCCAAGGAGAAATTCAAAATGATTTCTCTGGGAACCCTGTTACCTCTGCTCCACCAACGCGACTGGTTAGCCTCCCTAGATATGCAGGACGCTTACCAGCACATTCCTGTTCACCCGAGGCATCACAAATTCCTGAGGTTTGTGGCTCTGGGACAGCACTATCAGTTCAGAGTCCTGCCCTTTGGGCTATCCTCGGCGCTGAGAGTTTTTACAAAATGTTGTGCAGTTCTCGCAGCGCACCTCAGAAAGGTTGGAATTCAGGTGTTTCCTTATCTGGATGATTGGCTTCTAGCAAGCCCTTCCAGGCAGGGGACTCTGGATGCCGTGGAGACAGCCTCGCGCTTCCTTACGTCCATGGGAGTTCTGCTCAACCTCAAGAAATCGCAACTGCAGCCCTCCCAGAGGCTCCTTTTTATAGGGACTCTTCTGGAAAGCTCCTGTGCGAAGGCTTTTCTTCGAGAAGACAGGAGGAACGATATCCTTCAGATGGCCCGTCACATCAGGGAAAACAGCTCAGTCACAGCTCTCTCGATGCAACGGATGCTAGGCCTCTTGGCATCCTCAGTGTTCACTGTACCCCTAGCACATCTGCATATGAGAGCCACCCAGTGGATGCTCAGTACTCAGTGGTCCCCAACCACTCACCCGCAGTCCTATCTCATCAAGGTGACAGAACCTTTAAAGAGGTCACTCACCTGGTGGTCTCAAGAGAGCAATCTCCTGAAGGGGTATCCCTTTGCTCCTCTGGACCATCAGATCTCCATTACCACAAACGCATCTCTAATGGGGTGGGGAGCTCACTGTCAGGCTCTCCACACTAAGGTGCGGACTCAAGTCGAGTCCCAGCTCCACATAAACGCCCTAGAAATGAGAGCGTTCTTATGCGTCCGAGCTTTGAGGACATTCTGTGTCACAAGAACATTCTCCTTCAAACGGACAACAAAGCAGTGATGTATTACATCAACAAGCAGGGCGGGGCTCACTCTTACCGCTTATGCAGAGAAGCAATGAGGGTATGGGAATGGTGCTTGGAGCACGAGGCTCTAATTCAAGCGGTGTACCTGCCAGGTGTTCAGAACGAACTGGCAGACCGTCTCAGCAGAACAGAGACAGACCCTCACGAGTGGTCTCTCGACTCAACCATAGTTCAGTCACTATTCAAGAGTGGGAACCCAGACCTGGACCTTTTGCATCCCCACTCAACACAAAACTGCCTCTCTTCTGCTCCAGAAATCCAGGGCCTGGCATTTTCTGTCAGGATGCGTTCAGGCTGCGGTGGACAAAATGCTTTCTTTATGCCTTTACGCCTCTTCCTCTAATTCAGAGGGTACTCCTCAAGTTCAAATCCCAAGGGGACAAAATGATTCTCATTGCTCCCTTTTTGGCCTCGGCAGCTGTGGTTTCCACTACTCAACAATATGTTGGCAGTTCCTCCGAGACCACTTCCCCTGCAGATGAACCTTTTGACTCAGGGACCGGTGATCCATCCCAACCTGAGATCACTTCACCTTCATGCTTGGCTCCTGAAGAGGTCGAAGTAAACTGGTTCAATGTCTCTCGAAGAGTTTCAGATATTCTTCTAGCTGCACGAAAGCCAGCCACTCGGAAAACTTACACAGCCAAGTGGAAGCGTTTTTCGCTCTGGTTTGCAAAGTCCTCTTTGAATCCCTTTTCCTGTCCACCAGATAAGGTGTTGGAGTACCTTTTGGACCTCTCAAATTCGGGTCTGCAGTACTCTACAGTCAAAGTTCATCTTAGTGCCATTTCAGCGTATCATGAACCCGTTATTTCCTTAACTCTGGCTCAGTTACCTATGGTTAAGAGATTCCTTAAGGGGGATTCTGCATACCAGACCTCCTACAAGATGTCCAGTCGCAGCCTGGGACATTAATCTTGTGCTAGACATCCTCACTCGGAAACCTTTTGAACCTCTGGCTACCTGTGAGCTAAAATTTCTCACCTGGAAGACTGCCTTCCTAGTGGCCATTACCTCAGCCCGCAGGGTCTCTGAGATACATGCCCTGGTCACAGACCCTCCGTATACTGTGTTCCATAAGGACAAAGTGGTTCTTCGTACTCATCCTAAATTTCTTCATAAGGTTGTGTCAGAATTTCATCTAAACCAACCTTTGGTTCTTCCCTCTTATTTTGCGGACTTCCAAAATGAAGGGGAACATTCTCTTCATTCTTTGGATGTTAAGAGGGCCTTGCGTTTCTATCTAGATAGAACCAAGGATTTTTGCAAAGCTCAGCAACTGTTCGTTTCCTTCAGTGAGACCCGGCTGGGTCAACCTGTCGCTATCAGATGTATCTCATTATGGCTAGTGGCGTGCCTTCGTCACTGCTATTCCATGGTGCAGGTTAAGTTGCAGGGTAGAGTTTACGCTCACTCTACCAGAGCGGTCGCGGCATCCCTAGCGGAAATCCGCAACGTGCCCATTGCAGACATCTGCAATGCGGCCACCTGGAGCTCAGTGCATACTTTCGTTAAACATTATGCACTAGATGTCCATGCCAGATGACATTCTTCCTTTGGCAGAGCCATCCTCAGTGGACTTCTGTCCTAGAAACGTGAGCTCTTGGTCTCTCCTGCCGCCTCTCTTGGGGATTATTAGCTCGGTACTCTCCCAATAGTGTGAATGAGTGGTGGAGACTTATGTCCAGGAAGATATGAAAATTACATACCTACCGTAATTCTTGATCTTCTTGGACGAGTCTCCACCACTCATTCACACGCCCACCCTCCATCCCCCGAGCTCACTTTTTGTGGGTCTTCACTCCCTCAAATCTTTAGGCCGTGAAGACTTCTTTGTTGACCCTTCTTACACGAGTCGCCCGGACTATCTTATGTCCGGTTTTGAGGTTAGGCTACCCTTCTAGGTTAGTTACACTGCACCTCCTCGGTAGAAAAGGTACTGAGGTGGTTGGAGGGTCGACACCGAGATAGTCGTTACCGCACGAGCTAGGGCTCGGCGCCGACCCTCCGGCAAAAAGTTTGCTCCCGATGGGTCCTAGTGCCTCCGGCACAGATCCCAATAGTGTGAATGAGTGGTGGAGACTCGTCCAAGAAGATCAAGAATTACGGTAGGTACGTAATTTTCATTTCTCTGTTGCCCTGAACCCCCCCCCCGTGTCTCTGTCTCACTGGCGGTTCTTGTGGGTCATTCCCCAGATGCAGTGTCTTGTATTACTGCTTGTCCCTCGTTTATCTGTCTTATGTGTTTTTATCATCCTGTGTATCAGCTGAAATCTGGTCTCTCTCACTTCTCCACACTCCATATCCCAGTCACACTCTCTATTGGCTGCCCTTCCCTCGTGTGCAAGTACTGGCGATGTTTACTTTTTCTCTCAGTACAGTTTGTGTGATTAATGTTTGTACTGGGAGAAAGATCAGTTTGGTTTTTTTGCTGCTGATTGGTGCTGAGTGAAAGGCATAACTGCATACCTGAGATCAGAGGATGTGAGGAGGTTGCCGCACAGTGAAGTGGAGAGGTGAGTTTTACCTTTGGGGTGGTAGAAAACGAGTTGTTTAAAAAAAAACAAAAAAGAAAAGCAGTGTTTCTGTTCACAAGGGGCTTTCATACAAACCACCACTCATGTATGCGGCTTTTAAGTGAAATCGCCAGCTGATCACGTGCTGCAGTAAAAGGCATTGCAAAGCTGCTGTTTCTGTGAAAACGTGTGGTTTGTGTGTGGGCAGTTGTGGATTTCTAAGATATGTGCAGGAGGTTGTAAACTGATTTAATGGTGTGAGCTGCTTAAGGCATGGGAGAATCGTTATGGTGCTCAAGGTAGGGTACAGTCGTGCTGGCATTTAAAAGGGTCTGGGTGGCAGCATTACATGGGCAGTGGGCAGTGATTTATTTTTTATGTAATTTGGTCACATGTGTGCTGGGACTAAAACCGTGATGTTGTACTGAGATAACAGCATGGGTCCAGCCCCAGGCTGACCAACGGAGCCCAGGATTGTTTCTTGCCATTGTATAATAGCTGTTGTATTATGCTCACATAAAATGTTTGTATCTCATATAGGTGTCAGCGTGGCTCAGTTGGTAGCACATCCGCCTCTGGACCAGAAGGTCGTGGGTTCTCGTCCCACACCGTGATTGGACTTGCACCTAAAAATCACTGGCATCCGAGTGCAGTATTGGGGGGTGCTGTACTGCTGGTGTGTGCTGTCCTTCGGATGAGATGTTAAACCGAGGTCCCTTCTGCCCATCCTGGTGTTGTCCTGGTGGGTGTCCAGGTGGAAGTAAAAGAACCCAGGGCACTCTTCGCAAAGAGTAGGGAACATTCCCGGTGTCCTGGCCAACATTCCCCTTCCCATAAACCGGTTCATGCAATTATCCAGGCTGTGTGTGGGTGATGATGTGCGATATGGCCGCCACCACACATTGTCACTTCACTACCAGTCTAGCATTGCTTGTAAAGTGCTTTGGATGTATGAAAAGCGCTATATAAATGCTGATTCTAGGGACATAGATATGTTGTTCATCCACACTTATTGGCAGGTTCCTTGCCGCTTTAAATCTTGCCGGAAGGTCTTCAAGCTGGCTCCTCCCACCCACCCGGGTGGTAAAACTCTCGGCTGCGCCCCATGACGCCAGATCTTCCTTACCGCTTGGAGCTCGGGTTCCTCCTTAACGCTCTGCGTATAAGACTAGTTCTAATTCTTGAATTTTCGAAATTAAAAAAGTTTTTGCTAAAAAGACTTCGGTCTTCTCTCCCTCGCGGCTGCGATGGACAAATCGACTCCCGGTTTCCGGAGATGCCCTTGCGGGCAGAAGATGTTTCAGATGGATCCGCACTCCACGTGCGTCTACTGCTTGGGCCTTGAGCACGACCCGCAGGCCTGCGGCCTGTGCTCTTCCTTTTCGGCCTACATCCTCGAAGACCGTGCTACCCGTTTACAACTGGGGCGTCCCGAGAAGATTTCCTCGGTAAAAGTCAAAAGAGGCCCGGTCGGCGTGTCATCAGCGGCTGCGAGCTCGGCGGATCAGCTCGAGCAGATGATCGCCTCGAGAGGCAGCGCGGGCCGCTTCTACCTCGGCTGCGGCATTTGTCCCGCTATCTCTCGGTGCCTCTTATTCGGCTTCCTTTAAGGAGCTTTGTCTGACCCTCTCGACAAAAGGTGAGAGTCCAACTTCTTCTGGACCGTTTTCTCGGTCCAAAAAGAGAGTCAAGAGTAAGTCTCACCGTCGACGCTCTTGGGAGCGGGAAAGATCCCTCTCCCCTAGTAGTCGGCCGTCGACTTCGGTCGACTTCTTGGCTTCGGCCACTGGTTTCACGGTGTCCCCGTCAGGACAGTTGACCGAGACTCCCGTCGACGTGGTCAAGATTTTTCTCGACCCGTTGGACGGGTTGTCGGCTGGAGAATCTGAGAATCCCCTCTCCCCGGTTTCCCCAGTGGGAGTTGAGGATCCCGTCGGCTCGTCTGTGCCTCCGGTTCTGGAGCCTTCGGTTGAATCGTCCGAACCGAGGGGAGTGCCGATTCCTTGCGACACCTCCCTGCATCGTCCTCGGCTTAGCCGAGGTTCTCGGTCTCGGACGTCTTCGCGGTCCAGCCGATCCCGCCGTCATAGGCGGTCTCGGTCTCGGCAAGCAGCACCGCTGCTCATCCTCTTCCTCTTCCTCGGACGAGGGGAGGCTTCGGCGCAAGTTGCATCGGAGGTATGAGGAACTCATGTGGCAACAGCTCCTTCTGACCAGGAATAAGCCGACGCCGTCGTCTTCCCTGGCCATTAAGTGGCTGTCACCAGAGCGACCAAAATAACCCCTCGTTTTAGCCGAGGAGCCTGTTCCCAGGCCGGTTGTTCAGCCAATTCCAGCTGCCCCACCGATTCCGGTGGAACCTCCGCCTCCACAGCCGTTAGTTGGGGCTCCGACCAAAAATTCTCGGTCGGCTCAGGGACTGCCCCATAGGCTGTCTGTCACCCTCACTCCCGATAGACCTCGGCAGGTGGAGGGTGGCTCAGGCCCGAGGCAGCTCTTTGAGGACTCTTCCGAGTCCGAGGATGATTCCTCCCTTTTCTCCAAGCGAATGGACTTGGAGTCCTCAGGAGGACAGTCGGTGGACGATAGCCCTTCGTCCTTCCTAGGATTGCTTCGGCTCATCTCGGAGTCCACCGGGATGAAGCTCGAACCCGTTTCTAAGCGGGCCAGGTATCCCCTCACGGAGATTCTGGACCGAGGGGATTCCCCTACGGAGGCCTTTCCGGTGGCCGAGGCCATAGTGGGTCCGGCCTTGGAGCTCTGGCAGCGCCCTGCTTCCTGTCCTGCGCCTTCGGCCAGGATGGCCAGGAAGTATGCGGTCCCTACCGGTTCCCTGTCCGGTTTTTCGGAACACCCCTCGGCTGAGGGGTTGGTTACCGACAGCGTTTTCCGGCGTGCCGGGAACGCTAGGGATGTGGACAAACCTCCCGACAAGGAGTCCAAGAAATTGGACTCTGCCGGGCGAAAAGTCTATGCTGCATCCTTTCTTGGCCTTCGCCAGGCCAGTTCGGCCGTCCTCATGGCACATTTTTCTCATGCCCTGTTGGGCTTCCTGGATGAGGTCGTCCCTCATCTTCCTGCGGATCTGCAGACTACGGTCAGGCAGGTGCGGGACCAGGGCAGGGCAGTGGCCAAACAGCAGCTCCTGACTGCTTTAGACATTGGGGACTCATGTGCCAGGTCTGTGGCGGCCGTAGTGGCTATGCGTCGTCGGGCTTGGCTGAGGATATCCACCTTTACTTCGGATACCCAGCACAAGTTGGCGGATGTTCCCTTTTTGGGGACTGACCTCTTCGGCCCTGGGGTGGAAGGTCACCTGCAGAGGATCAAGAAGTCCAGTGCTACCTTGGACTCGGTCTCTTCCGCTCAGAAGGACAAAGGCCGCAAACCACAGCCTAAGCCTTTTCGTCCTTCTGCGCCCACGGCGCGTCCGGCCAAGCAACGTCAGGGCCAGCAGGCTCGGGCTTGGCATCCCAAACCCAAGCCTGGAGCTTCCTCCAACAGGAAGCAGGGAGGTAAAGGCCCAGGAGGTCCCTCGGCCGGTCCCTCCTCCAAGCTTGCCCAGTGACGGGCTGAGGGGTGTCACCCCCAACCCCGTCACCTCACCCAGGTTCCCCCCATGGGGGGACGGCTCCGGCACTTCCTTTCTGCCTGGTCCGTTATTACCATGGACAGGTGGATACTGGAGGTGGTGGGAAAAGGCCTGCCTCTAGAATTCGAGCAGGCCCCGCCCTTCAGAGCCGTCGCACCTCGGGGGGCCTCGGGGTCCGCAGCCTTATTGTCGGCTCGTCGGGCTGACATCGCTCTCCTCCTCCAAAAGGAGGTGATCAGGGAGGTAGCGGACCCTCCCTCAGACCCGGGGTTTGTGTCCAGGTACTTCCTGGTTCCGAAACGGACGGGGGGCTGGCGCCCCATTCTCGACCTACATGACCTGAACAAGTTCGTAAGGTCTTGAACCTTCAGGATGGTCACTCTGGCTCAGATAATACCATCCCTGGAACACGGCATGTGGTTCTGCTCTCTGGACCTTCGGGACGCATTCTTTCACGTCCCTATCCGTCCGTCACATTGGAGATTCTTTCGCTTTCGAGCGGAGGGATCCCTCTGCGAGTTCCGAGCCATGCCCTTCGGCCTGTCTCCAGCTCCCAGAGTCTTCACCAAATGCATTGCAGTGGTGACAGCTTTCCTGCGGTGCCGAGGGTCCGGGTGTACCCTACCTGGACGATTGATGATAGCAGCCCCTCCAGACAGGAGGTGGGCGGTCCAGAGATCTGGCCCTCAGGTTTGCTCTCAAGTCGGCCTTCTCATCAACGAGGCCAAGTCGGAACTCGAGCCGAAGCAGGTGATTCTGTTTATCGGGGCAGAGCTCGACTCTCTTCGAGCCAGAGCATGGCTCCCGGCGGACAGGGCCGAGGTTCTTACCTCCTTTGCCCAATCATTTCTGGTTGGGCAATCGCGCCCTGCCCGGGACTTCCTGCGCCTCCTGGGTCTCACGGCGACCTGTACCAGCGTGGTCCGTTGGGCACGCTGGCACATGCGCCCCCTTCAGTGGGGACTGGCCAGCCAGTGGTCACAACGCTGCGATCCATTGGACCAGCTAGTGATGGTGACCCAGGAGATGTGGAACGCTCTCCGGTGGTGGACCGTTCCATCTCATCTGCAGGAGGGCATCCCGTTTGTCCGCCCCGAGCCGACGGTCTCTCTATCGACCGATGCCTCTCTGATGGGCTGGGGTGCCCATCTGGGGGAACACCGAGCGCACGGCCTCTGGTCCCAGCGGGAGTCCCTATGCCACATCAACCTGCTGGAGCTCCGAGTGGTCCGCCTAGCTCTCACCGCCTTTGCTCCGTTTCTCCGGGGTCAAGTGGTCCGAGTCCAGACGGACAATACCACGACCATGTACTACCTAAACTGCCATGGTGGGACGCGTTCCATGCTTCTATGCAAGGAAGCTCTCCGCATTTGGTCACTCGTGCGCAGCCTGGAGGCGGATCTCCTAGCCATTCATGTGGCAGGAGCCTCCAATACCCTGGCCGATGCCCTGAGCCGGATAGGGGCTGCATCTCACGAATGGTCTCTCTTGCCGGAGGTAGTACAAGATCTGTTCTCCCACTGGGGCACACCTCAGGTGGACCTGTTTGCCTCCAGGGAGAACGCGAAGCTGAGGCTGTTTCATGCCCGCCCCCCTCAGCAGGGCTCGCTGCAGGGGGATGCCTTCTCGAGGCTGTGGACCCCGGGCCTCTTCTACGCCTTTCCCCCATTTCCCTTGATTCACAAGGTGCTTCTCAAAGCAAGGAGGGACAAGGCGCAGATGATTCTGATAGCCCCAGACTGGCCCCGTCAGTTCTGGTACCCAGATCTCCTCAGCCTCAGCTCCAGGCTCCTGAGGCAGCTTCCAGCTCGCCTGGACCTGCTCTCAGTCAATCAGGGGAAGGTGTTCCATCCGGACCTTCAATCCCTGCACCTGACGGCCTGGTTCCTGAGCGGCTAGAGTTCCAGGCCTTGGGTCTTTCCAACGAGGTCCTCAATGTTGTTGAGGCGTCCCGTAAGGAGTCGACCAGGAAATGCTATGCCTTCAAATGGAAGAGATTTTCCATTTGGTGTCAGGGCAAGGGCTTGGACCCTTCCTTCTGTCCTTTGGCAAGCATCTTGGACTATTTATGGTCCCTTTCTAGTCAAGGGCTTAGGTCGACGACCCTAAGGGTGCACCTGGCAGCCATCTCTGCTTACCGGGCGCGGGCCGGGGAGCAGTCGGTGGCGCAGGAGAAGGTGGTCTGGCGCTTTTTCAAAGGCCTTGATCACATTTCCCCTCCGGTGCGAGAACCTCCACCTCTGTGGGATTTACTGCTGGTACTGGCAAAGCTCATGGGCAAGCCATTCGAACCAATGCACAGGTGTGAACTCTCTCACCTGTCGTGAAAGACCGCCTTCTTGGTGGCTATCACGTCAGCCAGAAGGATGGGAGAACTCCAGGCGCTCTGCATCGAGTCTCCTTACCTGGTCTTCCACAGGGACAAGGTTGTCCTGCGCCCCCACCCGAAATTCCTTCCGAAGGTGGTGTCGGAGTTTCACCTTAACGGTGTTGACTCTGCCGGTGTTCTACCCCAATCACACCTCGGAGGCCGAATACAGGCTCCATACTTTGGACCCTAGAAGGGCGCTCGCTTATTATAAGGAGCGCACGGCTGAAATTCGGGGAGAGGTTCGCCAGCTGTTTGTCACCTACGCTGAAGCCGCACCTGGCAGACCTGCAGCCAAGCGGACGATAAGCAGGTGGGTCATCTCCTGCATAGATCTCTGCTACAAGTTGGCGGGCATGGAGCCTCCCAGAGGGATAAGAGTTCATTCTACCCGTCATACTGCTGCATCGGTGGCTGCTTCCAGGGACGTCCCTATCCAGGAAATCTGCAGGGCTGCTACCTGGAAGTCAGCACACACCTTTATTACCCATTACCACATCGACCTTGAGTCACGCCGGGATGCTGGTTTTGGGGCCTCGGTTCTCAGTCTTTATTCCCTAAGTAGGGGTGTCTTGCCTCACTCCTCCCAGAGAACTGCTAGGAGTCTGCCAATAAGTGTGGATGAACAACATATCCATGTCCTAGAAATACAGGTTACTCACCTGTAACAGGAGTTCTGGGAATGGTATATGTTGTTCATCCACAACCCCTCGACCTCCTCGGCTTCGACGCACAACCTGAGCTTCCAGCGGGCCAGATCTGGCGTCATGGAGCGGAGCCGAGTGTTTGACCACCCGGGTGGGTGGGAGGAGCCAGCTTGAAGACCTTCCGGCAAGATTTAAAGCATCAAGGAACCTGCCAATAAGTGTGGATGAACAACATATACCATTCCTAGAACTCCTGTTACAGGTGAGTAACCTGTATTTCTTCTTCTTCTTCTTCATATCCAGCAACACAAAAGCAGTTGACACAAAGAACAGTTGTTTTTCTTTTCTTCTTTTTACATCTGCAGCAGTTTTCTTAGCAAAGAATCTTTTTTTCAGTAAAAGTACATCAACACATCCAGTATTCTTATTTTTTGTTCAGAACGCACTTGCTAATGTAATATTTGAAGATTTTTTGTTCTAAGAAAACCATAATGGAAGTGTGAAAGGAAAAGTGTGACTCCCACTGGGACTTGAACCCAGGCCCCTATTATTCCGTGCTAGTACTCAAACCCCTAAGCTGCGGGAGGCTCAGTGATTAGCAGGCTTCTGGGCTTTCCCTTGAGACGCATGCATTCCTTTCTTGTGTTGCATAACCAGCAACTTAGGCATATGTCAGAGACACCAGACAACTTTCTCAGTGCAGTAAAGCCACTGCGAGGCAATTTTAAATCGTGATGGAAATGTGAAAGGAAAAGTGTGACTCCCACTGGGACACGAACCCAGGCACCTAGCATTCCGTACTAGTACTCTAACCCCTAAGCTATGTGTTGTTCTAGGAAATAAAATGCAAAATGCTATGCAAAAACACATTATACAATGGGCTAAAAA
Organism: Neoceratodus forsteri; assembly: GCA_016271365.2. Lineage (NCBI taxonomy): Eukaryota > Metazoa > Chordata > Ceratodontiformes > Ceratodontidae > Neoceratodus > Neoceratodus forsteri. Next base: position 1,520,052,516 of record CM057450.1, on the reverse strand, counting down.
AATACTACATCCTGATTGGCTGGCTGGCACGACTTAAAACATGTAAATCGTGCCATCACCCAACAGGAAAAGTGCCAGCCACCCAATCCCCCCAACTTCACAGATCACTCCAACCACAGAAACATCAAAGCAAGCATCAAAGCATTTTGATCACTTGCTAACTTCAAACCCGCAAATTTCAAACAAAAAATGGACTGCTCCTTCAACGTAAACAAAAAGCACTAACTGTACAAACACTTGCAATACCCACACGGCGCACTAAACAGTGTTTTAGAACTCACCTCGGGCCCTCTCTGGGAACCGAAGCAGACCGCAGCCAGAAAAACTGTACTTTGTTTCCCTGGCCGAGAAGCGGGACAGGATGGGGGAGCAAGTGTTTTACGGTGCGAAAGCAACCAAAGCTACCGCGCATGCGCACAATAGAAACATAGAAATTGTCGGCAGATAAGGACCGCTAGGCCCATCTACCCATAGGCCCTATACATTGTATGTGGCCACTGACCCTATGTGATCAATGGCTTGTCATCACTCTCTCCTCTCTCAGGCTTCCCTTGTGCCTTTTCCAGGCATGCTTAAACGCCTCCACTGTGCTTTCCCCCACTACCTCCTGTGGCAGACTATTCCAGGTGTCGACTACCCTTTCTGTGTAGAAAAACTTTCTCACATTGCCTCTTAATCTACCCCCCTTCCAATTTCATATTGCGCCCCCTTGTTCTAGTACTTTTTCTACATTGGAAAAGCTCTCCCACCTCCACTTTGTTTATGCCCTTGAGGTACTTGAAAGTTTCAATCATGTCCCCACGCTGTCTCCTCCCCTCCAGTGAGTACATATTGAGGTCCCTTAGTCTCTCCTCATATGTTTTGTGATGTAAGCCCTGCACCATCTTTGTTGCCACAATCTGCCATTGCAGAGCCAGTGCGCCATACGGGAAACGTTGCAACTGAGGACTATTTTTTCTTGAGCAGCAATAAACGCAGTAAAAATAACATAAAATGCAGGGGGGGGATCTCATTTTCGTTATTTTTTTGTGGCAGAAAAAGGGAGGCACATTGTATAATCGCAATATACCACTTAAGGGTGTGGGTGATGGCAGGATTTACCCACGCCTGGTGTGGTTTCCTCACTCGGCTGTGCCTCGTGAGCAAACCACCACACCATGCATGGGTAAATCCTGCCATCACCCACATCCTCTCGTGGTATATTGCTTAATTCAGATAGCGATACAACTTCAAAATGTAGTTTTTTGTTTTATCCCCTATACACTTACTCCTGCAATGTGAAACATCGCTTTGCTAGGAATAAAGTGCAAAATGCTGTGCATAACAAATTCCAGATTGCATAGCAGTTTAAAAAGCCCACCTTTTCTGCCAGACTTTTGGGGATTCAGCCATCTCCTCCTGCCCTATCCTCAGCTATCACATATTTGATATTTTATATTTATGCTTTTAAGAATGTTGTTTTAAATATGTCACTACTGCACAAATGTTATCTCTGTAGTTTGTATTCTGTTTTTTATTGTATACGGTACCCAGAGTCTCCGGGATTGGGTGCCTTAGAAATAAAGATGCCTTGCCTTGCCTAAAATCAGTTCTGATTTGCAGTAAAGCGCTAATACTGTGCAAAGCAGTCAGTATGCACTTGCTACTTTAATGTTAGAACTTCGCGTTTCTTGGAATAGAGTGCAAAGTGCTATGCAAAACAAGTTCCAGGTAGCTAGCAACTGTAAACCAGTTATAAATTGCAGAAAAGTGCTGTTGCAGTTTAAATAAGGTACTTATGGAGACAGGTCAGTAAAAACAGCAACTAAGATACAGTAATAAATACAGTGGTGGTGTGGATATTTATAGACTGCAAAAATCCTTGTAAAGCACCATGGCTTTGGTTGTTCCCTTATTATTAGAAGTAATACTTGTAGCCAATGCGAGAAAAATAATCAGCGTTTAATTAACTTCCCTGTGCTCCCAGGTTTCACCTGTAAACGAGCTTTCAGCTTAGTGTGTCTCACCTGGTTAAACAATTGGAAAAAAAAACTGAGAGGAAAAAGAATGCATGTATTAGGCCATGTATCAGAAGCTGACAAAAAGTCAGTTGAAAAATGAAAAAAGCACAAAATTGGGAAAGTCTGGAAAGCTCTGTGCAATAGTTGGTAGCTGCGTGCATGTGTAGCATCATGGAGAAACCGGGGGGTTGGGGTGGGGTATTACTACCTCGTATTGGGATATACCCAACCACCGTATAACATAGACAAAAGAAAAAATGTGTGCATAAATCCACAGTTGTATCAAGAAAGTTTAAAAGGAGTATACTTGTAGTTCTGTTGTATGAGCACAGTTAAGGAAAAAAAAATGTGATCCTCCGAACACGCAACTTCTGACAATATTGGGCTCCAAAAAAGTTGGTAACTGTGGCTTGCAGCTTACTGAGTTCAGAAGTTCCTCAGTAAATTTCCTTTATCTTGGCTGTTATACTGAATGTGGAAAGAAGCAATCTGAAAAATATAGTCCAAAATGAAGTAGCAAACAGCACCGGTACCAGCAAAGAACCTAGTTCTCGTGTTAGCAACCAAGTAACACCGTCAAATGACGTGAGGGCGGCGTGGGAACATTTCGGGTGGGACCTTTCGCATTGTGGTCTGATGAAGGGTCACGCTTGAAACACCTGTTTTTTGCCCCCAGAATGGTGAGCCCACGGGTTACTAAACAGTGCCTTTCCAAATGGATAGCCAATTGTATTACGTTTTGTTACCAGAAGCACGGTAAGCAGCTTCTTGGTCCTGTTTGTGCTCATTCCACCAGCGGGTGGCTACCCCAGTGGCTTGTTTTCAAAATGTGTCCATTACTGACATCTGTGCTGCTGCCACTTGGAGTACTGTTCATAGATTCACTAAACACTGCAGTCTGGACATTCTCTCTCAAAGATGTGCCGGCTTCGGCCTCAGTGTTCTGCAAGGCCTCTTGACTGTGGATCGGTAGGCCCTTCCATCCTACGTCAGTGCTTGGTACTGCTTGAGAATTGTTCCATGATGTGTCTCAGTGGAGGGCGAGATCCGTGAAGAAGCTAGAATAGCTACCTACCATAACAGTAGATCTTTAAGGAAATCTCCTCAGTTGAGCCACAGCTCTCCCTCCCTCCTTCACCCCCTTGTCGGGTGATGGGTGATTACACTGCCTGCTCTCACACACTGTTTCTACTGTGATGCGTCCTATGACATCCATACTCTGGTGTTCATATCCTTTCCTGTGTCACTGGTATGGTTCTGCTAGCTGCAGCCCCAGCAGGTCTGATGGTCCTCTAAGCTTGTCTCCAGTGGGAAACAGAGGCATGCTAGAGACACCAACATTATGTAGGCGCAAAAGAGGTGCATCGACATGGATGGCACCAGCCTGCAGAAATTTCCAGGTGGTCCTGATGCCAACAGCTTACTGTTCCGTGATGTGGCTCTATGGAGGAGATTTTCTCAAGGACCTACTGTTATGATAGGTAACTATTTCTTAACTGCCGGCACAGTGGTTGCACTACTGCTTGTGACAACAGTACCCGGGTTCGGTAGCGAGCCTGGTTTGCTGGAGGACTGGCCGGGGGGAGAAGGATTGAGTACACAGAGGGCTGCTGTTTTTCCGGAGCGGCGACACATCTCGGCGTACCCCCGTCTCCTTGGACCTCCTAGCATGCCGTGATCTACAGGGGGAGGGACCAGAACACGGAAAACACCCCATGCCAGCTCCTGGAGATGGGCCCCAGTGTCTTAGCCTCACACGACTGGGATCGGGGAAGAGGCTTGTTGAGACCACCTGACATTGGACATTGGCTGGGGGGGGGAGATGATCTGGGGGTCTCCGAGGCTTGAAGGGGGTTCATCCACTGAAGCATTCTCCAAGATACCCAACGTAGCCCAGTTGATCGCCTAGGGAGTCCCTAAGGAAAGAACGTATGTGGTGAGGAAGGGGGCATAAACTACAAGTAAAAAAAAAAAAAGTAACTATTTCTTAACCAAGTACCTGGAGTGCCTTTTGAAGTGCAAGCTTTCTGTTGCTTGACCTTGGTACAAAAATGGCCACCAAGGCAAAATTACCTCCTGGCTTATGGGACCTGGAAGGATCTAGAGATTGGCAAGGGTAACCCGTACCCCTGAGTAACTCCCCCTGAATCAACACTAAACAACCTTTACTATTCATGATTACTTTGGTTTCTTATAAGACTATATGGTGAGGATTAAGACTGCTACCCCTCAGCGTTTCATGTTGTGCATTGAAGAAGAGTAAACTGCAGCATAGATCATTTTTTTCAATTTATCTTATTTAGTGGAAGTCAGATGAGATTCCTGAAGATATAAACAAAAGCAAATCTGTCAATTTTGGGGTCATAGGTCCCAGCATGAATTCAAATAGAAATAAGTTTGGCTCAGCTCCACTCCACATCAAAGAAATTACAGCACTCCAGTCAATAACTATTGGGTTCAGTTAGATGCATGCACCACAAAAGAATGCTGCTGTTGTGACTATGTCCTTCCCCACCGCTGTTCAATGATTGTACCCCCCCCAAAAAAAAATACCATTGGTTCTTTCGCACCCCCACACGCACTGTTGTTTTTTTTGTGTTTTTTTTTTTCATTTTTATTACTTAAGGAGAGATTGTTACAGAACATGGCATGGTGAGGAGGTGCCTGTAATGGCAGCATGAGTGAGAGTACATAGCATGGTGTGATGAGATACTTGTAATTGCAGCAGGACAGAGCGTGAGTGGCTGTTCCATCAAAATACAGGTGACTGAGATGAGAAATAAGGCATCACACTCGCCTACAAAAGCAAGTCTCAGTCATTTTGGGAGTCATTGGGCTATAAGTCCAGCCTTGTCGCAGGAAACATTGAAACAGTGGATGCCTATAACTTGAATTTCACCAAACTAAATCTTCCTGCTGAAATATATTAGTACTGTAATTTGACAAAGTGGTGGCCAAAGCCCAACACACCAACAGTTACAGTAACTCTAAATATTTATGTTAGTCAGTATTGGGACTTTATCTTTGTGGTACTGCATTGTAGGAATGAACAGAATGCAAAAACAAAACTGTAACCCAGTTTAGATCTCTAAACAGTAAACACAAGGCTTGTAGATTACTCAGGAAATATATTCAGAAAGGAGACATAACAAATACTTCACCAGCAGAATTCAAACTCACCGCTACATCATTCAAACATGCAAACTGTAGGGCACTGCATTGGTCCAGTGGCAGTGCATCCTGCTGCCGTGCAGGTGACTTGGCTCAGGGAGCAAACGCGAGCCACTGCATGGGGGGCAGGCCATGTTGAGGCGGCTGCTGCGCGGCAGTGTGCCTCAACTGGGAAGGGTCAACAGTGAGTTACAGTGCCACCCACAGTAACCCCTGCAGCTGGGCCAGGGAGCTTGTTCTTGCCTCAAGGGGGACTGCATGTGTGGGAGGTCACTAAGAAGTCTGCGATCACATGGGGGGAGGTGTGAGGGACCTAAAAGGGAGAAAAACCCATATCAGTCTAAATGACGGTCTGGGTCTCTGGGATTCCCCTAGGCCCTAGTGCCTGCCAGTACTGGATCCTAGTTCACAAAGTGGACAGACTTGGGGAGGCAGTTGCCCCTCTCTCCAGAGCCTCTGCCGTAGATGAAAGCAGTGGGGGTAACTGGTGAGTTATTGGGGCCAGGGGGATCGGAGAACGCAGGCCTGAACAGGGTATATCCCTGAAACAATGGCCATTGTCTGGGAGAAAAACCTCAATGGAAAAAAGAAAATGAAAAGCTTTTTTTCAGCAAATGTGAGCAACAGATACAGATAGCAGAGACCGGACCAGTCCAAGGGGAAACTGACTAGTCCCCCCAACCTGTTTTGGCACCAGTCGCCTTCATCTTATTGTACCTACTTTTTTGAATATCTTGCCTGAGTCATCTACTAGCCATGTGCGTACATTTAAAAACTACAATTTCTTGCATCTGCCAAATCACAGCCCTTCCATTAGTACTCACCTTCTTCATTACGATGAGATGTGTCCTATTACCAAACTAACTGCACTTCTCAATTTCACTGATGTCATTTTGGGCGAGGTTCTAAAGCTGTCGACAGAACTTGACCCCTCAAAGTGCAGGATTTGATGGTATTGAACCCTGCCTCCTAAAGAATTGCTGACACACAACTGCATCACCCATAGCCAATCTGTTTAACCTCTCCCTCTCCCTCTGCATTGGGCAGAGTCCTTCAGCCTGAAAAGAAGTCATCATAGCTACCGCACTTCTTAAATCTGGCTCTTCCTCTGACCCAGATAATAAATACCAGCCAATCCCAGTGCTATCTGTCCTCAGTAAATTGCTTGAATATATGGTCCACAGACAACTGCTGGGCTTCACTCTTCAGAATGACCTACCACATGCCAGTCTTTTGATTTGCACTCAGTATTTAATCATGGGCTATATTTCAGTCTGTAGGAAAGTCACTTACTCCAAAATAACAAGTTTTCCTTTTCGTTTCAGGCAGGAGCTGCAGCAGGTACGTGCACTGAGCTGTTGGGAATTCACTTAGCACTGTGCTAGTGAGTATTTACACCTTAACCTAAGATGTTTATCAGTAAGTTCTGACTAGGTCTGATGTCTGCATCTCCAGATGTTCCTTTGTAAATTCAACCATAATACTTTGTTTAAATAATTATATTGCATTGATTTAATAATTGTTTGTTCAAATAAAACTGTGTAACTCTAGTCAGCCAGAGATTGTTAGGTAAGCAATAACACATGATGGGGTGTGCGGTAATGCTTAATTACTGCATGCTCCATGGGCCATGTGTACCTCGTGCCTTCAACCACCTGGGAAGTGCAGTCATTTATGCCATTAGGACACACCTTGGAGTGTGTTACTGTGCTTATAAGATGGTTTTAAAAGTTAAAAACGCAGGAAAAAGTAAGTAAAATTTGAGTTGTGTGGTCATTTCAATTACCACATGGTTATGTGGCCAGTTTTGACCAATTAGATTGCTTGTTTGAGTCAAGCCATTTTATAACGACTTTTAACACTTGGTCCTTTTTCTGACATTCTAGTTATTATTTTTTTCCACTTTCATCCTCAAGTTCCACCACCTGCAACTTTTACCTCCCATCTTCAGATCCCGCTATGATCAGGAGCCGTCTGCTCTGGTAAGCAGTCCATGTTCACCATGGACAGGTGAGCCAGTTTACTCCTCAACCAGACTTTTTAAGTGCACTCTCAGCAAATCTCACCTAACTGTACATTAGGGCCAATCAAGCCAGTCTACAGTGTTACTGGTCATCAGCCACTGGTTGGAAGACCTGGCAGGGGTGTGGGTGGTAGTTTTCCAGGATTAAGCAACCACAGCATTGTGAGAACAAAGGCAGCAGTGCCTGGCAGCAGGACAATGTATATTCTAAGGGGGTCTGGTGTTGGAAGCACCAAATTTGGTCGACATTAAACCTGTCGACCACCTGCACAGCGACAGCACAATACCGATGCAGATATTGTGCTGCCCAAGCCTCCAGTGTTTTCTGTGGGGGGGCTCTGCCTCCACCTCCCAGACTTTAAGATTCTCAACTCCAGGTCAGAGTTCACTCAGGAGGGCAGGACACTGGGGACTGCAAAACACGGAAACAGACCATTAGGCGACTGTCGCTGGTAGTAGGCCTAAATGTTTGCCATTGGGGTGTCGGGCAAAAGAGGGGCACCCCCTGGTGGTAGCATTTCCATACCCTCCCACTAATAGGCACCTTCTACAACCATCATCTGGAGAACAGGGATAGAACCAAAGGGTGATTCACCATGGACTAGATTCCCCCCCGCATCCCGCGGACACCAGGGGGCAACCATTCCACCCCCTGCTGCAACTGATTGGGACCCTGAGTCAAGAATTGAACCCACAGTTCCCTGTTTGAAAGGTGAGAGCCATAACTAGCAGACCATTGAAGCAGCCCCACCTGTCATTAAAATTAAATATGTTTAAAAGTACTGGGAAATGTCAATAGTCAAACACAGTAGATCAGTGGAGATTTCCTTTGAATTTTTTTTAGAAGTTGATGCCTTAATTTAGCAACCTGCTAGCAAGCAAGTGTGACAGGGCCGAATAAGGTCCTGTTCCATTTGTTATGCAGAAGGAGTTTAAATGCAAGGGTCTGTTCTGTCCTCTCCTTTTCTGTCTTTTGTGTCTGGTTGGGCAACCAAATTTTGTGGTGAGACCTAAGAACTGATCACTCTGACAGTTTCGCAATGCTCTGCCTCTCGCTATCTCTCTCTGCCTTCCCTTGCTGTTTCTGTCTTTTCTTCCCATTGCATATCTGCAGGTATAAAAATATATGTGATACTGGGATCCTTTGTGTACAACTGTATATAGTTATACTGTTAAAATGATTGCAAAGCTATTTGGAAATCAAGGGGTTAACCCGAGAATGCTGGATGCAAAATCTTCACAGAGCTGTCAACAAGAGGTCAGTTCTGGGTCACTATGTTCTTTTTGCTGCACCTGCAAGAACATTGGAAACTGACAAAAACGTTCTGTGAAAAAACAATGTCTCCTTAACAAGCTCCCTGCAAAGACTTGTTATAAAAAGAGCAGCAATGTTTTGCAAGGGAGAGAGAGAGAGACTGAGATTTGAAATTGAGAAGAGATACTCTCAGAAGAAGGACCTTCTTTTCTCTGTTTGCACTGCCTTTGTAAATAGTTAATCTGAACAATTTTTATTTTTTATTTTACTGTCATTGATAAAACACTCATTGCAAATTTTGAAACTGCTCCTGGTTCTCCTATGCTTCCTGACCTGTGCCTTGACAACAGATGGTGTCAGCCTCAGTGGGATTTATGCCATGCATACTCTAAGCCAGGAGTTTTCTGAGTGGATACTGGACCTAGTACCAGGGAAGCATGGCAGAAAGGTATGGATTCTGCAGCAGCAAGTCTAGGAGTCATTACCAGAAGAATGGTAGCCAAACTAGAAGCAGAAACAAAAGTTCAAACTGAGACTATTTAGCCAGAACCAGAGATGGGGAAAAAAAAGAACAGGCAGTGACAGAACCTGAAAGCCTGACCGCCTTTTTCAAATGGTGGGCTATCCAACAAAAAGAGAAGAGAAACAGAGAAGAGAAGAGATACAGCAACTCGAGAAGCAGAGGAGAGAAGAGATGTAGTGATAGGAGCAGTGATGGCTGGATGCCTTGCAAGCTATCAAAGGCAGAGGATCTGACACAGATCCAGCAGAGCAACGAAACACAAGCAACTTAAAAGACATTAAACTTCACAAAGCTGTGTCCCTCAGATGATATCGAAGCATACCTGACAACTTTTGAAAAGGTTGAAGCAACTTGCCAGTGGCCATAGCAGCAATGGGCAATCAGACTGGTATCTTAACTGACAGGGAAAGCCCAACTTGCCTACAGCAATATGGACACTGCACAGTCAGAAAACTATGACCTGGTGAAAAGCGAAATCCTGAAAAAATATGACATCTCAGGAGAGACCTACAGGCAAAGATTCCGGTCTCTGAAGTACAACTCGGTCAACAGTCCTTGAGAAACCTTCACCCGACTCAGAGAACTCCTTATGAAATGTCTCCAACCAGAGGAAAAAACACTCCCACAGATCATCGACACACTTGCAATGGAGCAATTCATCAACATCTTGCCTACAGACGTACAGCTTTGAGTAAAAGAACACCAACCAGAAAGTGGGGAAAAGGCTGTTTCTTTGGCTGAAGACTACCAAATGGCCAGACAGATGCCACAGCAGCGAGGTAACAGCCAAGCACCGGTAAGACGCCCTTTTTTCCATTTAAACTCCCAAGTGCGATAAGAACTCTGGTGGGGGTAACAAATCTGCACCCAAAGATGTTATTTGCTATAACTGTAATAAGCCAGGTCATGTTGCAAGAAATCGTACCATGTCGGCGACCCGTGTTTGGGAACGAGCACGGATCGCCGGGGGTGGGCCGGGGAGGAGAAGGATGGAGAGCCTGACGGCTGCTCTCCTTCTCCAGGGAGGGTCACCTGCAAGCTCCCACTGCGATACCACCACCTGGGGGTGCTCAGATGGAAGGTGCGGTAGGCGGAGATAGCAATGGAAAAGGGGACAGGCAGACATCTGCAGAGGGGTGGAGCAGGAGGCACGTCTCAACGTGTCTCCTCACTCCTAGGCCCTTATTGCACGCAGATGTCTGGGGTTGAACATAGGAAAAACACCCCCTGTCGCTCCTAGGTGATGGCTTCTTGTTGCAGGCACCCGCAATTCATTGGGGCAGACTCCACTGTACAGGACACACTGCAAGGAAAATAGCTGTTGGGGAGGACTAGGGGGAACCCCTCCTCACCCCACCAGGGGGTTAACCGGGCATCAAGGGTCAAGGGCAGTGTGACCGAGTACTCTAGGGGCAGACTCCGAGGTTGAGGTGTATCTGTATGAGGAAGCCTGATTGAGTGAAGAGAAGGGGCAAGTAAGGCGCAGAAAATACAAAGTTAAAAAAAAAATATTGCAAGAAATTGCCATAGTAAGATGAGTGACACTGGAGCAGATTTGTCCTTAGCAAACTGGGGCAAGTACTTAACAGATGTAAAGGTGGGAGATAAGACTGTGAAGGCACTTACAGATTTGGGAATTTAGTAGAACGTTTTGGAAACCTGTTTTTATAAAACTGGTTCCCTCTGAAAGAGGGGGGAATGTGACAGGGTTGAATAAGTCCCTACCCCAATTGTTATTCAGAAAGAGTTTAAATGCAAGGGTCTGTTCTCTCCTCTCCTCTCCTCTTCTTTTCTGTCTCTTATATCTGTTTGCACAACCAAATTTTCTGGTGAGACCTAAGAACTGATCACTCTGACGGTTTTGCAATTCTCTGCCTCTCGCGATCTCTCTGCCTTCCCTTGCTATTACTGTCTTTTCTTCCCCTTTGCATATCTGCGGGTATAAAAATATATTGGATACCAGTGTCCTTGGTTTAAAACTGTATATAATTATACTGTTGAAATGATTGTAAAGCTATTTGGAACTCAAAGAGTTAACATGAGAATGCTGGATGCAAAATTTTTACAGAACTGTCAACAAGAGGTCAGTTCTGGGTCAGTATGTTTGTTGCTGCACCTGCAAGAACATTGGAAACTGACAAGAACATTCTGTGAAAAAAACATTATCTCCTAAACGAGCTCCCTGCAAAGACTTGTTATAAAAGGAGCAGCAATATTTTGCAAGGGAGAGAGAGAGAGAGACTGAGATTTGAAATTGAGACGAGATACTCGCAGAAGAATGACTTTGTTTTCTCTGTTTGCACTGCCTTTGTTAATATTCTGAACATTTTTTATTTTACTGTTATCGATAATAAAACATTCATAGCAAATGTTGAAACTGCTTCTGGTTTTCCTATGCTTCTGGACCTGTGCCTCGATGAAAGCAAGTTCCAACAGAAAAATCAATTCTGGTGCCCCAATACTGTGGATAAATTCAATGAAACTCAATCATTGGGCAACACAAACTCCCCTCCATTTAGTTTCATAGTTTTTGTATCAAGTCTATAGGTGTTAGCCTTTTAATGACTTGCCGCATATCATTGGTATTGTGTTACCTTATCTGCACCCGTATAGTTATCAAGTTCTTTTTTGAATTGAACCATTGTCTCACTATATACCACACTTTCTGGCAGTACATTCCAGGCCCTAGCCACCCTTTGACTGAAACATTGACTCCTTCTATTAGTTCTGTTTCACCCCTTAGTTGCATCCCATGGGACCTTGTTATTTTTCTTCTTTCATTTTTACACGAATCTGATTTTATCCATATTTGTTCATTATTAAAAGCTTTGTATACGTAACATAGGTCACCATTTTCTATATTGAATTGGAAAGCACCCCAGTGTATGTAATCTTTCCTTATATGACAGTCACATTACTTTTAATCTATGTGTTTTTTTTTTTATCATTTTCCTCTGGACCCTTTCCATTAGCTTCAAACTGCTAATATTATGTACTGATACAAGAGGAGCACAATATTCCAAGTGTGGTCAGACCAGTACTGTGTATAGTGGGACAATAACCTCTCTCCTTCTACTCCTGACATTCATCGTATGCATCCAACAATTCTATTTCCATTTTTTAACATGTCCCTGGCATGATCATCAAAAGTTGGATTGTTGGCTATCTAGGCACCTAGATCTTTTTCCAGTACTGTTGTTGCTAGTGTTTTATTATTCAGAATGTATTGGGCCTTAATATTGTTGTGTCCAAAGTGCATTACTTTACACTTTTCTATGTTAGAAACATAGAAACATAGAATTTGACGGCAGATAAGGACCGCTTGGCCCACCTAGTCTGCCCATTTCGCTACCTAACGGATAAGCTGCAGATCCTCGTTAACCAACAGCCTGCTTCCTCCTACCCCCCCCACTAGAATTGCCTTATGTCTGTCCCATGCATTCTTGAATTCCCCCACTGTTTTTGACTCTACGACCTCCTCAGGAAGGCTGTTCCATGTATCCACAACCCTCTTTTGAAGAAATACTTCCTCACATTACCTCTGAGCCGCCCCTCTGTCTTCAAATTGTGCGCCCTTGTTTTTGCACATCTCTTTTTCTGAAAGATGCTACCCTCTTGGACTTTGTTGATTCCCTTGAGGTATTGAAAGTTTCTGTCATGTCCCCCCTCTCCCTCCTTTCCTCGAGGCTATACATCTTTAGTTCCTTTAGTCTTTCTTCATATGTCTTCTGATGCAGACCCTGCATCATTTTGGTTGCCCTTCTCTGGACAGCCTCCACCCTATGTCTTTGTGGAGATAGTGTCTCCAGAACTGTGCACAGTACTCCAGATGTGGTCTTACCAACTGTCTGTACAGAGGGCCAACAACTTCCTGTTTTCTACTGGTGATGCCTCTCCCTATGCATCCCAGTATCCCCCCAGCCCTCCTTACTGCCTTCTCACATTGCTGGCCCACCTTTAGGTCATCTGATATGACTACCCCCAGGTCCCTTGCCATTTTTGTTGTCAGTATCTCACACCCCATTGTGTATTCTTCCCCTGTGTTTTTGTTTCCCAGGTGCATTACTTTGCACTTATTTGCATTGAATCTAAGCTGCCATACATTTGACCATTCCTCCAACCTTGCCAAGTCCCTTTTCATCCTTTCCACCCCATCTTGTGTATCAACCCTGTTGCAGATCTTTGTGTCATCTGCAAAGAGACATACTTTCCCTTCCAGTCCCTCTGTTATGTCACTTATAAAGACATTAAAAGTACCGCCTCAGTACTGAACCCTCAGGGTACCCCACTAGTAACCCTCCTTTCTTCACTGTGGACTCCATTTACTATTACCCGCTGTGTCCTGTTGTCCAACCAGTGTTTTACCTAGGCTACCACCCTGGACCCACTCCCAGGCTGGCTAATTTGTTTCTTAATCTTTTGTGCGGGACTGTGTCAAATGCCTTGCTAAAGTCTAGGTAGGCCATGTCCACAGCCCCTCCCTGGTCTACTGCTTTGGTCACCCAGTCAAAGAAATCAATTAGATTTGTCTGACATGACCGTCCCGCTGTGAACCCATGCTGCCTTGGATCCTATGTCCCACTGGCCTCTAGGTACTCAACAATTCTTTCCTTCAGAAGTGATTCCATCATTTTCCCTACCACTGAGGTCAAACTGACAGGTCTGTAGTTTCCTGCTTCTGTCTTGCTCCTACTTTTGTGAAGGGAAATCACATCCTCCCTCCTCCAGTCTTCAGGTACCACACCATCCTCCCATGATTTATTAAAAAGGGTAGTCAGTGGTGTTACTAGTTCTTCCCTTAGTTGTTTTAGAATTCTGGGGTGAATCCCATCAGGCCCCGTTGCTTTATCCATCTTCAGTTTTAAGAGTTCTTTCAGAGCCCTTTCTTCTGTGAAAGGACTAATATCAACCCTTCTATCCAGAGTGCTTCTGTTGACCGGATTAGGTATTTCCCCCTGCTTTTCCATTGTGAATGCTGAGCAGAAGTATTCGTTCAGTATCCCTGCTTTTTCACTGTCGCTCTCTGCTCAACCATAGATACATACATAGATACATAGACAGTGTCGGCAGATGAGGGCCTATGGCCCACCCAGTCTGCCCATTTGAGCTTGTAAGTTCAGTTTGTTTTCCTAGAAGTCTGTTGCCCCTACCCCTGACCTTCAGAATTCCTTTATGTCTATCCCATGCATTCTTAAATTCCGTGATTGTTTCAGCCCCACCACTTCCTCTGGCAGGTGTTCCACTTGTCCACCACCCGTTCTGTGAAGAAATTCTTTCTCATGTTTCCTCTGAATTGTCCTCCTCCAACTTCATCCCATGCCCTCTAGTCCTGGAACATCTTTTCGCTTAAAAATAGTGTTTTCCTGCACCCTGTTCTTCCCTGTAAGATACTTGTATGTCTCTATCATATCCCCTCTCCCTCCTCTCCTCCAGGGAGTACATGTTCAGTTCCTTCAACCTGTCTTCATAGGACTTGTGATGCAATCCATGCACCATCTTTGTTGTCCTCCTCTGAACCTTCTCTACCCTGTCTATGTCCTTACTGTGAGGTATGGTCTCCAGAACTGTACACACTGTACTCCAGGTGGGGCCTCACTAGTGTCTTGTATAACGAATTATGACCTCCTTTTCCTGCTGGTGATGCCCTGCCTATACATCCCAGCATCCTATTTGCTTTACCTGCTGCCTTGTCACACTGTTTCCTACCTTGAGGTCATCAGAGATGACAACCCCAAGATCCCTTTCCTGCTTGGTGCATGCTATATCCTCACCCCCAACTGATATATTGTGCCAGGGTTTTGTCCCCATATGCATTATCTTGCACTTCTTTGCATTGAATTTCAACTGCCAAACCCCTGACCATTCTTCAAGTTTCTGCAGGTCGCTTCTCATTCTGTCTACACCCTCTGGTGTGTCTACTCTGTTACAGAGCTTTGTGTCATCAGCGAACAGTGAAATTCTGCCTTCTAGGTCCCGTAATGTCACTGATGAAGATGTTGAATAGGACGGTCCCAGCACTGATCCCTGTGGTACCCCACTGGTCACTCTTCCCTCTGTGGAGTGACAGTCATTACCACCACCCTCTGTGTCCTGCCACCCAGCCAGTTACCTACCCACCACACTACTGTC
This sequence comes from Neoceratodus forsteri, assembly GCA_016271365.2. Classification (NCBI taxonomy): domain Eukaryota; kingdom Metazoa; phylum Chordata; order Ceratodontiformes; family Ceratodontidae; genus Neoceratodus; species Neoceratodus forsteri. Next base: position 1,520,037,415 of record CM057450.1, on the reverse strand, counting down.
CTGCCCACACCCATATTCCCCAGTTTGTGTAATAGTCTTCTATGTGGCACAGTGTCAAGGCCTTGCTGAAGTCCAGATAGGCCATGTCCACTGCCCTCCCTGATCCACCTCCCTTGTCACCCAGTCAAAAATTCAACGAGGTTGGTCTGACATGACTCCCCTGGTGAAACCATGCTGCCTTGGGTCCTGTAGTCCATTGATAACCAGATGTTCCACCAATCTCTCCTTCAGTAGTGCTTCCATGATCTTCCCCACTATCGGGTGAGGCTGACTGGTCTGTAGTTCCCTGCTTCCTCTTTGTTCCCACTTTTGTATAAGGGACTACATCTGCTGTCTCAGTCTTTGGGTACCTCCCTGTTTCCAGTGATCGGCTAAACAGGATAGCCAGAGGTTCAGCCACCGCCTCTTAGTTCTTTAAGGACCCTAAACATTTCGCCTGGCCCCATTGCTTTGTCAACTCTTATTACTTCCAGTTCCTTCAGGACCCTTTCGTGTAAAGGGACTTGTATCCATTTCTGCACCATTCTCACCCCTTGTACTCCCTTCAGACCCATTACCCTCTCTTCCTCAGTAAAGACTGAGCAGAAATACCTGTTCAATATGTCAGCTTTATGTTGTCATCCTCCACGCTGCCCCATCCTCCCCTTCAGTCTCACTATCCCTCCCTTTGTCTTTCTTTTTTCACTTATGTACCTGTAAAAGGTTTTGTCCCTCTACCCACTGATTTTGCAATGTTGTTCTGTCACTTTCTCTTTGTTCAGCCTCAGTGTCCCTGCTTTAGTCTTTCTTTTTGCTCCCTAATGTACCTATAAAAGGTTTTATCCCCTTCTTAACCAAGTTGGCTATCTTTTCCTCGGTTTGGGCCTTTGCTATTCTGACTGCCTTACCCGCTCTTCTGCTTTAACTGGTACAGTTCTCTGTTCTGCTCCTTCTGTGTTTCCTTGTACTTCCTGAATGCTATCTTTTTCTCCCTTACCTTCCCCGGCCATTCTTTTGAGAACCATAGTGTTTTTTCTTTCGTTTTGATTTGTTTGTTTCACACAAATGCTTGTTGCCTCTGTGATGGCAGTTTTGATGTTTCCCCATTGTTGCTCCACCCCACCTTCTTGCCTGTTTGCTAGGGCTTTTCTGAGGCACTCTCCCATTTTGACAAATTCAGCCCTCCTGAAGTCCAGTACCTTCACTTTTGTGTGGCTTGACTCTACAGCTAAGTTTATCGTGAACCACACTGTTTGGTGGTCGCTTGTTCCCAGATGGCTACCCACTTCAAGATCAAGATCAAGTCAAAGTCTAACTACTGAATTATGAAATATAAAGAGTTGTTACACTTACAATATTTGGCCCAGTGGTATAGTAAAATAGCATTACACTGCGAACTGGGAGGCTGGAGTTTACTAGCAGATCCAGAATCCAGCACTGGGACCTGCTGTGGCCGCAGACACTGCAGACACAGCAGAGGCGAGGCACTCCGATCCAGCTGGGGAAAGACATGGACAACCTGGACATGGATACCTCTGAAGGAATAGGATAGAGAGAGAACAAAATAATAGAAAAAAGTTCTTGTACACAAGTGAATTTAAATTCTGACTCTTTCAAATATTTTTTTTAACATAAAATGCCACAGACATCTATCTGGACTTCTGCACTCCAGTGAACAAATACTGCGAAAAAAAGTTTGAAAAAATTTCTGAAATTGTATGTTTAAACTAAAAGAAAAAAATATGCAATAGCAACATCACCTTCCATGAACCATAGTGAATTGTACAGCTGGTATCCTTTGACGTCCACGAGGCAGTGGAGGATGGAAACATCAGGGGCAGTTATGGGAAAACAGAATCATTGTGGGTTCAGCACATGGCATCCTCAGGCAAGAAACTATGGATAGTACCTGTTCTAGGGACATGGATATGTTGTTCATCCACACTTATTGGCAGGTTCCTTGCCACTTTAAATCTTGCCGGAAGGTCTTCAAGCTGGCTCCTCCCACCCACCCGGGTGGTAAAACTCTCGGCTCGCCCCATAACGCCAGATCTTTCTTACCGCTTGAAGCTCAGGTTCCCTCCTTAGCACGCTAGCTTAAGACTGGTTCCTAATTCTTGAAAAGTTCAAATTGAAAAGTTTTGCAAAAGACTTGTCTTCTTCTCCTCGCGGCTTGCGATGGACAAATCGACTCCAGTTTGGAGGTGCCCTTCGGGCAGAAGATGTCTAGAGACGGATCCGCACTCCACGTCGTCACTGCCTGGGCCTTGAGCACAACCCGCAGGCCCGCGACTTGTGCACTTCCTTTTCGCCCACGCCCTGAAGACCGTAAGGCCCGACACAACTGGGGCCTCGAGAAAAGAATTCCACCGGTGAAATCTAAAGAGGCCCGATTGGCGGTGTCCGCAGCGGCGGGCTCGGCGGATCAGCTTGAGCAGATGATCGCCCTCGAAGAGGAGGCGGCGTGAGCCGCTTCTACCTCGGCTGCGGCATTTGTCCCGCTCTCTCTCGGTGCCTCTTACTCGGCTTCTTTTAAGGAGCTTTGTCTGACCCTCTCGACCAAAGGTGAGGGTCCAACTTCTTCGGGACCTTCTTCCAGGTCCAAAAAGAGCAAAAGTAAGTCTCTCCGTCGACGCTCTTGGGAGCGGGAAAGATCCCCTTCCCCTTGTCGACAGTCGACTTCGGTCGACCCCTCAGCTTCGGCCACTGGCTTCACGGTGTCCCCGTCAGGCCAGTTGGCCGAGACTCCCGCCGACGCTGTCGAGATTTTCTCAACCCGTTGGATGGGTTGTCGGCTGGAGAAGCTGAATCCCTCTCCCGGTTCCCCTGGTGGAGTTGAGGATCTCGTCGGCTCGTCTGTGCGTCCGGGCCAAGGAGTGCCATTCCGACACTTCTCTCGCCTTCCCTCGGCCTGGTCGAGACTCGGTCTCCGGACATTCAGCGGTCAACCGATCCGCCCGTCATGGCGGTCTCGGTCTCGGCACCCAGCGGCAGCCAGCGCCGCCCGCTCTTCCTCTTCCTCGGACGAGGGAGGCTTCGCCAAGTTGCGCCGGAGGTAATGAGGAACTTGTGGCAACAGCTCTTTTGACCGGGAATAAGCCACTCCAGTCATCTTCCCCGCCATTAAGTGGCTGTCACTGGAGCAGCCGAAACAACCCCTCGTTGTAGTCGAGGAGCCTGTTCTCAGGCCAGTTGTTCGGCCAATTCCAGCTGCCCCACCGATTCTGGTGGAACCTCCACCCCACAGCCATTAGTTGGGGCTCCGACCAAAATTCTCGGTCGGCTTTGGGTTTGGCTCATAGGCTGTCAGTCACCCTCACTCCGATAAACCTCGGCAGGTGGAGGGGTGGCTCAGGCCGAGGCAGCTCTTTGAGGACTCTTCTGAGTCCGATGATGGTTCCTCCCTCTTCTCCAAGCATAGACTTGGAGTCCTCGAGGACAGTCAATGGACGATAGCCCTTCATCCTTCTTAGGGTTGCTTCAACTCATCTCGAGTCCACGGGATGAAGCTCGAACCCATTTCTAACGGGCCAGGTATCCCTCACGGAGATTCTAGACTGAGGGATTCTCCCACGAGGCCTTTCCGTGGCCGGCCATAGTGGGTCCGCCTTGGAACTTTGGCAGCGTCCTGCTTCCTGCCCTGCGCCGGCCAGGTTGGCCAGGAAGTATCACGGTCCCTACGGTTCCCTGTCCGGTTTCGGAACACCCTAGTCCGAGGGTTGGTTACCGACAGCGTTTTCCGGCGTGCTGGGAACGCCAGGGATGTGGACAAACCTCCCGACAAGGAATCCAAGAAATTGGATTATGCCGGGCGAAAAGTCTATGCTGCGTCCTCTCTCGGCCTTCGTCAGGCCAGTTCGGTCGTCCTCATGGCACATTTTTCTCACGCCCTGTTGGGCTCCCTGGATGAGGTTGTCCCTCATCTTCCCGCAGATCTGCAGACTACCGTCAGGCAGGTGCGGGACCAGGGCAGGGCAGTGGCTAAACAGCAGCTCCAGACTGCGTTAGACATCGGGGACTCATGTGCCAGGTCTGTGGCGGCCGCAGTGGCCATGCGTCGTCGGGCTTGGCTGAGGATATCCACCTTTACTTCGGATACCCAGCACAAGTTGGCGGATGTTCCCTTTTTGGGGACTGACCTCTTCGGCCCTGGGGTGGAAGGTCACCTGCAGAGGATCGAGAAGTCCAATGCTACCTTGGACTCGGTCTCTTCTGCTCAGAAGGACAAAGGCCGCAAGCCACAGCCTAAGCCCTTTCGTCCTTCTGCGCCCGCGGCGCGCCCGGCCCAGCAACGTCAGGGCCAGCAGGCTCGACCTTGGTATCCCAAGCCCAAGCCATCGGCTTCCTCCAACAGGAAGAAGGGAGGTAAAGGCCCAGGAGGTTCCTCGGCCGGTCCCTCCTCCAAGCCTGCCCAGTGACGGGCTGAGGGGTGTCGCCCCCATCCCTGTCACCTTACCCCTGGTTCCCCTGGGGGGATGGCTCAGACACTTCCTTTCCGCCTGGTCCACTGTTACCACGGACAGGTGGGTACTGGAGGTGGTGGGAAAAGGCCTACCTCTGGAATTCGAGCAGGCCCCGCCCTTCAGAGCCGTCGCACCTCGGGGGGCCTCGGGGTCCGCAGCCTCAATGGCGGCTCGCCGAGCCGACATCGCTCTCCTCCTCCAAAAGGAGGTGATCACGGAGGTGGAGGACCCTCCTTCAGACCCGGGGTTCGTGTCCAGGTATTTCCTGGTTCCGAACCGGACGGGGGGCTGGCGCCCCATTCTCGACCTACACGACCTGAACAAGTTCCTAAGGTCTCGAACCTTCAGAATGGTCACTCTGGCGCAGATAATACCATCTCCGGAACATGGCATGTGGTTCTGCTCTCTGGACCTACAGGACGCGTTCTTTCACGTCCCTATCCGTCCGTCACATCGGAGATTCCTCCACTTTCGAGCGGAGGGATCCCTCTTCCAGTTCCGAGACATGCCCTTCGGCTTATCTCCAGCTCCCAGGGTCTTCACCAAATGCATGGCAGTGATGACAGCATTCCCTGCGGCTGAGGGGTCCGGGTGTACCTTACCTGGACAATTGGCTGATAGCAGCAGCCTCCAGGCGGGAGGTGGAGCGGTCCAGAGATCTGGCCCTCCAGGTTTGCTCTAGTTGGCCTTCTCATCAACGCAGGCAAGTCGGAACTCGAGCCAAAGCAGGTGATCCTGTTCATCGGGGCAGAGCTTGACTCTCTTCGAGCCAGAGCACGACTCCCGGCGGACAGGGCCGAGGTTCTTACCTCCTTTGCCCAATCATTTCTGGTTGGGCAATCGCGCCCTGCCCGGGACTTCCTGCGCCTTCTGGGTCTCATGGCGGCCTGTACCAGCGTGGTCCGTTGGGCCGGTGGCACTCGCCCCCCTTCAGTGGGGACTGGCCAGCCAGTGGTCCTGGCCCTGCGATCCTTTGGACCAGCTAGTGATAGTGACCCAGGAGATGTGGAACTCTCCAGTGGTGGACCGTTCCATTCCATTTGCAGGAGGCATCCCATTTGTCTGCCCGAGCAGCGGTCTCTCTATCGACGATGCCTCTCTGATGGGTTGGGTGCCCATCTGGGGAACACAGTGTGCAAGCCTCCTGGTCCCAGCGGGGTCCCGATGCCACATCAACCTGCTGGAGCTCGAAGCGGTCCTTAGCCTCACCGCCTTTGCTCCCGTTTCTCCAGGGTCAAGTGGTCTGAGTCCAGACGGACAATACCACGACCATGTATTACCTGAACCGCCAGGGCGGGACGCGCCCATGCTTCTATGCAAGGAAGCTCTCCGCATTTGGTCACTTCGGCGAGCCTGGAGGCGGATCTCCTAGCCATTCATGTGGCAGGAGCCTCCAACACCCTGGCCGATGCCCTGAGCTGGATAGGGGCTGCATCTCACGAATGGTCTTTCCTGCCGGAGGTAGTACAAGATCTGTTCTCCCACTGGGGCACACCTCAGGTGGACCTGTTTGCCTCCAGGGAGAACGCGACGCTGAGGCTGTTTCATGCCCGCCCCCCTCAGCAGGGCTCGCTGCAGGGGGATGCCTTCTCGAGGCTGTGGACCCCGGGCCTCTTCTACGCCTTTCCCCCATTTCCCTTGATTCACAAGGTGCTTCTCAAAGCAAGGAGGGACAAGGTGCAGGTGATCCTGATAGCCCCAGACTGGCCCCGCCAGTTCTGGTACCCAGATCTCCTCAGCCTCAGCTCCAGGCTCCCGAGGCAGCTTCCAGCTCGCCGGACCTGCTTTCAGTCAGTCAGGGAAGGTGTTCCATCCGGACCTTCAATCCCTGCACCTGACAGCCTGGTTCCTGGCGCTAGAGTTCCAGGCCTTGGGTCTTTCCGCGAGGTCCTCAATGTTGTTGAGGCGTCCGTAGAGTCGACCAGAAAATGCTACGCCTTCAAATGGAAGAGATTCTCCATTTGGTGTCAGAACGGGCTTGGACCCTTCCTCCTGTTCTGTGGCAAGCATTTTGGACTATTTATGGTCCCTTTCTAGTCGAGGCTTAGGTCGGCGACCCTAAGCGTGCACCCTGGCAGCCATCTCTGCTGCAGGCGCGGGCCAGGAAGCAGTCAGTGTGGCAGGAAAGGTGGTCGGGCAAGCCAAAGGCCTTGATCACATTTCCCCTCCGGTGCGAGCACCTCCACCTCCGTGGGATTTACTGCTGGTACTGGCAAAGCTCATGGGCAAGCCATTCAAACCAATGCACAGGTGTGATCTCTCTCACCTGTCATGGAAGACCGCCTTCTTGGTGGCTATCACGTCAGCCAGAAGGATGGGAGAGCTCCAGGTGCTTTGCATCGAGTCTCCTTACCTGGTCTTCCACAGGGACAAGGTTGTCCTGCGCCCCCACCCGAAATTCCTTCAGGTGGTGTCGGAGTTCACCTTACCAGGTGCTGACTCTGCGGTGTTCTACCCCAATCACACCTCGGAGGTCAATATAGGCTCCATACTCTGGACCCTGAAGGGCGCCGCTATTATAAGGAGCCACGGCTGAAATTGGGAGAGGTTCGCCAGCTGTTTGTCACCTATTGAAGCCGCACCTGGCAGACCTGCAGCCAAGCGGACGATAGGCAGGTGGGTCACCTCCTGCATAGATCGCTGCTATAAGTTGGCAGGCATGGAGCCTCCCAGAGGATAAGAGCTCATTCTACCCGTCATACTGCTGCATCGGTGGCTGCTTCCAGGGGCGTCCTATCCAGGAAATCTGCAGGGCTGCTACCTGGAAGTCAGCACACACCTTTATTACCCATTACCACATCGACCTTGAGTCACGCCGGGATGCTGGTTTTGGGGCCTCGGTTCTCCAGTCCTTATTTCCCAAGTAAGTATTGGGTGTGTGCCTTGCCTCCCTCCTCCCGGAGAACTGCTAGGAGTCTGCCAGTAGTGTGGATGAACAACATATCCATGTCCCTAGAAATACAGGTTACTCACCTGTAACAGGAGTTCTAGGAATGGTATATGTTGTTCATCCACACGACCCACCCGACCTCCCCGGCTTCGACGCACAACCTGAGCTTCCAGCGGGCCAGATCTGCTGTCATGGGGCGGAGCCGAGAGTTTTACCACCCGGGTGGGTGGGAGGAGCCAGCTTGAAGACCTTCCGGCAAGATTTAAAGCGGCAAGGAACCTGCCAATAAGTGTGGATGAACAACATATACCATTCCTAGAACTCCTGTTACAGGTGAGTAACCTGTATTTACTTGCCTTTCTGAGTAGTGTACCTGTCTTGGCATCTATTACACTTTCAGTTATCTTCTGACTCATGCTATCACTAGGCTTACCCTCTGTCCCACTTTTGGTTGGTCCATTGCTGCCCTTTGTGCAGTTTACGTTATTTGTGCTAAGAAAAGTGCTGAATTTAATTATCTGATGCACTTTAGTGTTGATGCACCTTATGCTCCAGTTGCTTTTGTTTCATTGTGGCAGTTGTACTGGGGTCTCCTTGCTTCCTCGATTCATGCACTGTTTTGTATAGCTACTGCTCCTGTATTGTATTGTGCTACTATAATATTTCTAATGTTATTATTATTTCTTTACTGTATTTGTACTCCATCGTGCTTGTAAGTATACTTTCTAGGGACTTAGATATGGTGTACTTATCCACACTGTGACAGTCTTCCTTTCTCTTTAAATCTAGCTGGGACGACTTCAAGCTAAGCTTCTCCCACCAACCTGGGTGTTATCCTCCTCAGCTCTGCCCCGTGACGTCAGATCTTCCATTTCACTGGAAGAGTCAGGTCTCCTCCTTCGCAGCTCCTTGCGCACAATGTAGGCTTGCATTTCCCACTTGTTTTCAAGTGATTTTTCAATGCATTTCTTCGTACGCCTTCTTTGAAATGGAGCACAACAAACCTTAGTCCGGTCCTGGGTTCAAGGCATGTGTCTCCTGCAATCAAAAAATGTCTCGAATAGACCACAGCACGACCCTTAGGTCTGCAGGCTTTGCACTTCCTATTGGGGGGTCTGCTTCTCCATTTCTGGCACACCTGGTTCGCCATCACTTCGGACAAGTGGATGCTAGAAGTGGTGGTCTGAGAACTGCCTCTCGACTTGGAGGCTCTCCCACCCTACCGACCCCATGCCCCATGGGAGTCTGTGGTGTCTGAGGACATGCTGTTCACCCTCAAGGAGGACATCACTCAGCTCTTGGAAAAAAGAGCTGTAGCCTGTGTCCCAGATGCTGCAGCCAGCCAGGGCTTTTTATCTACGTGTATTGTGGTCCCCAAACGGACAGTGGGTTGGCGACCCCATACTGATTCTTCACAATCTGAACCAGTTTCTAAGGAGGTGCAAGTTCTGGATGGTCACTCTGAACTAAATAATACCATCTCTGGAGCAGGGCATGTGGTTCTGCTTTCTTGACCTCCAGATGCCTTCTTCCACATTCCAGTCTACCGTTCCACTGGTGGTACCTACAGTTCCATGCAGAAAGGGTTCTTTACGAGTTCCGGGTCATGGCTTTCAGCCTCTCCTTGGCTTCGGCCCAGTGTGCCTTTCCCAGTTAACAAGTTTTAAATAAAAATAAATAAATAAATATGTGAACATATATACCAGCAGATAACCCATGAAGTGGGCGCATGAGGAAGGGCGCTGTCCATTACGGCGACACCTTCCTCACACAAACCACTCATGGCGACCGACGGGTAGGGCGACCGGATGAGGGGGTGGGTGAACTAGGCAACAGGATATCACTATAATGCACGCCAGCAGGGGTGGGAGCGAGCACGTGAGCGTGGGCTGGAGAGGCTGTAGGGGTGGCACTGTGGTCGCGGTAGAGCTGCGGTGTGTCGTGGCATCAGGGATTGGGCAACAGCTGGGTGGCAGAGATACTGGTTCGGGTCCGGTGCTGGTGCAATTTTTATTGTGCCCGGCCCAAACCTTTTTACTACTTTCACCCCCTCCCGACTTGCACCCCCTGGAGTTGAGAATCCTTAAGTGGGGGTGCGAGGTGAGACCCCCACCGAGGAGGAGGGTGTAGCCAGCCCCCACAGAGAAAGTAGTGAAAATATGTCCTGGCTACCAAGCAGTTGGTGCGCCAGGGTTGTCAGAGTGCCAAAATGTGTTCGGCACTCTGACTGAGCAATAACGGCAATCGCCTTTAGGCATTCGCCGTTATCACATAGACCCATACCAGCATAGGAATATGCCAGCAGATAAAGGCCTTACAGTCTATCTGGTCTGCTCGAATGTGCATTTTTCTGTTCGTTTACATAGGGAACTGCCCCCCCATATCCCCCATGACCCCAGTCAATTATCCCTTCACCCCCTCACCTGCAACTCTCCCTCACCCTATCCCAACCTCTGTTGAAGCTGTCCACTGTTTTTAGGGGTACCACCTCCTCCTCCAGCAACTCATTTCACTTAGCCACCACTCTTTGGTGAAAAAGTGTCTCCTCTGCTCCCTTTTGAACCTTCTCCCCACCAGCTTTAGGCTGTTATCCCAAATGGTCTTGTTTCCATTAAGGCTGAAGAGGCCCTCAGTGCTCACCCTGCTATACACTTAAGGTACTTGAAGGTGCCCCCCCCCCTTCTGTTCTCAAGAGAGTACATGTTGAGCCCCCTGGGCCTCTCCTTATAGTGTTGCCTTGCTGGCACTGGATCATCTCGGTTGCCCTTCTCTGGACTGTTTCCAGCAGGTTGATAGCCTTCTTGAGATAAGGGCAGCAATGCTACACACTGTACTCCAGGTGCAGGCTCACCAGAGATCTGTATAGCGGCAAAATGACCTCCACCTTCCTAATAGTGATTCCTCTAGCTATGCAGCCCAGCATCTGATTTGCTTTGGCCACAGCCTCTCTGTGTTGTGCTGAGTGTTTCAGGTCATTCTTGATAATTACATACAGGTCCTTTTCCTACTCTGACCTGGTTACCTGCACACCACCCGATCAGTACTTGGTCCCTGGGTGTTTCACTCCCAGGTGCATAACTTACATTTCTTAGCGTTGAACCCCAGTTTCCAAATGCCAGACCACGTCTGTAGCCTAGCCAGGTCTTTTTTGAGTTGCTGTCTCCCTTCCTCCGTGTCCACCCTCCCACAGAGCTTTATGTTGTCTGTGAGCAGGCATATTTTTACCCCTAATCCCATCTACGATGTCACTTATGAATATGTTAAACAGCACAGGGCTGAGACCAGAGCCCTGTGAGATCCTACTGGTCATAGGCTTAACTGCTGAGAATCCGCCCCCCCCCCCCCACACCACTTCTGTCCTGTAGCCAACCTCTGGTCCGCCCAACAAGTTTAGCTCCCACCCTAGGTCTTCAAGCTTCCTGACCAGTCTTCTGTGAGGTGCAGAGTTGAAGGTCTTGCTGAAGTCCAGATACAGGATATCAACCGCTTGGCCCTTGTCCACTGCCCTGGTGACCCAACTGAAGAAGTTAGTCAGGTTTGTTTGGCAGGACCTCACTGCCACAAACCCATGCTGCCTAATGCCCTGGAGCCCATTATCCTCCAGAAAGCTCACCAGTCTCTTTTTCAGGGCGGACTCCATCAACTTGCCCACTATCAAGGTCAGGCTGACTAGCCTATAGTTCCCTGATTCATCCTTTGGCCCACTTTTGTCGAGAGGCACCACATGTGCACTTCTCCAATCCTGGGGCACTATCACTGACTCCAGGGAGGTGTTGAACAGGTCTGCCAGGGGACCCACCAGGGCCTCCACCAGCTCCCTTAGGACCCTTGGGCGCATGCCATCTGACCCTGGGGATTTATTCACCTTCAGGACCCTAAGGCCCTTAAGTACCCCATCAGCATGAATTTTTTTTAAACTTCTTTATTATATAAAAAGTACACAACAATAGCAGTACATGCATATGGAATAAGAAAGCATATATCATCTTGTTCTGAGTAGGTAATTGATAGTTCCCAATGCGAAACCTAGGTCTGCAGGAGCTAACAGTTGTAGTCCATGCTTCTGATACTTTCTATTAAAGTCAGGGGTAATCCCTAACCTACAAAGATGTTCGGAATCAACCAAAATAAACTTTTTTTTTTTTTTAATTCTTTTTCTACCGGGTAAGGCCCACTAGGCACAGCTGCCTATTTTCTGGGGCGACCCGGGAGCTTTAGGCTGGTTAAGTGACTTGCTCAGAGTCGCACAGTGTGCAAGTGGAGATTGGGGGAATCAAACCCAGGTCTGCTGAAACAAGCTTATTCACAGCTTGTTACTCTAACCTCTAGGCTGTACTGCCAGCCCTCATAACTATATACACGTATAAACACACAACAGTAAGAATAACTGTTGTAGCTACTGTATGAGGCAGGTATTAGATTCAAGTATAAATTAAAATATTAAATATCATAGAGCTGATTCTCTGATTTAGTCTGGGCATAGACTGTATAAAGAATGTGTAAACCCCTGGGGGTCAATATCCCTGTGCTTGTTGGGTTAGAATCGAGGTGTCTTCAAGTTCCCATTAGCAGGAATGAAGCTGTCTGTGAATTCCCACCCTCCCTGTCCACACTTTCTGTTCCCCTGTGGTATTGGTCCCCCCTTCTTTCTAGTGAAGACGGAACAGAAGTACCTGTTAAGCTCCTCTGCTTTCTCTTCACTGTCCTTTGCCAAACCACCCTGTTTTTTTTAATCTATTTAATCCTTGGTGTACCTTTTCTCCCTTATATATTGGAAGAAGGCCTCCTCCCGTTTGTACCCCCTGTGCTAGCTGCACTTCTTTTTTAGCCTTGACCACCCTAAGTGCTCTGCTTGCCTCTCTTGACTTAGCAGAGTAATTCACTCTGTCCTCTTCCTTCTGAGTACGTTTGTACTTCCAGAAGGCTGCCGTCTTGTCACCTACAGCTTTTGCCACCGCCTTTCTCAACCAGCTGGGCTTTTTGGCTTTAGCCTTTTTTTTTGTTTTGTTTATAGTTTATTGTTTTGCAATATGATAACATCATACAGTAAATACCTCCTACCAGGCATATAAAACTAAGTACCAGGAGCCATCTAGTGGAATGCAGAATCACACAGTAACCTAAGTAGATATTATAAGGAGTTGGGGGCACTTTGTTTGAGTCCAGTAAACTTAGTCCATCATAGCTGCACCTCACAAGATTGAGGTGATCTTGCTGTGTAAAGGTAATCTGTACAATTTTAGAATCAACCTTAAGGCTGATATGGTCCCAGTACAAACATAGGAATAACACAATTTGTTTATGACTCTGTTCCAAACCCCACAAGCCCTGTATGTCTTCAACAATTAGCATGAAATGAAAAGGGGGAAAAAAAAACACATTTCCAATACCTGCAGTCTATAACCTTTAGGCATTTTAAAATCTTAGTAGACCTGTATGTCTTCAACTTTTAGCCTTCATTCCCAGCTAATTTACAAGAAAAAGAGAGAGACTATATGAGTGCCCTGCGCTCTAAGAGGGGAGACAAGAGATTTATTCACAGTTTGTCTCCTAACAAATCAGTGGCATATTATACCTACAACGGCTGTTGCTACTGAAAACCCAAACAATAATCTTAATAAACGTCTGCATGCCCCGCTAAACCTTAGCAACCACCATTGTAATTTTCATGTGCAGGTTACCTCTGCCCAAACGCGTAGCACCAGTTAACATTCTGGAGCCACTCAAAACCTTTCTAAGTGAGGTATTTTATATTTTACAAGGTAAGGAAACATAAAGCAAACCCGAGTCCAGGTTAAACCCTGAAGTAGAAAAACAAAGATAGTAGAGCACACGCACCTCATAAATACAAGGGCACCAGTCTATTAAAAATATATTTTATTAGCAAAATGCCAAACAATACCTAACGCGTTTCGGTTGCTAATACATCCTTTCTCAAAGGTAAACTACCACTACTAAAGTGCCTCTTAAGTACTCCATACAGTAGACATCATAATGATGTCATTAATTAATACTCCACACTGATAGGTTCAGAACAATTCATATCCAACCCACTCTATTAAGTGTAATAAATAACCTAGTACACCCCAGTTCTAATTACAAAAACGGTCTCAAACATCATAAATACATCTTATCAGACATACATTATGAAAACTAACCTATGTAGAAACAAACTCATATTGCAAAGATGGGGGGTGAGGGAACAAAATTTATTTTTATAAATAAGTTCAGGATTAGAGACAAAGATCTTGCTTGCAACAGCAATAAATTACTCCATTTGTTACTTAAATTAGTAGTAGCTTAACATAAATATAAAACTTGGCACAATATATCCATAAAGCAAGCTACTTAAATAAAGTACAGTACAAAACAACATCATATCCATGAAGCAGGCTACTTAAATAAAGTACAGTACAAAACAACATCATATCCATGAAGCAAGCTACTTAAGTAAAGTACAGTACAAAACAACATCATATCCACGAAGCACGCTACTTAAATAAAGTACAGTACAAAACAACATCATATCCACGAAGCAAGCTACTGAAATAAAGTACAGTACAAAACAACATCATATCCACGAAGCAAGCTACTGAAATAAAGTACAGTACAAAACAACATCATATCCATGAAGCAAGCTACTTAGATGTAAAGTACAGCACAGAACAGCATCATATCCATGAAGCAAGCTACTTAGATGTAAAGTACAGCACAGAACAGCATCATATATGCCATGTGGCATTTTTTATTACTATTTCCTTCTTTTCTTCTTCAAAAATGGTTTCGGCTCAAAACCTGCATTCAACCCCTTATCTCATGTTGCACTTAGATTCACTATCCAAAATGTTTCACGTGTAAGTAGACAATCATTGAAATCGCCCCCTCTTGGTTTGTGCTGTACTTTATCTATCCCAACAAAACAAAACAAGTGTTGCTCTTTATTTTGAGCTGTGGCAATGTGTGCTGCAGTTGCATACTGTATGTTACATCTGCTTTCTCAATTGCTTTTACATGCTCCTTAACCCGCACTTTAAAGCTGCGTTTTGTTTTCCCCACATAAAACGCTTCACAGCTACAAACTGCCATATAGATAATTCCTTCAGTATCACAAGTGATTAGTTGCCTGATTACAAAAGTGCGCTCTGATTCTACACTACTGAATTCTTTACACTCTCTCACCACTAGACATACCCTGCATCTTTTACACGGATAGCAGCCTACCACAGACCTGTGAAGCCAGGTTTCTTTTTCCTTTGGCGTATCTACAAAGTGACTGTGGATTAGTTTATCGCCCAAAGTACTTGCCCTTTTTTACGCTATCCATGGTGGCATAACTGTAATATCTTGTAGGCCAACATCACTTGATAGCACATTCCAATGTTTATTGATAATCCTTTCTATGTCCCTCGCTTGTGTAGAATATATGGTCACAAAATGAAACCTTCCTTGTTTCAACTTATTGAATTCTTTCTGTATCCCCAATAACAATTCCTCTCTGTTAATCCCTGCAGTATATTCCCTCCCTTCCCTAATACAATTTTCACTATAGCTTCTCCTTACTAACCGGCCCATCAGTTCTTCAGCACCCTTTTCAAATCCATTCATATCACTACAATTCCTACGTGTTCTCAAAAACTGGCCTTTCGGTATGTTACTCACTACATGCCTCGGGTGGCAACTCTCAGGTCGCAACAAAGTGTTGCCATCAGTTGGCTTCTTGTATATTTCTGTTCTAATCCCTACATTGTTATTATTACAGATCTTTAGATCTAGAAAACATATGCTTTCCTGTGAAGCATGGTACGTGAACTTTAAATTACTATTAGTGTTCGCTAAGAAAGTTACAAAGTTCCTGAGTTCTTCTATACTCCCTCCCCAAACAAAAAATAAATTGTTGATGTAACACTTCCAAATACTAATCTTATCTAGAAATGGATTCTTTTCTGGGTTCAGTACGAACTTATTTTCCCAAGCTCCCATATACAAATTTGCAATAATGGGGGCACATGTCACCCCATTGCCATCCCTTTCACCTGTAAAAAAATCTTTATTAAATAAAAACACATTGTCTTTGAGAACAAACTCCAAAAGTTTCAAAACAAATGTAGTACTTAGTGTAACCCCCCACTGTTCAAAAGGCTGCTGCCGCATCAAGGTGCCCTCATGGGGTATATTCGCATACAGCGCCTCCACATTCATAGTCACCAAGTAACCATTGTCCGCCAAGTGCAAATCCTGCAAGAGTTTTAAAATATCAGTTGTGTCCTTCAGATACAAGGGTAATGTATTCACAAATGGACTCGGATGAAAATCTACAAACTGGGAGAGGCTTTCTGTCAGTGAGCCTATCCCGCTCACGATAGGTCTGCCCGGGGGATTTATTAGAGACTTATGCACCTTCGGTAGGAGATAGAAAGCCACTATCACTGGTGATTCTGTGATTAAGAACTCCATTTCCTTTTGATTTATATCCCCTTGTCTACCAGCTTTTTTAATAGCTCCATCGATACTACTTTTGAATTCATTCGTAGGTTCAGTTCAGTTTTCTATAAACATTACAGTTCCCCAACTGTCTCTCTGTTTCTCGCATATAGTCCACTTTGTTCATTACATCTCCTTTATCCACTCTCTTAGTTTCAATCAAGGTGTTACTCTGTGATGTAGAGATGGTTGCTGTTTCACTTTTACTCAAATTACTAAAGGAGCACACAGGAGGGCTTGCAAACAGTTTCTCTAGATCAGTTTCTACTAGTTGTTTAAAGACTTTCACAGCTGGACTAGGCAGTGGATTAAATGTAGATATCGGTCTAAATCTTTCTTCTGTTTCAGAACTCTGTATAGCTGATTTTTTATTTCCAGAAAAGGATTTAAGACTTAAGTTTCTACACGCTAAGTTTAAGTCAACCATCACATGGAATTTGCTAGCCGGTGTACTGAGCGCAAATCCCAACCCTTTACTTAAGACATTCATCTCTGAGTCAGTTAATATATGGTCAGACAGGTTAATTACCTGTTCTTCTTCCATTTCATTTAAACCCTGAAGTCTCTTTCTTGTTAGTGGTGAGGAACAAAAATTAAGGATCTCTGATTGGCTTCAAGTTGCGTCGTCTTCCGATTCTTCATTCAGCGGCGGTACTGCAGCAAATTCCCTTTCGAATACTTCCACGTTTTCGCCCGCTTCTTGTGGATCTGAAAATTGATAGATGTGGCCTCCATAATGGATCCGGAGGCGTGCAAGCATTAACAGGGAGTGTGCAATTCCTAGGCTTCGCTAGCGAGCCCTTACTCCGTTGAACTTTTTCCTTCAGGAATGAGTTGCAAAAGATAGATCGGGGAAGAGGTGGAGAGTTGCTCCATCATACTGAAAATTTTGTGAAGCCTGGGCAGCCTACAAGTAGCTATCTCTAGTATACATTCCATTTGTAACTATTAATATTGTTCTTGGCAAATCTTGCTGCACCAGTGCTGCCTGTGGGGTAACGCTATAGGCCCGAATAATAGAAGAGGCTGAAGTAATGTCTATGGGAACTTTTAAAATTCATGGAAGTCAGTCCTGCAAAAAGAGCATCAAGTCAGGCCCCTCCAATCCTTCCGGGAGACTGACCAGACGTAAGTTGACTGCCTGTTGTGCATATTCCAGGGCTTCTAAGTGGTATCGGAGTGGCCTGTTTTCCTTTACCAGGTTGCTGGCTGTAGAGAGGGCTTTAGTCGTGTGAGCCTTCGCCGCAGTCGCTGTTTTGTTAGACTGATAAATCTTGAGATCCTGTTCCCCAAAACGTTTTAGGATTTCTTCCACCTTCCCATCTATCACTCTCATTGAGGCCTTCAAGGACTGCCATGGTGGATCACTAGACCCTGAAGCTCCCGCTGGCTGTGGTGTGGCCTGTTGCTCCACGGGAGGCTGATTTTTTGAACCTCCTCCACCTCCTTTATTTTGTCGCACCATGGTTAAGACAAGTGTCTGCATATTCCTCTCAATGAGATCTGTAAGGTTATCTGGTTGAATCAATCAATCAATCAGCCAACATCTTTATTTAACCAGGCGAACACCATTAAGCAAAGCTCATTTTCAAGATGGACCTGGGGTTGCTTATCAACATAAAAGGTTTACATACATAAGCAGAGCATACAACTGGATTACATATACAAAGATTGCGGCATAGCCATGTCACAGGTTTACAAGGAGTACATGGCAATGTGCAATATAAGGAACATATAAGACTGTCAAATGTCGTGACATCAGGACTTATTTAAATTATACAAAATACACAAAGTATACAAGAACCTGTCAAGATCCATAAGTGTGGGCCGCCCGGTGGCGTTGAGGATTTAAGGTGCTGGACGCTGCACCTCGTGCCATGCTGGCGACCTGAGTTCGAGAGCAGCTTGGGAGCCGGGGGTCAGCAGGGGATGGTAGAAGATCGAGCACCCTCGGGCGGCTGTCCTCTCCAGGTGGGTGGATGAGGATAGCCCGTGCACCGCGGCTCTTCGTGGAGATCGGAGCGCTGCAGTGTGCAGGCTGCACACTACACAGCATGGCTGACGTCGGCAGGGTTGCCATGCGCCGTTGCGTCAGACGTGCCCACACGGGGTCCGTAAACAGGAAAACCCCGGCTCTGAGGAACAGGTGACAGCACCTGTCCCCATTCTCCTCTGCCAGGCTTACCCAGACTGGCTTCCAGATTCCTCCTGCGGCCCTCGCTTGCAGTCAGAGACTGCGCCAGAAGAAGGCCAAAGAGGAAGGCGACCCACCCCGAATGGGTTAAACTGAGGGTGCTGGCTACTGTGGAGAGGAGGAGAGAGGAGGTGCAGTTCTGGGAGCCTCAGGCGGGCAGGACACAGACAAGGATGCCTGAGAGATGGTTCCTCAGGCTGCGACCAGAGTGAAAGAAAGTCTACAAAAAAAAAAAAAAAACATCCGTAAGTGTTAGATAAGGTGGGCAAATAGAGGGAAGATTTCAGTGGGGGGGGAGGAAGTTAGCAGAGTGGGAGACTATCAGGGCAGGAGTACCTGAAAGAAGGCCAATGCTATAGATATGGCGAAATTCAGGGGGAACGGACTCTAAAGTTTAAGTTAAGGTGAATAATCTGCAAGTCGTAAATAAAATAGGGTTTTCAAGTTTAGATGTGCAGAAAATGTAGAGCTGAAGCAAAGCAAGTCTGCTCGGTGAGTGTGCTCAACAGCGCCCTTTGCTTTAGCTTTTACTTTTGACTTTGGCATACTCACTAGTGGCTTCCACCAGTCCCTCCTTTATTATTGCCCATTTCTGTTCTACATCCATTTCTGTTCTGATCCTGGCAAGGTGAATATTAGAATTTCTCCCATCCTACCAAAGTCAGCCCTCTTAAAGTCCAGAACCCTTATTCTGGTTCTGACCATCCCCTTGCTCATGTCCAGATGGAACCACACCACATGGTGGTCACTACCTGCAAGTGACTCTTCCATTGCCACATCCTGAACATGCCTGCAGCTGGGCAGGACCAGGTCCAGTACAGCTCTCTCCCTAGTGGGTTCCAAGACACCCTGGGACAGGAAGCCACTCTGAAATGCATCCAGCAGTACTTGCCCTCTAGTGCAGGAGATGATCGGGTTTACAAATCCACCCCAGGTAGATTGAAATCCCCATTATTACACCTCTCCTTACTGACTATTTTGGTGATTTGAAACCCCAGTACCCTGCCTAATTCCTCTTTCTGGGAAGGCAGCCTGTAGACCACCCCAATCCTTAGTTTCTTTCCCTTAGTGGATTGTACCTGTACCAATAGTGCTTTCAAGTCATGCCCTCCGCCACTTACTGTTTGGTACAAGTTATCCCTTCCTTCATGTATAGAGCCACTCCCCTTTCCTGACCCCCTGTCCTTCATATATAGTTTATACCCTGGAACTGCGAGGTCCCAGTCTTGGTTTAGTATGGTCCGTGTCTCTGTGATGGCCACTGTGTCCATCGCTCCCTCTGCCAGCAATAACTGCAAATCTGCCATCTTTTTTCCCAGACACCACTCTCCACTGGGACTCGGGCCCTTCCTTCATCCTGATCTGCCCCCCATCACCTCCTTCCTCCTTCAGTCCCCCAACCTCCACCATTCTACCTCCTGCCCATGCTCTCCTGATTTTGGGGAGGTCTTTCAGCCCCACCCTCAGGTAACTAAGGGTGCTGTGCAACTTGTGCCCCCAATCAGTTTAATTGAGGTTATTCCTATGTATTCCTCCAGTCTGCCCTTCAAGACCCGTGTACCCTGCCTATTCAGATGCAACAAGCTGTCTGGTGCATAGGGTCCTTGATATCCAGGTTCCTCCCAGTCCCAAACAAAACTGCACCCCTCTTTTCCACACCACCCTAAGCCATTTGTTGAATTCCTCTATCCTTGGCTTCCTTGGGTGTATGTAGCTGGGACTGGAAGCACTCTGAGAAGCCGCAAGTCCTCCCTTCCTCTCTACAAATTCTCCCCACTTCCCTAAACTCTCTTGCACCTCCTCACATCATATCCTACAAGGTCATTTGTCCCCAGGTGCACAATTATCTGGGGTCCCCCTCCCGATTCATGGACTGCACGCACAGCGATCCCACTCTTCCTGTCATCATCCTGGCATACATTCTACCCTCTCACTTCTTGCCCTTGACTCTTTCCACCCCATCATTATTGAATCCTCCAAGATCACCACTCTGCCTTCTCAATCCTGGCCCATCCCTCCTCTTTGTCCATCCTGTTGCCCACTCCCACCTGTCTCCCTTTTCCCTCCTGTCCCTCTTGTGTTTCCCCATTACTTACTACCCCAGCTGTCCCTCCCCCATACCCTCTTCCCCTCTTCTCCCTCCCCAACACACCTTACCTTTTGCTTCCTCCAGCTCAGTTCAGACAAGGTAGTTCCTGTCTCACCTTTTGCTCTCCCCTCGGACTGCCCTCCACCCTTTCCTTATTTATTTAGTTTTTGTTAACCGGCTAGGTACACTAGACAGCATAGCTGCCTATTTTCAGGTACGACCCGGGAGATTACAACAAAGGGTATGTAGACAATAGTAGATACAAGAAAACATCATGAGAACAAGTAGAAGTCAGACATAATACACTTATACAAAATTTTCAGCAATGACAGTATATTTGCAGGAATCTATATGTAATAACAAAACAGAAATATAAGTGCAAATAACTAACAGTCATAAGTCATACAACTAGTGAGTAGGTGCTAGAAGAGAGGAAATAGCAAGATTTCCAGGCAGGTTTGAGAGGAGTAGTAGTGGTTGGAGCTAGTAGGAATCAGTACAGGAGCGGGTGTATAGAGGACAGGAGCAGGGTTCAGAGCTTAGAAGAGCCATACGAAGCTTCTGTTTGAAGCTATGTGGAGAAGGGGTGATTCTTAGACTCAGTGGAAGGGAGTTCCATAGTTTAGGGGCCCAGCTAGAAAAAGCATTTTCCCCCATTTTGGTTTTACATCTCGGTTGGACAAGAAGGGATTTGTCAGCTGATCTCAGTGGGTAGGCAGAGGACAAAGGTTGCTTATGCTTCCCCTGTGTCCTGCCCCCTCATTCTCCTTTGTCCTCCCCTTCTCCACTTGTCCTTCCCTTCTCATCTGAACTTGCTATCTTCCCCCCCACCACCACTTACCCTGATGCCTCCCGCCCCTCTTTCTCTCCCTATTCCACCAGGTTCCCCCTCCTGCTCCCTGTCCAGTGGTTCTCTGGAAAGGTCAGGGAAGCACTGAGAGCCAAAAAGAAGGCCTTCACCAGGTATAAGGAAAAACAAGGGTAGGAAGAATGGGGGAGCCCTTCATCTTGATCTACCTCCCATCACCCCCCTCCTTCTGTTGCCCCCCCACCTGCACCCTTGTCATCTACCTCCTCCCTATACTGTCCTGATTTGGGGAGACCTGTCAACCCACCCTCAGTTGACTAAGGTGCTGTGCACCCTGCTGCCTCCTACCACATTAGTTTAAATTGAGGTTGTTCCTATGAATTCTTCCAGCTTGCCCTTTAGCACCCTTGTACCTTACCTACTCAGATGCAACCTGCCTGGTGCATAGAGGTCCTTGTTATCCCAGTTTTCTCACCAGTTCCTAATGAACCCATACCCCTCCTTTTCACACCACACCCTAAGCCATTTGTTAAATTCCTCTATCCTTGCTTTCCTTCGTGTACTAGTCTGCCAGACTGGAAGCACTTCTGAGAAAACTACAGTCTGCTATGCCTCTCTACAAATTTTCCCAGTTCTGTGAACCCTTCTTGCACTTCAGTCCTCCCATCCTGCAAGGTCATTCATTCCCAGGTACACTATAACATCGGGTTTACCCTCCCACTGACCCGCTGGACTGAGCTTATAGCCTATTAGTGATCCCATTTGTGCTGCCATCATTTCTAGCATACGTTTCTACCCTCTTTCTGCTTGCACTTGACTCTTTCCCACCCCTCTTCTATTGAATTCCCCAAGATCACCACCCTCCCACCTCCATTCTGGGCTCTACATCCTCTCTGTTCATCCTGCTGCCCACTCCCCACCATCTCCCCTACTACTTCAGTCCCTCTTGTATTTCCCTACTACTTTCACCCCAGCTGTCCCCTTCCCTCTGCTCTCCTTCCCCTCTTCTCTTTCCCTGGCATCCCCTCTGTCTTGCCTTTTTGCTGTCTCCACAGCCTATTCTCTGCCCTTCCCTTATGCTTCCCTTGTGTCCTGCTTCCTCATTCTCCCTTGTCCACCCCTCCCCTTCTCCACTTGTCCTTCTCCTGTCGTCTGAACTCACTACCTTCTGCCCCCAATCCCCTGATGCCTCCTCCACACTACCTCCGTCTGTATCCCACTGTCTCTCCATTCCACCAGGTTCCCCCTCCTGCTCCCTGTCAGTGGTTCTCTGGAAAGGTCAGGGAGGCAGTGAGAGCCAAAAAGGGGGCCTTTACCAGGTGCAAGGGAGGAAGAAGGGGGAGAGTATCGAATGAGAACAAGGGAAACCAAGAGCGCAGTCAGAGAAACAATAGGAGACAGAAAGCTGTGTATTGTGGCGGGGATCAAGGGAGGGGAAAAACAGTTCTTTAGATATATTTAGAAAAAAGAAAGAAGGGAGGAGTAATTGTTAGGCTTACAGAGGGAGGTGGGGTAATTGAGGAGGATGGGCAGAAAGCAGCCATTCTTAATGACTACTTCTGCTCTCTATTCACAAGACAAGACAGAGGGTCTCTGCCAGAAGCATAGAAACATAGACTTTGATGGCAGATAAGGAGCGCTTGGCCCACCCAGTCTGCCCATTTCCCCTACCTATTGGATAAGCTGCAGATCCTTGTTTTACCAACAGCCTACTTCCTCCTACCTCCCACTAGAATTTCCTTATGTCTGTCCCATGCGTTCTTAAATTCCCCCACTGTTTTTGACCCCACAACCTCTTCAGGAAGGCCGTTTCATGTACCCACCACCCTCTCCATGAAAAAATAGTTCCTCACTTGCCCCCCAAGTTGTCCCCACTCTGTCTTTAAATTGTGCCCCCTTGTTCTTGCACATCTCTTCTGAAAGATGCTACCCTCTTGGACTCTGTTGATCCCCTTGAGGTACTTGAAAGTTTTAATCATGTCCTCCCTATCCCTCCTTTCCTCGAGGGTATACATATTAAGCTCTTTTGTCTCTCTTCATATGGCTTCTGGTGCAGATCCTGTGCCATGTTAGTTTCCTCCTCTGGACTGCCTCCATCCTGTCTATGTCCTTGCAGAGATGGGGTCTCCAGAACTGTACGCAGTACTCCAGATGGGGTCTTACCAACTGTCTGTACAGAGGGAAAACAACTTCTCATTTTCTACTGGTGATGCCTCTCCCTATGCATCCCAGTATCCCCCAAGCCCTTCTTACTGCCTTCTCACATTGCTTGCCTACCTTTAGGTCATCTGATATGACTACCCCCAGGACCCTTTCCATTTCTGTTGTCGTAAATACCACCCCCCCCCACTTTGCACTTCTTTGCATTGAATCTAAGCTGCCATACTTTTGATCATTCCTCCAACCTTGCCAAGTCCCTTCCCATCCTTTCCACCCCGCTTGTGTATCAACCCTTTTGCAGATCTTTGTGTTGTTTGCAAAGAGGCATACTTTTCCTTCCAGTCCCTCCAGAATGTCACCTATAAAGACATTGAGGACCGGTCCCAGTACTGAACCTGCGGTATCCTGCTAGTAACTGCCCTTTCTTCGGAGTGCACTTTGTTTAGTATTACCCTCTGGGTCCTGTTGTCCAGCCAATTTTACTCCAGGTTACCACCCTGGGACCACTCCAGGCTGGCTAACTTGTTTATTATTCTTTGTGTGGACTGTGTCAAATGCCTTGCTAAAGTGTAGGTAGGCCATGTCCACAGCCCTCCCTGGTCTACTACTTTGGTCACCCAGTCAAAGAAATCTATTAGATTCATCTGACGGCTGTGAATCCATGCTGCCTTGGGTCCTGTGCCCTGCTGGCCTCTAGACACTCAGCAATTCTTTCTTTCAGAAGTGATTCCATCATTTTCCTTACCACTGAGGTTAAACTAACAGGACTGTAGTTTCCTGCCTCTGCCTTGCTCCCACTTTTGTGAAGGGGAATCACATTCGCCCTCCTCCAGTCCTCAGGTACCACACCATCCTCCCATGATTTGTTAAAAAGGGTAGTCAGTGGTGCCAGTAGTTCTCCCCTTAGTTCTTTTAGAATTCTGGGGTGAATCCTGTCAGGCCCCATTGCTTTATCCACCTTCAGTTTTAGGAGTTCTTTCAGGACCCTTTCTTCTGTGAATGGACTGGTATTGACCTCCCCTCAATCCAGTGTGCTTCTATTATTTGGTTTAGGTACCTCCTCCTCTTCTTTTCTGAATACTGAGCAGAAGTATTCGTTCAATATCTCTGCTTTGTCACTGTCACTCTGCCCACCCACCTCCCTTTATTAAGTCTCACCATCTACTCCCCTGGTCTTTCTTCACTCCCTAATGTACCTATAAAAGGTTTTATTCCCCTTAACTGAGCTGGCTATCTTTTCCTCGGTTTGGGCCTTTGCTATTCTTATAGCCTACCTCGCCTTCCTTTGCTTTAACTGGCAGTTCTCTGTCCTGCTCCTTCTGTGTTTCCTTATACCTCCTGAATGCTATCTTTTCTCCTAACATAGAAACATAGAAACATAGAAGTTGATGGCAGATAAGGACCATGAGGCCCATCCAGTCTGCCCATTTCTTTTTCACTCTATCAAATGCCATCGCCTTTGCTATGTCCAGTGACCCATCTATTCATAGTCATTTGTATTGCTCCCCTTATGCCTATCCCATGCCTGCTTGAAGCCCTGCACTGTATTCATAGCCACTACTTCTGGTGGTAAGCCATTCCATGCATCTACCACCCTTTCTGTGAAAAAGAATTTCACATTCCCCTTAATCGGCCTCCCTCTAATCTCATGCTGTGTCCTCTTGTCCTGCTATTTTTCTTATATTTAAACATGTTAGACTCTTTTCACCTTGTTTATGCCCTTAAGGTGTTTAAATGTCTCGATCATATCACTCTCTCCCTCCTTTGCTCAAGGGTATACATATTGAGCTCCTTAATCTGTCCTCACATGTCTTCTGATGCAGTCCCTGCACCATTTTGGTTGCCCTTCTCTGGACTGCCTCAATTTGTTAATGTCCTTGTGAAGGTGTGGCTCCAATACTGCACGCAGTACTCCAGATGGGGCCTAACCAATGTCTTGTACAGAGGATTATTACCTCCTCTTAGACTTGTGATACCCCTACTAATACACCCTAACACCCCTCAGCCTTACCTACTGCTTTAGAGGTCTGCTTGATGATTTCAGGTCATCAGTGATGATGATGCCCAAGTCTCTTTCTTCCTTTGTGACTGCTAGCAACTCCCTCCCAGCCTATAAGTGGCTTCAGGGTTTCTCTCCCTATGTGCATGATTTTGCACTTCTTTGCATTAAATCCCAGTTGCCACTCTTCTGACCATCTGCTAGTTTATCCAGATCTCTTCATTCTGCCCACCCCATCTGGATCATCTACTCTGTTGCAGATCTTGGTGTCATCTGCAAACAGACAAGCCTACCCTCTAGTCCATCTGCTAGGTCACTAATGAAGATGTTGAATAGGACTGGCCCCAGGACTGATCCCTGAGGTACCCCACTTGAGACTTGCATCTCTTCTGACTGTATACCATTTTACCACCACTCTGTTTTCTGCCAGTCAACCAGTTTGCCACCCAGTTGACCAACTTCTGACCCACCCGAGCCTACCTAGCTTATTTATCAATCTTCTATGTGGAACAGTGTCAAAAGCTTTGCTGAAGTCAAGGTAGGCGACATCAACTGCCCCCTTGGTCCACCACTCTGGTTACCCAGTCAAAGAAATCTATGAGATTAGTTTGACAGGACCTTCCTTTGTAAACCCATGCTGTCTTGGATCCCAGCCTCTATGGATTCCAGGTGTTGCACTATCCTTTCCTTAAGGAGTGCCTCCAAATCTTGCCCACTACTGAGGTAAGACTGACCGGTCTGTAGTCTCGCCTCCCTGCTAACACTTTGTGGAGTGGGATCACATGAGCCCTTCTCCAGTCTTCTGGGACCTCTCCTGTGCTCAGAGACTCACTAAACAATTCTGCTAATGGCTCTGATAGTTCCTCCTTTAGCTGCTTAAGTACCCTGGGATGTATGCCATCAGGTCCCATTGCCTTATCCACCCTGAGCTTAGCAAGCTCTTGTAGGACCCTTTCTTTTGTGAAGGAGTAGTGTTCACCTCCTCCCCTGTGTCCATGATGCTGAGCTGTGGGCCCTGCCTACCTTCTCTTCAGTGAATACTGAGCAAAAGTATCTATTTAGGATAGATGCCTTTACAGGTCCTCCTCCTCACATGCTCCCTTTTCTCATTAAGCTTAGATACCCCTCTGGTTTTCTCCTTTCACTAATGTATCTATAGAAAGTCTTGTCACCTTCTTTTACTGTTTGTGCTAGTGTTTCCTCAGTTTGGGACTTTGCCTGCCTTACTGCCTTACCTGCTTCCCTTAGGGCAGTTTGGTATGCCCCTATCTTCATCCCGCTGTGTTCCTTATATTTTCTGAAGGCCAGCCTTTTGGCTCTGACCTTTTCTGCTACTGTATTTGAGAACCAAAGTGGTTTCCTTTTTTTTGCACTTCCTTTTCTGTCTAACACAATGGGATGTTGCTTCAAGTATTGTATCCTTAATGCTTGCCCACTTTGCCTGTACCTCCTCACCTGTGTGTTTCTTTTGCCAGGGCTAGCTTAACTCTGTTGGCCATCTTATCAAAGTCAGTCCTCTGAAGTCCCATATTTTTGCCTTGGAATGGGATGATTTAGATGTAGTAGCAAATTGAACCATACCATGTGATGGACTCACGCCCCAGGTGACCTTCTACCTGGAGATCTGTGATCCCTTCTTTGTTAGTCAGTACTAGATCTAGGATAGCCCTGTCTCTTGTGGGTTGCTGTACCAGTTGTTTGAGGCCCTCCCCTGCAGGGAATCCACTATGAGTCTAGTTCTGGCAGATGTTCCTGCTGGTATTGACCAATCTGTATCTGGCATGTTGAAGTCTCCCATTATCAGAACCTCCCTTTAGCTGTCATGTTTTGTATATCTTCTAACAGTAATGTGTCTATGTCCTCCTCTGGTCTGAGGGCCTGTAGACAACCCCAGTTCTTATAGCTGTCCCATTTCCTGTTTCCAGGTGACCCACAGTTCTTCTGGCTCCTTATGTGTATTCTGAATTTCTGTAGCTTTGATATTTTCATTAACATACAGGGCCACTCCTCCCCCTTGCACTTGGTCTCTTCTGAACAATACATAGCCAGGTACTGAAGTCTCCAAGTGTGGTTACTGGTAAACCACGCCTCACTAATTGCTACTATGTCCAGTTTAGCCTCTGACATTATTGCCTGCAGGTCTGGGATCTTATTTCCCAGGCTGTGAGCATTTGTGTACATGATTTTCCATTGGCCAGATTTGGTGTGTTTGTTGTTGGGTGAGGTTTGGCATTACCCCTGTGCATCGTATGGGGAGACAAACCTTTTTCTTACCTGGTGATGCGAAATGAAACGCAAACACACTGAATTCCAGTTTGACCACTAGCTGAGGGGGAGGTGTTCTTCCCATTCAACGATGAGGTGCTGCACCTCTCCCATTTGCTAGTTTAAATATTCTGCAAAGACGTCAAACTTCTGCCCCAATGCACTGACTCCCTCTTTAGTCAGATGCAGTCCATCAAATTTAAAGACTTCTCGCTCCCAGAACTGCTGCCAGTTCCCTACAAATCTGTGTCCTTTTTCCTGGCACCAGTCCTGAGCCATGTGTTTAGCTCCCTATCTCCCTTCTCTGACCTTCCGTCCATCTGCTCCTTCTCCCAGACTGGCAGGATCTCAGAGAAGGAGATGCGGCAATGAAATAGATGATAGTTTGTCACCCAGCCTAGTCAGGTGTTCCTTGGTCTCCACAACTGACCGCTGGCGAGATCATTAGTCCCTATGTGTACTAGGACATCAATGTTTTCTCCTGCTTTGTGAACAATTTTTATAATGCGGTCAGTGTCTCTCCATGCTGATGTACCTGGGAGACATCTGACCATTACCTGGCTGAAATGGGTATCAACTCCCGAATCATGGAGTCTCCTATGATCAGAAGTTTTTGGATTTCCTTTGTGCTTGTTTAGTTTTGGTTCCTGTTTGGGTGAGTATTGTTGTGCTAGCTCCTGTGCAGTGTCCTGCTCTGCAGTGTCTTCTGCCTCTTTATTTGATTTCAGAGACAGAGGCAGATACCTGTTTGTAGTGTTTATATGGTTTTGGAGGTAATGTGTTGGAGAGCAGAGAGTGATGGGGCACCTGATTTGCTCCTCCTAACCACCTGCCAACCTCCTGGACCAACTACCCTCTGCGGTTGAGGGTTTTCTATTGGATGCTGGGGAAATGGCGGGTGGTTTTTATAATGTATTTCCTCTTCAATATGAAATTTGAGGTGCAATCTCTGCCCATGCTGCCGGAGCTGAGACCTAAGATCTCAAGGCCCAGCATGTAGGACAGTGTCCTAAATCCTGTAAGAATGTCCTTCTGAAAATTGTTCCACAGTACCTGCAGTTAATGAAATCCATTCCAAATAAGTTGCTGGGTTTGTAACCTAGTCAGAGTAATTAGAAGGAAAAAAATGCAAGTAATGGTTTAATTGTGCTTTGTTTAACTTGTCATAACAAGTTAAATTACTAGTGCCCTGTAAATGAGATCACCTTGTGGAGGCCCCACTGATCCGCCCTTCCTGCTCTGCCACAGGAAATGTCACAACTGTGGTACCCTATAAATGGAGTGTAGCGTGGGGTGGTTGGGATGGGTGGGTGGCTGGGCCTTCCTGCCTAAAAAGAAGAACCACGGACTAAAGAACAAGGAGGTAAGAGCAGAAACAATCAGTCAACAACAAATGCAGTAACCCTGAAAGCTTAACCTAATGTTAGATAAAACTGTAAAACCTGTAAAGCACCACCTGTAATAATTTCAGAGAAGATATACCCTGTAAGAAACACTTTGCTCCAGAGAAAAATAAAGCAGTAACAGAAGATATACCTTGCAAAAGATAATTTGAATCAGAAGATTACAGCAGTAATCTGTTAGCACTACACCTGTAGGCACACCTTGTAATAATGCAGAAGAAGGTATACCAGCAACAACAATTTGAATCAGAGAAAAATAAAGCAATGAAATGTTAGCAACAAACAGTAGCAATCCCTGTGAGTAAAAAAAAAACACCACCACACAGTAAATCTGCTTAGCCAAACTAAGTCTTAATCCTTCTCCCTTGCTCTGGTAAGTTTCTCTACTCTGCCTTTCAAGCAGTCTTAGAAGGAAAGAGCTCAGGTGAAGCTAGGTGCCTTGACCAGCAAACCAAGTCTTCTAACCTTCCCCACCACCTCTTTTGAGAACCATAGTACTTTTTTCTTTTGTTTTGTTTATTTGCTTCACACAAAGGCTTGTTGCCTCTCTAATGGCAGCTTTGATTTTTCCCCATTGTTCCTCCACCCCACCTTCTTACCCATGTGCTAGTGCTTTTCTGAGGCACTCTTCCATTTGCCAAAGTCTGCCCTCCTAAAGTCCAATACCCTCATCTTTGTGTCACTTGACTCTACAGATGTGTTTACCGTGAACCACTCTGTTTGGTGGTCACTTTTCCACATGGATACCCACTTAAATCTGAGATCCTCTCTCCATCCCCATTTGAGAGTACCAGGTCTAAGATTGCTCCCTTCCAAGTGGGTTCCAACACTAGCTGTCTGAAGCATGCCCCTGTAGGGCATCGAGAATTACCCTGCTCTTGGATGTGGCTGCAGCAAATAAGCTCCTGTTAACATCTGGCATATTCAGGTCCCCATCAACAATATATCCCCCTTTTCTGCCATTCTAAGTATGCCTTCTATCATT
Organism: Neoceratodus forsteri; assembly: GCA_016271365.2. NCBI lineage: Eukaryota > Metazoa > Chordata > Ceratodontiformes > Ceratodontidae > Neoceratodus > Neoceratodus forsteri. Next base: position 1,520,007,699 of record CM057450.1, on the reverse strand, counting down.
TCCTTGTTATTTCCTCCCCCTGAAACGGGGGTGTACAGATTGTGGTGCCATTTCCTGTCTCCAGGGTGATCCACAGTGCCTCCTGTCCTCTCTGTTTACTCTTTAGTTCCATTGCTTTGATCCCTTCCCTTATGTAAAGAGCTACTCCTCCTCTTCTTTTACCATCCCTGTCCCTCCTGCAGATTGTGTATCCTGCAATCAAATCAGAAGAGAAGGAGGTCACCAGTGGAGTGCCACAAGGATCAGTGCTATGTCCAGTCCTTTTCAATCTGTTCATCAGTGACATGGGAGAAGGAATCCAGGGCAAGATGTGTCTTCACAGATAATACTAAGCTCTGTGGCAAGATAGACAGCAAGGAGGGATACAAGAGACTTGCAAAGGCTAGAGAGGTGATCAGAGGTTTGGCAGCTGAAATTCAGTGCCAGAAAGTGCAAGGTGATGTACATAGGGAGCATAAACCCCCAGGACAGAGTACTGCATTGGGGGAGAGGGAAGTAAAGCTGGGCACAACCTCTGAGGAAAGAGACATAGGGGTCATCATCAGTGACTCACTAAAATAATCAAGCCAGTGCAACAAGGCCTACAGTAAGTCAAACAGGATGCTGGGGTGTATAGTAAGGGGTATTGACAGAAGAATAAAAGAGGTATTGCTACCTCTGTATAGATCACTGGTAAGTCCCCGCCTGGAGTACTTGACCCAGCTATAGAGTCCTCACCTAAGGAGAAACATGGACAGGCTGGATACGGTGCAGCATAGGGCGACTAAAATGATTTGGATCAGCAGGGCAGAACCTACGAGGATCAGCTCAAGGCACTAAACATGTATTCGCTGGAAGCCAGATAAGAGGTTGAGATGATGGAGACCTTGCAAGTTGCTGAAAGGAATGAACAAGGTAATCTGCAAGGAACTATTTAGTATAAGCAGCAGATCAGGAGCACGGGGGTACGAGTAGAAACTGATGGGGTGTTCAGGAGGGACATGGGAAAGTTATATGTTGCAGAAAGTATGGTGAAGCCATGGAACAATCTGCCAGCTGATGTGGTAGATTCCAAAACTATCAGTGGTTTCAAACATGGCTGGGATAGAGTAAAGGGCTTAGGGGTCGCTCAGGGTGGTAGCAGTAGGGCAAGGAGCCTGCAGATGGATAGTGTGTGTTAGAACCCTGTATGGATAATGGGTCCCAGGTTTGTTACGGTTTTATGGACAGACTGGATGGACCAGTGGTTATTTATCTGCCATCATTGACTGTGTCTGTGAAGTGCCCTTGCACTGACTTAAACTTCCGTTTCTCAGAAAAAAAGTGTTGTATATTTTGTCCAAAATATAATTAGCATTTCTGGAATGATTACCGTGACAAAAAAGGAGACACTATAGCTGCTCACTCAGGACAAACTAATAGATAATTGTCCCTCCCTAAAGAAGTGTAGTGTTAACAGAAATGTGCCATCTGACCAATTTACCTAACATGCAGAGCCAGTAAAGTATAATAGCGACGTAACTTCACTGACACAAAGCCAAATAATACCCCATGCCATTGCAAAGTGCAGTACTAGGGACTGGGGATGGGGGGCGGATTAGTGACATTTTCCATGTCCCTGACAATGGATACTGAAGGTTCACAGCAAATGTATCCTTCCTGTATGCTTCTACTTGGACAGTAAAATATTTTTACTGTAGGCCTTGGGATGCGGGGGCCATGGGAGGTTGTTTATGAGCGCTCCACAGTTGTTACAGCTACCTTCCTATGGGTTATCTTTGGGCATGCCCTTTGGGTCATAGATGCCCTCAGAAGGTCAGAGTGTAACTATGGATGCTCATAGGAGTTAGATCTTCCCTTGTCAATCTTCACCATTCATTACTTCCTGGGTGTAAGCCGGGGCGCACCGCCACAGAGCTTTTTTTTTTAAAGCTAGCTCTAACGGCGCCGCCCTCGAGACCGACGTCATGCGTCATGCGCGAGGGGCGGCCGTTAGTAGCTACCGACTCCTCCTCCAACTCAGTTCTGTTTCTCCCGCCGTCGAGGCAGCACCTGCTTTCGCTGGAGCATTTTCAACTGCGTAGTTTTCGGCCGACTCCTCCATTTGTATCGCACTCGACGCCATACCGGTAAGACTGTTCCTTTTCTATTTGTACGGCGTCGGGTGTGTTTTTCCTACTGTGTTTTTTCCTCAATAGTTTCGCGTTATGTCCGGTTCTGGAATGGCGTTTGAAAGAGGGCGGGCCTATCGTCGGTGCTCCTGTGGCGGCATTTCTCCATCTCGGACCGGCATGGCACGATGTGTCTTCGTTGCCTGGGACCCAACCATGATATGGATTCGTCACGATGCCTGCTTTTCCATGGACCGTTCGTCCTCTCGAAGTCCAGCGTTCAAGCTTCGGCAAGGCCCGGCCGACTTTCAGAGGCGGCGTGGATTGTGGGACTCCCAGGTAAGGTCTCTAGGCCCGTCCCCAGGTCCCCTCCCGGGCCTATACGGTCGAGGAGGAGGGCCTCCTCATCTCTTCTTGCCGAAGGAGAGGTCCCTTCTGCGGTGTCGGGGGGCGTCGCCGGTCCCTTCGGGGCAGCGAGCGCCGACTACCGCCTCGGCAGTCACCTCCTCGGAGGTGCAGGCTCCCCAGTGTCGAGGCCCTCGATTTCTGGGCCAGGCACCCGGCGGACCCTCGGCCGCCGCCTTCGGCGCCGTTCGCGGTGCCCGGTGATCGAAACACCGTTTTGGATCGGTACTGTCCATGGCGCAGTGATCATAGATGGCGCCGCTTGGCCCGGCACCGTTAAGCGGCGCGGTTGGCCTGTTACATGCCTCCGTGGGCGCGCTCAATTTCCGGCGCGGGCGGGCCGCTGGCGCCGTGGAGGATCTGGGATCGGGTCTGGCTGTTGCCAGCGTTCGAGGGCCTGCGCCGTCCCTGGTACCGTGCGATGCCCCATTGCCTCTGGGACCCCGGGTAGCCAGCATTGAGGTCCTGCTGGTCTCGCCTCCTCGGAGGCCGATGACTCGGACGTGGATCCATCCTGGCACCCCCACTCTGAGTCGGGGTCCCTGTGGCTCAGGTACCAGGTGGCAGCGGGCCTCTCCTCTGTCCCCTTCCGTCCTCTCCTGAGGGCTCCCCGGCTGGGGTGGCCGTGGGTCCCAGGAGGGCGTGGGGGTGAATGAGGGAGGTTCCCCTCTGGGGACCAGTGGCAGCTACCTCCGGGTGCTGTTGCTCCCTCTGGAGGTGGGAGCACACTGCAGTCGAGGAGGAGGGCTCTCTCGGAGTCCGAGGGGTTGAGGGGCAGGGGAACAGGCCCTCGGTCTTCTTTGGCCACCTCAGGGGGGGTGGCCAGGAGCCGGAGTGCCGAACCCCGCCCTTCCCTCCGGGGCTCTAGGGTGCCCTCCGGTGGCGTTGTTGCGGGCTGCCCTTCTGGATCCATGCAGTCCCGACTTCGTCGCAGGGGAGGTTCTCCCCCTGGGCTCTTCCAGGCTCCGCTTCCCCAGGGTTCCGTCTTGCGGCCTGGTTTGCTGTCCGGGACCCCGCCAGCTCGGGCTCCGTTCCCGGATTCCAGAGCCCTGGCAGAGATCTGTTGCCTCCTCGTAGGTGCCCCTCTCCCATCTCTGCCTCCTCCTCCACCCCGCTCCCGGCCATGTCGGTCCCACGGGTCCGTTATCCTGGGAGCAGTTCAGAGGTTCTCGCGCGGCCTTCCCTCATATGTTAGATATATGCATGAGCGGGTCTTCACTCTCCCACCGCTGCAGGAGTCTTCTGGGCACCCAGTTCCCCATCATCCTCGTCTCCATCCTCTGAGGGAGGAACCCCTGCTCATCTCTCCTCCAATGCTGATTTCACGGAATATCAGCGATTCCTTCGAGGATGGTGAGGACCTTCGGATCTCCTATATTCGAAGAGACAATACTGAGCAGGAGGCAGTGTGAATTCCTTGGGAATTCAGTGCCCAACATTTGGTGGTACCTTCCTGGCCTATCCTCTTCCAGGAGGCGTCTATCCGGTCCTGGCAGTCTGCGCCGCTTCTTCTCCAGCCCGGCTGACTGTCAGCGTGGGTATTGTGCCCCTCCAGGTCTCTTGGTACCCTTCCCAACCCCCTTCTGGTTTGGTCTACCTTGACACTCCTTCCGGGCGCCGCTACCCTGGCGTACGACGACCATACGGATCCGGACTCTCTTCCAGTTCGACCGTTGGGGGCGAAGAGTGTTCTCTTCTTCTCGTGCAGCTGCTTGTATAGCATCACATCAGGCTCACCACGCTGCCTACAACCGGCATCTGTGGTCGATGCTTTCTCAACTCCTAGTGTCGATGCCTGATACGGAGCAAACCAGACAAGCTGTTGCCCTCTCCACTGTAGGCCTGGAGCTGGCAAGACACCAGGCAAGGGCATCTTATGACGCCAATGAGGTGGCTTCCAGGCTTGCGGGGACAGCGATCTGCATTAGGCGGACGGCATGGCTTCGTCTCTCAAGGTTGTCACCCCTGGCCCGGCGTAGGGTGATTCGCTCCACCTTCCAGGGGACCCGTCTCTTTTCCTCTAGAGCTAGGAGACTTTTGCAGGGGCTTTCTCCGTCTCCCCGTCCTCGGGAGGCACCTCCTAGTTCTTCTCCCACTTAGGCTTCTGTGAATTAGCCAGGGTCTTCCCCTTCTGTTTCTCACCAACAGGAGGCTGGGGGTCTTGTTCCCTCAGGGTCTTTACCCCTTCCCCCTTCTGGGGGAAGAGGAGCTTGGTACTCACCCAGGAAGTAATGAATGGTGAAGATTGACAAGGGAAGATATGAAAATTACGTACCTACCGTAATTCTTGATCTTCTCTTGTATCTTCACCATTCATTACTGACTCCCTCCACCATCCCCTCAGTGGCCTCCTTCTGTGGCGTCTCCCCTTCCCGTCTCGTTCCTCTCATGGGCTTTTGTTGCAGGGTGCTGAGTTGTGAGTAAGCTACACGACTATCCCTCCGCCATATTCTCTGGCGAGGCACTCCTAGGGACCTTGCCTGACTCTGTCTGTGCAGTTTGATCCCGCAATATTCTGCTAATCAATTACTAAGCCCTAGAATCAACCCCCTTTTTTGTCTTTTTCTTGCAGAGCAGGAGGAACAGGTACGGTTATTTCCCTTCTCTTTAAAACTGAGGGAACTCTCTCCGACTGCTTGAAGGCAACCCCTGGCTTCTCAGGTCATGTTTTCTCTCATAAGCCTGCGAGTTATGCTCTGTCTTGAAATTTTTCCCTTTTCAAGGGTCCTTCTGCGGACAGTGTTGCAGAAAAGCAGTGCCAACCATGACCGGTTCTTGCCAGCTTCAAGTCTCTCTTGCCTTGCCATAACAAGTCCGGTTGAGTTCCATTATATTACCTACAAACCGCCTGGAAAGGCTGAAATTTTCTTCCTAAACCCTTGAGCAGCTCTTACATGCTGCCTGGGAATTATCCTTTTCCTAGCTGGGTGTCCTCCAGACGAAAGGCCTACTCTCCGGCCAGGAGCCCGCAGCTAGGATCGAGGACCATGGCATGTTGAGGTCAAAGACTATGCCCTCCTTAGTCTGTCTAGCGGGTTCGGTGAACCTTCTCTTCAGCTCTGCCAGTGGGGATTCTTGCTCCCTTATTAAATCGAGCCTTAAGCCTCTCAGCTAACTATGCTCGTTGGGCATTCTGGTCTCCTCAACATCCCATCTTTCTTCTTCTTCTCTCTTCTTCATTCCTTCTCCTTCCCTTTCTATCTACTCCTCCTAGAGTCGCCCTGAGGAGGCCCTCACGATCCCTAGGGCAGAAATGTACTCTCTCTCCTCTGTCTATTCTCCATCGGCTTATTCCTTTTTCATTTCATTCTTCCTTACTTTGCTATCCTTGGCTATCTTGCCTCGCTTTCTCTTTTTCCATAATTTAAGTTTTTGCCTCTCCGGCTCACAGAACTGAGTTGGAGGAGGAGTCAATAACTACTAAGCGCCCTCGCGATGACGCGCATGACGCATGACGCCGGGTCCCGTGGGGCGGCGCTATATAGAGCCAGCTTTTAAAAAAAAAGCTCCCGCGGGCGGGTGCGCGCCTCTGGCTTACACCCAGTCAGTAATGAATGGTGAAGATACAAGAGAAGATCAAGAATTACGGTAGGTACGTAATTTTCATTTCTTGTGGCTACCCTTCAGCCCAGGAGACACTGTACTTCCATCTCTAAAGTCTCCTGAGCCTGTTATGATGGTAATACTTCAGTCCCAACCTTGAAAGACAAATTTATTTTTTTTTTTTTTTTCAAATCTGTTTATTGGCAATTCAGTGGACGAGCATCACATAGTACATACACTATCAGAATACAGTTGAAGCCTCTTAAAGGGGACGCCTTCATCCCCTTTAAGTAGGCGTCTCTAATAACAGAAGATCCAAAAAACGCAATGTACAGAGACCAACAGAGCAAACAAACATCAGGAACTGAGATATACATGAACACTAAAACAGCACATACTGATTTCAGCTCTTTTGTGATTTTGTGCTATACATTGGTTGCTACAGTAAAGTTGCTTGGTACTGCACTACCACGCAAATTGCGCGGTAGTGGTATACATGTTATTCAGTGGGTACCGCAGTTGGGCACCACTCGTCATACCGCGCTACCACGCTACTTTACTGTAGCAATCGCTGTACGTCTCAAGTTAGGTAATGATACTTTATTTTGTTGAGAAAAATATGTTAAAATGTGCTTAAAAACAGTACAGAGTTTAGCAACCTTGGACATTGAGGCACCTGGCTCCTGCAGCGCTTCGATAACCTTCACTTTGTCTGCTAAGGGAAGATCCACTTATTTAGACTCCAGCTGGACAGATAAATGTGCACAGGTAACAGCAAGAGACACAGCCTGTGTCGATTAGCAGTTTGTGACTTTTTTATGAAGTATGTACTGCTTAAATTTGATTAGCTGCACCTGATTAGGTGTGAAATGTCAAGTGTCTTAGCTGGTGATAATGACAGATAATGAGAGGATAGCAGAGGAAACAGCCATAAAACCATCCCCATTAAAGGGATTCCTGTGTCCCCTTTAAAGATGTAATACTTCCATTCAGTTGCATTGCCACTTAATCGGTGCCTGGGTGATCGTCCCCTTAAATCCTTGGATGCATACATGTATAGGACCTATGGGCAGACTGGATGGGCCTAGCGGTCCTTATCTGCCGACAATGTCTATGTTTCTAAAGCGAACATCCCCATTAAGCACGTCCTGATTAAGTGGCTTCAACTGTATACATTATGCTGGAGGAAACTCAGTGCCTTGAACAAAAGATAAGTAACCTCTCCCCAGTACTGCTGGACTTTTGACATTTCAAACCATGTGAAATAGTGCCTCAGCCACCTAACGTTTTTGAAAGCCCATGTTAATTAGGTTTGGGCAGACTTGATGGGCCAAAGTGCTGTTTATTAATAGGCTGTGGGTTGGCCTGTGATAATGTTATATTCAGTTAATGTGAATGGGCTTAACAGTCTGATTAAGCGATCTAGACTATTGCCCACTATTTAAAAAAAACATCCAAATGTGGTCTTTCTCCAAGAGACGCAGTTTCCCAGATTGAACTCTCAATTTAGTACATTTGGATATGCGCATGTGTATGCCTGCTCCTGCACAGCTGGGAAATGCAGAGCTGTGGCAGTCTTGTTGCTCCATCAGACTCCTTCCCAAGAACTAAAGGTAATTAAAGATAAACATGGGTGCTCAGTGCTGGCATAAGGCTTTTTTAATGGCATAGAAACTACTACTCTTGTTAACGTGTACCTACCTCTGGATCCGATGCACCTTTCGTAGTCAGATTTTGAATATGGTATTGATACATATCAACGGAGTCTTTATTGTCACAGGATTTTAATATGTATAGGAATCCTTCCAGTGATACTACAGTCTGAAATTCCTCCAGACAGATGCCAGTTCATAAATATTGTTAACAACCACTGCAGTCCTCTGGCTGACAGGATGTCAGAAGGAAATTGTACCAACACAGCAGGATTATACTTTCTTTACTGCCCCTCACTAGATATTCACCCAGGTTGATTATGTAAACTCAGAACATATGCACCGAGTCCTAGATGGTACCATTGGGCCTATATCTTTTTCAGATCATACCCGAGTTACCACACTGCTAGACTTCAACCTGTTTAAGAACAGTACCATGTGGGCATTAAAGGTATATTATCTTAGGGACCGCAAAGGTTCTTGAATATGCCAACGCTAAAACTGAGGATTGTGTAGCACTAATTGATATACCAGAAATATCTTCAGTAACTCTTTGGGACACCCTTGAGACAGTGCTTCAAGGGAAACTTATTACATGTGCAACACACAGAACTAGGGCTCAACAGGCACAAAAAATGGATTTAGATGGCACCTTACACTTCTTACAGGTGCTACACAAGTTGAGTAGCCAGATGGCCCTGAACAAAACATGGTAGGGGCTCCAAGCTGGAGGGGTCAGTAGGAAGGGAAGCAAGTAAGGAGGGAGGATTTCAACTGGTGCCTGAGGGATCCAAAGGAGGGAGAGGTGGAGGTAGCTGGTTCCAGAGTGTGGGAAATCGGTAGGAGAAGGCAGCTTGCTCATCAGAGGAGTGGGGCTGAGAAATGAAGAAGTGCAACAGTACCTGGAATGGAGGGAACATGAGGAAGAAGAAATGGAGATGGAAGTAAGGAGAGGTAGGAGGAAGGAACAAAAGCAGTATTTGGTGATGAAATAGGTACTGAGCTTGGTGACATGAGGATAGAGGGTAGATGGATAAGGAGGAGTAAAGAGAACTGTGGTGAGTGGGGGAGGGAGTCAGTGGCAAAATGGCAGAAGGCATTACAGAGGACGTGGGGCCAGTCTGACATGGGAAGTGGTGGGGGCGGTGCCATAGACCACATCCATGTGGTTGAAGACAGGGAGTGCCATTTTGGTAACAAGCTCCCTGTGTAAATATGGAGATAAGCAGCCTTTGTTGTGGTACAAGGCACTGAGCTTGGGGTGGAGTTTTGCATGGATGTTATCATTGTGGGCTGAGAAGTCAAGTTTGCTGTCCAGTCACACTCATCGAGGTCAATCAATCAATCAGTCAATCAAATCTTTATTTTACCAGACAGATGTCATTGAGCAAAGCTCATTTCCAAGACGGACCTGGACAAAACATATAGTCACACTTACATGAACAAAATCAAGGGAAAATAGCATAGAATTACAGAGACAGATGATCCTTCAGTAGGCCTAGACACGTTATTTACAGTGTATACATTTCATTGGTCAACAGCAGATTAAATGGTATAATCAGGATTAGACATAGTATTTACAGTATATACAGACATTTCCTTGGTCCGTACTAGATTAAGTGATGCAATCAATAGGGCTAGCCATAATACGTACATTATATAAATTTCCCAAGATCAATGAGCTGGTGAGATAACTGTGCTCAAGTAAAGAAATTCAAGCCCAAAGCTACCAGAGGAGGGAGGACGGCGGCAAATACAGTACCAGATGATGTGGTGATGAGCAGCGGAAGAAGATAGGGCAGTAAAAGGGTATGGGGAGGAAGTGCCAGTAATTGAAGCGATATAGAAGTCTATGAGGAGCTGGGCACTAGGGCAATTTTAGAGCATGATCTAGGGGAGGTACTGTAGGGAGAGGAAATTGAGGACTTAGAGTGCTGGTTCAGAGGAGCATATTTTCAGACCATCTACCTGATGGGTAACTGTGGTGGGGGGGAGAGTACTAAAGTTATGGAGTAGCTTCAGTTCTAAACCTATATTGTAGCCACGTTGAATGAAGATCAAAACTGCAGAGATAATGAGTAGGGATGTAAGTTTGTGATGGATGAGGTTTTAATGACTCGTTGGTTCATGAAATCATTAGTAAACAGTAGTAAACGTTGTGGCACTGTCATCATTGCTACATTCTGATGACACTAGTAATAGTCATGGAAGTCCTGAATAAAGATCAAACGTCATGGAATCAGTGACGTGTATGACTGCCATGACAAACTTACATCCCTAATAATGAGTACTAGTAAGTGCTAGAGGTGTGGGTGGGAAAAAGAGCTGTGAGTAACCAGCATTTTGCCCCCAGTTTTCCAAGACGGGAACAAGACTGGTTTAATGATAACAATTACAGGATTCCTTGAACGTACTTGAAGGTGTGCACTACTTCAAGAGGGGAGCCATCCATTCTGGAGAAAGCGTGGAAGGTCAGGAGTCTAGCCAGTTTCTTGCTGGTTCCAAAGGTCATTGACACCATTTTTTTTTAGTGTTGATCTTGAGTTGGTTAGATTGGAACCAGCGCAGAACGTTGTGGAAGTCTTGTTAGAGCAGATCTTCCACAGCCACGATGGAGGGACCAGAGGTGAAGATGGCTGTATCATCTGCATCCATATGATTATGCTTGTTGGCACAGGCAGACCATGGCCAGACATCCTGGATGCCCCAGGGGGCCTCAGACAGCTAGTGGTGGAGCTCATCCATGAGGAAGTGATATTGGACCTAGTGGGGAAAGAATTACAGATGTATCGGTGGATAGCCACCTAGGGTTCAGTGATCACCATATGGTGTGGTTCAAGGTGAAAACTGTGGAGGAGTCAAACCACATGAAAGCAAAGGTGTCCTGGATTTCAGACAAGCCGACTTTGCAGAAATGGAGGAATGTCTTAAGAAAGCCCTGGCAAAGGAGATGGGGGGTGTAGAGGAACAGTGGGGGAACCTTAAAGGAGCCATAACAGAGGCAGCAAGCCTTTGTGTGAAGCAAGTATGCAAAGCAACAAAAAGAAAAACAGTACTATGGTTTTCAAAGGAAGTGGAAGGGAAGGTCAGAGAGAAAAGGCTGGTACTCAGGAGGTACAAGGAAACACAGAGGAAGTGAACAGGGAACTGTATCAGGTAGAGCAGAGGAGGAGGAAAGCAGTCAGAGTGCAAAGGCAAACGGAGGAAAAAATAGCTGCAGCAATAAAGGAAGGAGACAAAACTTTTTTCAGGTACTGTACATTAGTGAAAGAAAAAGGGAGGGATTGTGAGGCTAAAATGAGTTGGAGGGAGTGTGTGGAGGGAACCAGAAAAGCATAAATCCTGATTGAATAGTTCTACCAGTATTCACATAGAAGGAAGGGAGGGACCACAGTTAGGTGGTAGAAACACATGTGGAATGAAGGTGGACACCAGTCCTTTCACGGAGGAGTGAGTCTTAAAGGTATGTAAAACTGAAAGTGGACAAGGCAATGGGGCCAGATGGGAGACAGCCCAGAATAAAGGAGGTGCTGGTACCACGACTGACAGCCCTCTTCAGTAAATCACTGGAGACAGGAGTGGTTCCAGAAGACTGGTGAAGGGTGAATGTGACCCCCTCCAGAAAAGTGGGAGCAGGAGGAGGCTGGAAATTACCGCCAGTCAGTTTGACCTTGGTAGTGGGAAAATAATGGAATCACTGTTAAAGGAAAGGATTGTGGTATATCTTGAATCCAGCAGGGTATAGGACACAGGTAACATGGATTCACAACAGGAAGGTCTTGTCAAACAAATCTGATAGATTTCTTTAACTGGGTGACTCAGGGATGGGTGGTAGACATGGTCTACCTCAGATTTTTGCAAGGCCTTTTACACTGTCCCACACGGGAGGCTAGTAAACAAGTTGGGCAGTCTGGGAGTGGGTCCCAAGGTGGTAAACTAGATCTGTAATTGGTTGAGCAGTAGGACACAGAGGGTGGTGGTAAATGGAGTTCAATCCAAGAGAGAGTAACCAGCAGGGGCACAGGAATCAATGCTAGCTAGTTCTCTTTAATGTCTTCATAAGTGACATTGTGGAGGGGCTGGAAGGAAGGTATGCCTCTATTGTGGATGACACTAAGATTTGCAATAGGGTTGACACTCGGGGAGATGAGAAATGACCTAGGCAAGTTGGAGGGTGGTCAAGAGTGTTGCAGCTTAGAAAATGGGTAAGGAAATCTCCGGGCTCTGATTGGCTGATACCCCTACAAAGGTGGGCCTCTATCAGACAACAGATCCGGTAATAAAAGTACCAGCCTAGCCTGCCCCATCACCAGTATCCTAGTGCCCTCCTGCTTAGTAATTGGCTGAAGCCATCTAATATGAATTTCAAATCGTAGCTGTGTTTTGTCCGGCTTAGCGAGATAAACTGCTCACAGGTAGTCATCCTTGCCACAGACACATGGCACAGCGATGACAAGTAACTTTCCACATAAAAAATGAACCCACAGTACTTCATTCTAAAGCGGGAGAAAACCGCCCATTATACTTGTCCCAGCTTCCTCCCCCACCACACACTTCTCTCCATGTCAGCTTTTTCCCCGTCCGCCTAGTAAGCGACTTGGCAGCTGTCCAATCCCCCCCACACACACACACACCCTCAAAAAGTATATTGTTTTAAGATAGAACAACAAAAGAACAGGCACAATTTAAAAAAAGAAAACAAAAGAAGCAGTCAGTCCAACCGGCTTCTCAGCAAGCAGTGCTGACCAAGATTCTGTCCCACCCTCATGACTCACGTTCACTTTCCTTTATAAACTGAAAAAAAAAAAAAAAACATATAGAAATGAAACACCATTCATCTGGCCCTTCTTTTCACAGTGCAACTCCATATCGAGCAGAGACATCCCCAGTGCCAATCCACTGTGACAGGGACGGAAGCGCTTCACAAGTTACCGACAACAGCACACAGCAGTTCCGTAAGCTGTGTCCCTTAGCCAGTCACCCTGACTGCACCATGTACACAAACAAACCAAACAATAAATAAAACTGCTGAAACAGCAGACTGTTTTTTTTTCTTAAACAATTTTAGTATCCTGAGCTGCACACTACTGCTCCATCTGAATACATAGCGGGATTTCAGAGTCACGCACTATAATTGAAAAGCGATCAGGAAAAAATACCTGTCTTAAACAGAAGCACAGCATGTTGGTTTCCCTCCACTCCAAGTCACCTTGTAACACCAAATTAAAAATAAAAGACATTACTCTTCCACTCGGCTGTCAGTATGTGTGTGTTTTTTTTTTTGTTTTTTTTTTGGTGGGAGGGGGGGAGAGAGAGAAAGCAGCAAGCAGGCATAAGCTGGAGAAGATGTCAAAAGTTAAGAAACTACCCAAAAAATACAGCAGTGCCCACCACTGGTAATTGTAGCAATACAGTGACTACTTTACCACATTAGTTAATTTTCAGGTTTTTTTTATTAATGTTTTTATTTTTTTTTAATATTTTTTCATAACTGTTCCCTATAACCCATTTTCTAAGCCCAATAATACCCTCCAGGGTGGGCGGTATTGGGCTATATCCATCCTTCCAGGGGCTATAAGGCCCTCCGCCTATGGCATCAGGCCTCAAAACGCCCGAGGGTGGGTATAGTCCAATACTGCCCACCCTGTCAGGTATTATTGCTTGCTTGGGTTCAATGCAAAGAAGTGCAGAATCATGCACTTGAGGCACAGAAATCTAGAGGAGCAATACACGATGGGAGGGGGAGGTACTGGCGACCACCAAACTGGAAAGGGACCTGGGGATAATCATAACAGATGACCTAAAGGTAACCAAGCAATGTGAGAAGGCTGTGAGGAGAGCCAGTGGGATGCTGGGGTGCATAGTGGGAGGTATCACCAGTAGAAAACAGGAGGTGGTGATACCACTGTACAGATAATTGGTGAGACCTCATCTGGAGTACTGTGTCCAGTTCTGGGGGCCACATCTCCGAAAAGACAAAGACAGAGTAAAGGCGATTCATAGAAGGGCAACAAAAAGGGGTGCAAGGACTGCACCAGCAACCACATGAGGAGAGATTGAAAGACCTCAATATGTATCCTCTGGAGGAAAGGGGGGATACGATAGAGACTTTCAGGTATCTCAAGGGTATAAATAAAGTAAAAGAGGACGAAGATGTGCAAGAACAAGAGGTCATAATATGAGGCTGGGGGGGACTCCGGGGCAACGTGAGGAAATATTTGTTTTCATGGAAGGGGTGGTAGATGTATGGAACAGTTTCCCTGTGGAGGTTGTGGGGGCAAAAATGGTAGGTGAATTCAAAAATGCATGGGACAGACAGAAGACAACCCTAGTGACAGGAAAGATAGGGTATGCCGCAGATCAATTAGGGTTTGGGGTATATGCAGTAGGTAGGGAAATGGGCAGACTGGGCCCAAGCGGTCCTTATCTGCCTACAAATTCTATGTTTCTATGTAGCGGAGGGTAGGTAGTTGATGAAAATGGAGAAGAGGATGGGACCCAGGATGGAGCCCTGTGATACCCCAGCCTGGATGGGAAGAGGTGGTTACAGGACACCTCCAACCTGTACTGACTGCTGATGGCTTGTGAGAAATGAATGGAACCACTCAGCAGCAGGAACTGAGAGACCAGCAGAGTGAAGCTTATCCAGGGAGAATGGATGGGACACTGAGTGAAGGCTTTGGCCAGATCGATGAAGATGGCAGCTGGGATGTGTCCCATGTCCATCCCAGAGAGGACAGACTCAGTGACACGCAGCAGGGAGGAGACAGAGGAATAGTGCTTCCAGAAGCCAGACTGGAAGGGGGGAGAGGAAGTTGAAGGACGAGAGGTAGTTGGAAAGTCTGTAATAGACAAGTTTTGCTTGCAGCTTTAAGAAGGAGGGGAGGGGAGGGGAGAAATAGGGCAGAAGTTACCAGAGGAGGAGGAGGGGTCACCCCCTTTGTGAAGTGGGTTTGCCTTGCCAGTCTTCCAGTATTGGGGAACAGAACAGAGGGAAAATGATAGGTTGAGCAGGTGAGTAAGAGGAGATGCTATGGCAGGAACTGAGAGGTGGAGAAGCTTAGGATCAAGTCCGCCAGGGCAAGACTTTGACAAGTTGAGGGCAGAAGGGCCACATAGGGTTTCCTGGATAGTATCAGGGAGAAATGGTGTATACAGGTGTACTTGTATAATATGTCATATTGGCAATTATTTAATGTGCACTTAAGTATATCACTTTGTATTAATATTGCTGCTCTGTCTGTATTGTAAGTATTGTCATATTGATATTCGCCTGAAAATGAAACTTGTACAACAGGAATGCCTGTAAATAGGGCTTTGTTGCACTAATGGTGTTTTGTACCAACATGTTTTTACCTGAATAAAAATAAAACTTACTACTACTAAATGGAAGTCGGAGGAGGGATTGGGGGAGGGAGGGCAAGGAAAGGGGAACAAGATGGGCAGGAGAGCCAGGGGGAGAGGGGATGGCACAAGTAGCATCTGCCAGAGCAGTGCTAACCCTTCCCCTGGAGTTTTGGGAACAATGTGGAAGTGTTTTGGTCTTTTTTGTTTCTGAGCAGAGTCGATCTCTTTCCTTGTTGGCATAGGCTGAAGTGAGTTTCCTTCAGAGGAAGCCTGTCTCAGTGTCCTAGGACCTGCAGTTAGGTATTTTTTTCTGCCTGACCCTTTCTGGAGATTGTGTGCTGGGGCTGTGTTCTCTGCCTGGATAGTACCGTTTCATTTCTAGTGCATCCTCATTTGGGACCTTCTGGGTCCATCTCTTAAGGTGTGGCATTTTGTGCCATTCTCATTGTGGCTCAGCTGGTAGCACATCTGCCTCTGGGCCAGAAGGTTGTGGGTTCTAGTCCCACATGGGGATTGGACACATACCTAAACACTGGCATCCGAGTGCAGTATTAGGGGGCTTCTGTACTGTTGGGGTGTGCCATGCTTTGGATGAGACATTAAACTGAGGTCCCTTCTACCCATCCTGGTGCTGTCCTGTGGGTGTCCAGGTGGAAGTAAAAGAAACCAAAGACACGTTTCAAAGAGTAAGGGGAATTTGTTTTTATTGATACTATACAACAAACCCAGAAAAAAATGTATACAACAGGGAAGGAAAATCAATGACAGAAAATTATTAGAAATACAAGGAAGAAACAATAGGAAAAATCCACATCTGAAGGAGATAATCCATAGCAATTCATACCATAACAGTTCCCAAACATGATCCCTGAGGACTGGTAATTATAACCTAAAGTACAATCTTTCACAAGAAAGGAAATACAAAGGTCATGCACGCATGTAATCAGAAATCTAGAGTCCATTATCTAAGGCAAGGTTACTCCAGTGTTGAAGTGCAGTTACTGGTGCCCTTCTGAAATTCTGTGAAATAGAGGATTGTAACTGTTTCTATTTTTGACACCAGTTCTATGTGGTATGTCCTTTTGTAGTAGCGTAAACAAGCATCCTGAGTTCCATATATACCAATTATTAATGTTAAAATAACCTTGTATAGTACTAAGGTCCCATTTCTTCCACTCAGAGGTTAAGCAACTGTACATCAAAGTGACATATGACACCTATTGCAAGCACCTATGTTGCCATTTCCGTGCCAACGCTTCCCAAAATCCTAGTATATACGAACATTTAAAAAATAAATGATCCATTGTTTCTAGTTCGTTATTACAACCTGATCTTGAACACATTCTTTCAGCCATTTGTTTTTGCATTTGATTTGCTTTGACATTGAGACATTAATGGCAGCATAGCCAATGAACATCTCTCATTTTTTCTGGAATTCTGGGATTTTTTAGCAGAATCTGTAGGGAGGGGAGAAAATGAGGAGGACAACGGGGAAAAGTAACTGGTTCCACAAAGTGAGAGGTTAAGATTTGTTTATACAAAGACTTCCTAGAAAGAGTCAATATATTCTGGCCAGAGATATTCCAGGCTTTCAACTCAAGAAACACCTCCCTCAGATAAGGAGGAGAAAGTGTAGTTTGTTTAACTATTCTTAGTGTACCTATGTTCCACTGAGGAAACCATAGCTCACAAGCTTGTCTTAGTAAGGGGGTCCACAGCTTCTGGGTAGGGGACAGCAGTGGTCTAATATTAGACATCAAAAATTTACTATAAAAAATACCAGGGGGATAACCATGTTTAGACCACCCAGAGCAATTGGCAGGTATAAAATATTCATTTTTAATGGATTTAACCTGCTGCCCCACACTGCTTGAAAAAAAATATTATATAAGGAAGTTTCATATGATCTAGGAGGTGGGATTACTTGTCTAACATACAAAAATATTGAGATCAAAAAAGTCTTAAACATGTGTATATGTTTAGATTTATTCATCTGCCATTTATTCCAGTTTGCAACTAACATATGGCCTTGTTCAAGTTTGGGTTCCCAGTTTAGAATATCCAAAAGGGCATTACCAAATTTTATACCTAGAATGGAGATAGGCTCTGATGTAAAGGGTATACCATCTATATTCAAGACAAGAGTTTCAAAACTTTGAAACTGTCAACCTGCACATTTTTGTAAATTAAGGGATGCCCCCGAGATTTTGCCATAAAGGGCACAGATGTTCAGGGCATTTTTTTACTGAAGATTCTTCTTGTACCAGCAAAGTTAAGTCATCTGCATAGGCCATAGCTACTAGAGGTATTGTTTGAGAGGAAATATGGACCCTCTGTAGATCAGGGGCAGCATTCAGGGCTCTTAATAATGGGTCAGTGCTAAACACATAAAGTAAAGGGCTGAGCGGGCACCCTGTCTAACTCCCATGCCAACTCATACCATGGGCCTGTACCAACCATTCATCAGGGAACAACTGTTGCTATATGATAAAGGGTTTTATCCAATCATGAAAGCATCTGGGATACCATAGTGGTGTAAGACAGACCATAAATATGGATGGCATACAGAATCAAAGGCCTGTTTCTGGTCTAGTGACACTATAAATCCCTTGGTCCCATGATGATTATCATAGTCTGTATATAATAGATCTGATTAGAAATAACTAATCGGTTAACTTTCTTTCGGGAATAGCACAAAACTGTGCTGGAGAGATTAGTAAAGTTGTCGCTTGTAGTAGTCTTATATTTAATATTTTTGTTAAGATTTTAAAGTCCACATTTAGAAGACTGATAAGTCTCCAGTTCTGCATACATCTCGTCTCCTTTTTTGTGGAAGTACATTAAAAGACCCTGTGCCATCTGTAAAGGGATGCTTTTATTATTTAGCAAAGCAGTGAAAGCTTGTGCTAATTCTTGGCAGATTTCTTTACTAATACTTTTATAAAACTCGGGTTAGTCCATCAAGTCCAGGGGCAGTCTGATTTTTTAAAGACTGAATAGCCATTTCAACTTCTGAAGCAGAAATGTCCTTTGTTAATGATGTAAGGATATCAGGGGGGCAAGTAGGAACCTCAAAGCAGTGAAATAATTCCTCCAGTGAGTCCAAATTGGTTGGACATTAGTAAGTTATTAGTGTGTTGTGACACAATATTTAACATTGTCTGGACATCACTGTTTTCTATCATATTAAGATCAAAAAGAGATTCCATGTTTTTTTTTTTTTTGTTTAATTTTATTTTTACAGTTAATATAGGGGCAGATGGTGGGAAAATTACCCTAAGTGCCAAAGGACTGTTGTTTCTCTAACCTGTCATGTTGCTTTAGATGATAGAGCAACATGCTTTGTTTAACAATATTGAACTTGGTAGTAAAATTATGTTTTGTAGTCCTTGCTAAAGACTGTAACTTTTGCAGTTGTTCCCTATTTTTTAAGTATTGGAAGTATTCTGCATTTCAATAGTTTTTACCGTTACTTTTTAGCCAGCATCGTAACTCTTGTTTAGTGTCTTCCCACCAGAAGGCAGTGCTATCAAACATGTCAACGGTAGATGTCTTAAAGGGGCACTGTCAGCTTTGTCACAATGTTTTTGCTCATTTCTGATCAGTGTTCCCCGAGGCACTTACTAAACAGATTACTAGAGTAAAATGCCCCTGCATGTGCCAAAAGTAATATTTTGTACTCATTCACCTTTATTTTCCATTAGTTTCTGTCCAAACAGTCCCGACATGAGTTAGCTGACCTCCGAGCTCATCCATCAGGACGCATCTGTAACAAGCTTGAGTCGCAGTAATGAAATTTTTAGCATGCCCTATAAAGGAAGCGCCTAGATGGTGTATTTCTTCAGCCTAAATTGAACTATGCCTCTCGTAACAAAAAACGAGCAGTAATACAAGTAAAAAAACAGTTGAAAAGTAGAGCCAAAATCCCGTGCATGTGCACTAGGGCATGTTCTGTACTCCAAGCCGCTAGTGTGCATGCACTGGATCGGCTGCTTTTCAGCTGTGTTTTGCTGTATTACTGCCTCGATGTTCGTACAGAGGCATAGTTCAATGAAGACTGGACTCACCATCTAAACACTTGTTTATAGGGCATGCCGAAATTGCACATCGCAACTGCGCTCTGCTACAGATGCGTGTCCAAGGATGGATGTGCTCTGGAGGTTGGCTTACTACATTCGGACCGCTCAGACAGAAAGTAATGTAAAATAGAGATAAACCACTACAAAATATTACTGTTGCCACATTGAGGGGGCATTTATTCTAGTTGTTTGCAGTAAGTGCCTCGAGGAACACTGAACAGAAATTAGTAACGTGGACTCGGACAGTGACCATTAATGACTCTGAAATACTGCAATTGGTGCAAGAAGGCCTGATTCAGCAAGCATGAGGAGTTTAGTTTCCAAAAGCCTGGGCCATAAGACTTACTTGAATTAGAGCCTAAATTTACTGATAATAATTTGTGGTCAGAAAATTCTACTTCAGATAAACAAATGCCATCCAAGTGGAGCATATCAGATAGGAAAAAAATAGTCAATTCCGGTGGAAAGATGACCTTTTTGAAAAGCAGGGTCAGGTTGTTGTTTAAGGTGTAGGTAGGCATCCATTAATGTGGAGTCATGGATCTTTTTATTTTCATTGCAGACATATCGCAAAATATTTTCTGTGTTCTGACTTGCTGTCCTCTATCATGCAAGTCCAGACCACAATTAAAATCCCCACCTACAATGACAAAATTGGAAGAGAAAAGGTAAGGGTGCATTCATTTGAACAATTCCACTTTTTCCACCCTAGACTGCGGTGCATAGACATTCAGTAGTCTGAAAGAACAGGTTACTCACCTGTAACAGTAGTTCTAGGAGTGGTATATGTTGTTCATCCACACTGTTTGGCATTGTCCCCTTCCACTTTAAATCTGTCGGAAGTCTTCAAGCTGGCTTCTCCCACCCACCCGGTGGTATATACACCTCAGCTGCGCCCCATGACGCCAGATCTTAGCCCACTGGAAGTCAGGTTGTGTGCGTCCGCAGCTGGGGAGGTCAGGTGGGTTCGTGTGGATGAACAACATACACCACTCCTAGAACTACTGTTACAGGTGAGTAATCTGTTCTTCTAGGAGCATGGATATGTTGTTCATCTACACTGTTTGGCAGACTCCAAGCAGTTCTCCAGGAGGAAGGAGGCAAGGCACACCCCCCCCTCAATTCTTACTTGGGAAACAGAGATTGGAGAACTGAGGTCCCAAAACCAGCATCCCAGCGTGACTCAAGGTCGATGTGGTAGTGGGTGATAAAGGTGTTTGCTGACTTACAGGTAGCAGCCCAACAGATTTCCTGGATGGGGATGTCCCTGGAAGCAGCCACCGAAGTAGCAGTATGGCGGGTAGAATGAGCTCTTATCCCTCTGGGAGGCTCCTTGCCCGCCAACTCATAGCACAGACCTATGCATGATGTAATCCATCTTGCAACAGTCCACCTCGCTGCTGGTCTGCCGGAAACGGCTTCAGCGTAAGTGACAAACAGCTGGTGAAGCTCTCCACGAATGTCCGCCATTCTCTCCTTATAATAGGAGAGAGCACTTCTCAGGTCCAAAGTATGAAGCCTGTATTCGGCGTCCGAGGTGTAGTTAGTGTAGTAAACCAGCAGAGTCAACACCTGGTTAAGGTGAAACTCTGAAACCACCTTCGGAAGGAATTTCTGGTGGGAGCGCAGGACAACCTTGTCCCTGTGGAAGACCAGATAAGGGGAGTCCACCAAAAGCGCTTGGAGCTCCCTGTCCTTCTGGCTGATGTGATAGCCACCAGGAAGGCCGTCTTCCACAAGTGTGACAGCTCATACTTGTGCATGGGTCCGAATGCTTGCCCATGAGCTTTGCCAAACCCAGCAGCAGATCCCATGGAGGTGGAGGTTCACGCACCGGAGGGGATATGTAATCCAGGCCTTTGAAAAAGCACCCGACCACTGTCTCCTGTGCCAATGTTGGCTGACCGGTCCACGCCCGGTAAGCAGAAATGGCTGCCAGGTGCACCCTAAGGGTCAAAGACTGTAGACCATCTTTGGAGAGAGACCAAAGGTAGTCGTGAATGTTAGCCACAGAACAGGATAACGGATCCAGGCCCTTAGCCTGACACCAAATAGAAAACCTTTTCCATTTGAAGGCATAATATTTCCTGGTCAATTCCTTTCTAGATGCCTCCACCATAGTGTAGACATCTTCGGAAAGACCCAAAGCCTGAAACTCTAGCCACTCAGGTACCAGGCTGTGAGGTGCAGGGATTGAAAGTCCGGATGGAAGACCTTCCCCTGGTTGAGAGATATCAGGTCCGGGCGTGTACAAAGTCGCTCCGGGCCTGCAGCTGAGGCTGAGGAGATCTGGATACCAGAACTGGCGTGGCCAGTCTGGGGCTACCAAAATCACCTTTGCCTTGTCCCTCCTCACCTTGAGTGACACCTTGTGGATCAGGGGAAATGGAGGGAAGGTGTAGAGGAGGCCTGGGGTCCACAGCCTCGAGAAGGCATCCCCCTGCAGCAAGCCCTGCTGAGGGGGGCGGGCATGATACAGCCTCAGCTTGGCGTTTTCCCTGAAGGCAAGCAGGTCCACCATTGGTTTGCCTCAATGAGATAACAGGCTGTAAGCTACCTCTGGATGGAGAGACCACTCGTTTATGTCTGGCCTATGCGGCTGAGAGCGTCCACCAGTTGGTTCGAGGCTCCAGCCACATGGATGGTAGGAGATATGCCTCCAACCGCCTTATGAGGGTCCAGATGCGGAGCACCACCTTGCACAGCAGACGGGAGTGCGTGCAACCCTGTTTGTTGAGGTAGTACATAGTCGTGGTATTGTCCATCTGGACTTGAACCACTTGACCCCGGAGCTGAAGAACGAAAGCTGACAGTACTAGTCTGACTGCTCTGAGCTCCAACAGGTTGATATGGCATCGGGACTCCTCAGGGGTCCAGAACCTGTGGGCCCTGTTGTCCCCCATGTGGGCTCCCCAGCCCATGAGAGAGTCATTAGTCATAAGGACAACCATCGGCTTGGGGCAGACAAACAGGATCCCTTCCTACAACCGGTCTGGGATGGTCCACCATTGGACAGCATCCCACTTCTTCTGGGTTACAGTGATCAGCTGGTCGAAATGACCATATTGCTGAGTCCACTGGGCTGCCCGCTCCCATTGGAGGGGGCGCATGTGCAATTTGGCCCAAAGGACCACTGAGGTGCATGCTGCCATGTAACCCAGAAGGTGCAGAAAGTCCCGGGCAGGGCGCGAGTGCCCAACCAGAAATGACTGGGCAAAGGAGGAGAGAACCTCTGCCCTGTCCACTGGGAGCCAAGCTCTGGCTTGACAAGAGTCGAGCTCTGCCCCAATGAAGCCCATCACCTGGGAAGGCATGAGTTCCGACTTGGCCTCGTTGATCAGGAGGCCGAGTTGGGAGCAGGTCTGGAGGGCCAGATCCCTGGACCTCTCCACCTCCTGTTGGGTGGAATCTGCCAGGAGCCAGTCGTCGAGGTAAGGGTAGATTCTGACTCCTCAACGCCGATGGGCAGCCACCACTGCAGTGCATTTGGTGAAGACCCGTGGGGCTGATGACAGGCCAAATGGCATGGCTCTGAACTCGTACAGGGTCCCCTTGACCCTGAAGCAGAGGAACCACTGATGGGATGTGAAAGAATGTGTTCTGCAGATCCAGTGAACAGAACCATATGTTTCGCTCCAAGTATGGTATGATCTGAGACAAAGTGACCATCCGAAAGGTGCAAGACCTGAGAAATCGATTTAGGTCATGGAGATCTAGAATGGGGCGTCAACCTCCCATCCGCTTGGGCACCAGGAAGTACCTGGAGACAAAGCCTGGGTCTGCCGGAGGATCCGCGACAGGAACTACTGCCTCCTTGCGGAGGAGCTGAGCTATGTCATCCGAAGAGCCGACTGGGTGCACGCAGAAATCTGTTCCTCCCGAGGGGCGCGGGCCCAGCTGGGAGAGTACTGCTCGAACTCTAGAGGCAGTCCTTGACCGTCCACTTTGAGAACCCACCTGTCCGAAGTGATAGCGGACCAGGCGGAAAGGAAGTGGTGGAGCCAACCCCCCACGAGAGGGCCCGGAGCTGGCGTGACAGAGATATGGGGTGGCAACCCCCATGCCGTCACTGGGCAGGCTTAGAGGAGGCGGAGGCTCCAGGACCTGAGCCTCAGCCTCCTTTGCGGGTCTGTTGGGGTCCAGGCTTGGGCCGAGGGTGTCAAGCTTGAGCCTGCTGCTGATGCTGATGCTGATGCTGCTGTCCTTCTTGATAGGAGGGTTGCTGAACTGCAGGGAAGGAGTGCCGAAAAGGTTTCTTCTTCTTCTGCTGGTTCTTGCCCGAAGAACGCTTGGCAGAAGTGGCGTCCAAGGTGGCATTGGACTGCTCCATGCGCTGTAGGTGACCAGCCACTCCTGGACCAAATAAGTCAGTCCCCAGAAAAGGCACATCAGCTAACTTGTGCTGAGTATCTGCTGGAAAGGAGGAAAGCCCTAGCCAAGCCCTGCGGTGAGAGGCCACTGTGGCGGCCATCGAGCAGGCACAAGAATCCCCAATGTCCGGGGTCATCTGGAGCTGCTGTATGGCAACAGCATGGCCCTGGTCATGGATCTGTTTGACCGTGGTCTGCATGTCTGCGGGGAGATGAGGGAGGACTTTGTCTAATGATCTGAGAAGGGCATGAGAGAAGTGTGCCATAATGACAGCCAAGCTGGCCTGACGAAGGCCCAAAGAAGGGGCCACATAGACCTTTCGGGCAATGTGGTTCATATTTATGGACTCTTTGTCCGGAGGTCGGTCAGTGTCGGCTGAACTACCAGTACGCCTGAACACAGAGGCGGTCACCAGGCTCTCGGCCGAAGGGTGCTCTGTGAACCCCGCAAGAGACCCCATGGGCACCACGTACTTGCAGGCCATGCGGGCAGATGTTGCTGGACATGAGGCAGGGCACTGCCAAAGTTCAAGGGCCGGGCCAACAATGGCTTCGGCCACTGGAAAGGCCTCCGTCTGGGTATCCCCTCTCTTTAGAATATCTCTGAGAGGGTACTCCGCCTTTTTCTGGATAGGTTCCAGGGGCATTCCCATAGATTCGGAAACGAGACGGAAAATCCCTTGGAAGGAGGAAGGGCCTTCCTCTATCCCTGTGCCAACAGACGACTCATCATCCCCAGGATGAGAGTGGAGCCCGGTGACATCCGAGTCCGAAGAGTCATGATACAGCGGTCTACCGCCTTAATCACCCTCGATCCACCGAGGGAGGTCTGGGGTGACTGTGACCGACAGACGTCGGGGATGTCCGGTGTCTAGTTGATCCTCTTTCGAGGGAGCCCCTTCCATAGGTTGCTTAGGTGGTGGTTCCACCGGAATAGGTGGAGAGACCAGAATAGGCCGAACCGGTGGATGGGTCAGTCCCACAGGTGGAGGAACCAGAGACTTCGGTTCTGGAGGGGTTGGCTTTCGGCCTGGGAGACAAAAGCCAAGTAATGGCCGGGGTGGGCAGTAGAGTCGGCTTCTGCCCTGTAAGGATCAGCTGTTGCCACATAAGGTCCTCATAGTGCCAACGGAGTTTCCATCGGAGCCTCTCCCCATCCGAGGAGGATGAGGACGACCTGTGGCATTGCCTCTTCTTCGAGCGCTTATGGCTCTTCCTTGGTCATTCGGCCGAAGGGGTCCTGGACCTTGACCGAGATCGGGGAGGCCGACTCGGTCGATCAGGAGACACCGGTGGAATCAGTGAAACCCGAGGGTCCGGAACTGGGTCCTTGATGGGGATGCCAGCAGGCTTGGTTTCCTCATCAGAAATACTAGGACCGGAGTCCATTCTAAGGAGTCGTCGGCCATGACCTGTGACAAAGGGTCGATCGGGTCAAGGATTATCTCAACCTCATCGGCCACTTCCTCGGTCCCCTGGCCAGATGGAAGATCCGTAAAACCAGCGACCGAGGAGGCGATCTCAACCGAGGTCGAGACCACAAGCTCTTGGGACTCAGACCTCTCTCAGTCCCAAGATTGTCTTCATCGGAACGAAGATGAAGATTCTTTTTCTCTCTTCCGAGAGCGAGAGGAGTGCGAGCCTGAGGGCACTTCACCCCGGGTGGGGAGAGACTGGCACAACTCTTTAAAAGAACCAGTAAAGGTGGAGCCTAGGTTGAGAGGAACAAAGAAGTTTGAATGGCCAAGAGCTGCAGCAGCCTCTCGAACACCTTCATGTGATCCAGCTGCTTGACGGAGCCTGTGGCCATGGAAACCACCTACCTAGCCTCCTTGGATTTCACCGGAGGGTTCCTTTTTTCTGGTCTCCCCAGCTTCAGGCATGCCTTGCGGTCGACCAGGACATTGGGATGGAAGTCCAAGCAATAACTGCAGGACAAGGTGTCATGGCCAACACCTAAGCAGTAGACGCACGTGAGGTGGGGATCATTGCGCAACATCTTTTGGCTGCAGGGACACCGGCGAAATCTCGGGGAAGATTTTTCCTCCATGATCAATGCTGCAAAAGTGAGATCGCTAACTCAAACGAGTTTCAATTTCGGTAAAACCGACGATTTGAAAGCCAGGGCCTACAAAATGCGAGAGCACAAGGGAGGCAACCTGTATCTTTCAGCAGAAAAGAAGATCTAGCGTCATGGGGCACAGCCGAGCTATATACTACCGGGTGGGTGGGAGGAGCCAGCTTGAAGACTTCCAGCAGATTTAAAGTAGAAGGGGACAGTGCCAAACAGTGTGGATGAACAACATATCCACGCTCTTAGAATGAGTGTTATTGATTCTAGTGTCAAGCAACAAAGCTCTTCCTAGTAGTAGATCAAGTAATTTTAACATCTGTACTTGAATGATATTTTTAAAGAGAACCCCCACCCCTGAGCAGGTCTCATGGCCTGTTGACCAATATGATAGTCCAGAGAACCATGCATTTGTTTCACTTCAGATACTGTATGAATCCTGGTGTCCTGTAAAAAACAAATGTCATACCTGCTAGTACACAAAAAAAAAAAACAGCCTGTCTTTTCCTGTGGCTTATTTATTTACATTTATAGTACCAATAGAGAAAGAGGGCTTGGACATCAGGATATATGTGTGTGTTTTTTTTTTTGGTGGGGGGGGGCTACCTAAGAAATTCAAGACAAGTAGAATCTCATCATATTATATTTACTTAAGGTGGTTTAGCTCAGTACCTCTTGGGGTACCTAGATGCCTTTTCTGACTTGAGGGAATGTGAGCTGTTTCTTGGGTTTTAGCGGGAGTTCTAGGCTCAGAGTCACTCCCTTCCTGATCCAACATGGCCTCCACTTGGAAAGACCACAAGGTGGAGTCTTTCGAGTCTAAATCAGAGATTTTGGAAGTAGGTTGCAGAACCTCCTATCTGTTTTAGGTTGGAACTTCAGCTGTTCTTGACATTTTGGGGGCTGGTTGATTTTTCAGGGTACTCCCTCGGGTTGCCATACTGCGTTTATTTTTACTCTTTTTTTTCTACCCATAAATGTGTGTGGGGGGGGCGATAGGTGCCTGAGTGGCAGAAACTGGGCATGTATCAGTTGTAGGTAAGAGCTCCTCTACTACCTCAACAACAGCTTCTGGGGGTAAATCCATTTGGAGTGTCTTCCTCAGGTATAGGTGCAGTGCCCAATTGATCAGAAGGTGATTGTGTAGGTTCAGCAGGTGGGGGGGTCGGGTCAGAGGATCGAAACCTCAGGGGTGCCGTAGGGAAGGAAGGACATTGTGCTAAGGCAATAGTTAATCTGTTCCTCATCAGCAGAGAGGTCCAGCTGATTATGTGCCGCCCATTTACAACTTTGATATGTGTGCCCTAAACCATCACATAAGTTAAACTTTAACTCATTTAAACAATGACCATTGGCATGACCTAACTCCTGACACAGAGTACATTTGAGTTGATCGCACACACTACTTAAATGTGATGTGGACCCACATTTGCAGCAGGCTTTGGGCTGGCCTGCATAGACGAGAACCCCTCTATCTCTACCCAAGAAAAAACTATTTGGTAGGTGGCTCAGGCCCACATCAGTGGTTTGTAACATCACTTTGATCTTCCATCCACCTGTCCAGATATGTTCAGTGTCAGATATAGCCTCTGGTGTATCCAGAACTGTCAGTGTTGTTTTAGCCGGTAAATAAGGTCTGCCACACTGACTCCTTCATTTCGAAATCAATCAATATCTTTATTTATCCAGGCGGACACCATTGAGCAAGCTCATCTACAAGGTGGACCTGCGGCATACAAACAATAATACAATTGAACATATAATTACAGGCATAGGAACAACCACTGAGCAAGCTCTTTTACAGGGTAGCTCTGCGACATACGATCAATAATACAGTTGAACATATAAGTACAGCCATTGGAACAACAGTGTTTGGTAACAGTCTATAATAATAATACATATTCACAGGAAGTGAACAGAAGACATAGGTCAGAAAAACGGGCATAGAAAGAGTGCTTGTACAGGCTGGCACATGAAGTTGAACATTTCTACAAGGTTTGGTTGTAATATCTGAGGGGAAGGGCAGGAGCGGGAGATTTATGCGGCATATATGGTACAGGGAGGGCAGAGAATCATAGTGTTCTTATGTATGGAGAGCTGACAATCACAGTGGTATAGGCACGGCAGGCTGTGTGCTGGCGCTGAAATGAGACTTACAGCAGGTTTTTGGCCAATTACCGTTTTTGCGGCAAATGCGGCAGATATGGGGATGATAGCTGCTGATATCCTGTACTTTGTGGGCTCGGGTTTGAGCGGTGGTACAGACTGGAGAAGAGGACTGTAGAAGATTTGAGCATCTTCAGCCAAATTAGGGAAGGAGGTGCGGGGCTGGCATATAGAAGTGCTACGTGTAGGGGGAAGAAGACAAATTACGGACTAGCGAGGCAGTAGTAGGTTTCTGTTATGCTTTTACGGTATAAAGTTTTAACGTTTCAGTGCCGACTGGGGACCTCAGTTTTAATGTTTTTGAGTCTATTCCAAGCGAGGCTTATGAAGACATAGCGGCTCTCCCATAGCATTATGAGCACTGGGTAAATGCAAAGTAATCAGGGAGCAACTTCTTAGAACATAACTTCCAGCCACGATAGGGGTCAGGCAGTCTACAATGTACTGGGGGAGTTTGCCACTAATGGCTCTGAGTGTCCAGAGTGCCGCATTCAAGTTGCGCCTGTATTGTAGAGCGGTCCAACCCATAGCCGCATATAGTGAGCAGTGGTGGATGTTGAAGGGAAGATCAGTGATGAAGCGTAGTGCTCTGTAGTAGAGTGTGTCCAGCTTTCCAAGGTATGAAGCAGCGTAGTTGCTATATATGAAGTCCGCATAGTCAATTAAGGGAAGAAATGTAGATTGGACTAGCTGCCTCTTTGCTTCTGTAGTTAGAAGCCGTCTTATCCTATAAAAAAGAACCAAGCCTTTGTCTTAATTTTTTCAACAGGTCGTCCAAGTGTTCTGCAAAAGAAAGTTTATGATCTATCCACACTCCCAAGTATTTGAATTTCATGACATACTCTAGGTTCTTGCCTAGGATCATGGAGATGGGGGGGGGGACCAGTCACTGCTGGGTAGGCCAGGTGGTTAACAGGGGAAAATATCATGGCCTTTGTTTTCTTAGCGTTGAGCAAGCTCCCCTTCATGAAGCAAACCTTGCTTCTTTAAAAAGGCTGCTTTTATCATCATTTCGCGATGCCACAAGCTTCTTTCTTTCTTCTTCAGCAGTGCCGCCAGCTGTGCATCCAGGGACAATAATCCATTAGAAGAAGACGGCAACTGAGGTATTTTTCCAGCCATGTCAGCTTGAACTCCATCAATCTCCATAGCTAGCTCTACAGCTTGACTTGCATTCTCTACGTCCCATTTTTTTCCTGCCTTTCGGACACTAAGTTGGTCTCATCGTGATGTGAGGCAGGGGAGGAGACCTGCTCCCCAGCCTCAAGCATATCCACCTCCACCGGCATCTCTCCTCGAGTGGCCATTCTCCCAGCCAGAGGTTCTCCTAGATGAGAGATGGGGAATTTCCCCGGTGTCCTGGCCAGTATTTCCCTTTCCATAAAACTGGTTCATGCAATTGTCCAAGGCTGTGTGTGGGTGCTGATATGCGAAATGGCTGCCATTACACAGTCAGTCACTTCACTACCAGTCTAGCATTGCTTGTAAAGCACTTTGGGATACAGTGTTTATGAAAAGCACTATATAACTGCTGATTCTTCTTTTTCTCATGCCGATCGCATTGTCTAGTGACGCTTGGCCTTCTCCCTGAAGTTGCAGTGCTTCACATGCTGAATCATCTCCATCCGCTCTCCATGGGTAAAGGGGGTAATACAAGCATACTCAGTGGCTGTGCACCATCTTACCAACATCACATACATCCATGTGACATCAGTACACTCTTGCGTGCAAGTCACTTGCCTTCTCCGTCCTTCAGAGCGCAGTCTGCAGAGATGCTGGAAAGCTCTGGTGTAGGATCTTCACACTCCCTTGGAACTGTAGATTGGAAGCATCCTAGCAGCTTGCACAGGTGCTGGAAGGCAGCAGGGGTCTCTTTGAACCCTGCAATAGGCATAGGCAGTAGCAGGGGAGCTGGGCAAAGAGGGAGCTTCATTTGTCAGGTGACATTTGTTTCTGCTGCGCTTTCAGGAAAAAGATTGGTCTCTTGTGGTAAGTTGCAGGTAATGTAGAGACGGTAGCAGAGTAGGAGGCATCTGATTTTGTTAAAGGGGCAGTAGCTAGCCCTTCTAGGGACATGGATATGTTGTTCATCCACACTGTCTGGCAGGTGGTCAACCATGACTATGGTCAACCATGCCAAATGCTTTACTTAGGTCAAAGAAACACAGTGCAGACAAACTTTTTGTGCTCTAAATCTTGTTGCCAATCGTTTGTTACCTTGGCTAATGCCGAAATTGTGGTATGATTGGCTCTAAAACCAGATTGTAGGGGGTTTAAAAGTTTTGTACTGTCGATAAAGGATCTCAGTTGAGAATTCACAATTTTCTCCAAAAGTTTAGAAAGAATAGGGAGAAGAGAGATTGGCCTATAGTTATTTAGGTCACAGGGGTCTCCAGATTTAAATGATGGGATAATATGTGCAGTTTCCCATATTTAGGGGAGGGTACCTTGTGATAGTGACAGGTTAGGGAGATGAGGAGACACTTTTTTACAGAGAGGGTGGTGGCTGGGTGGAATGCGTTACCTGCTGAAGTGGTATGCAGTAGAACAGTGGACTGCTTCAAACGAGGATGGGACAGGACAATGGGGAGGGTTAATGAAGGGGAAGGGTGGAAGGGAGGGGCAGCTGCAGAATAAGGGGTGCTAGCTGCACATTCGAACAGACTTGATAGATCTCTAGGCCTTTATCTGCTGACAAATTTCATATGTTCATATGTTCGTATGTTAAATAGATGGGTAATAGGAGCAGCCAGTACATGATATGCTATCTTTAGAAAGTAGGGTTCGAATGTGTCCACGCCAGTGCTTTTCCTAGTGTCCAAGTGGAGAAGCAGGTCTTCCACTTCTTTGAGGGAGACGGGAGAGGGAAAAAGACCGGCTTGTAGGGCTAGTGGTTGGGGGTTGCACATCAAGCTGAGACACATAAATTCACATGCAGGCAAAAGTACTCAGATACTCCATGCTGCTGTGGCATGAAGTGAGTATTAAATGCTTGCAGGATCTCTTTTTTATCATTAATTGTTAGATCACCTGCAATCATTTTTTGGGGGAGCTTATTTTGTGACGTATACCCAGACAGTTCTTTCAGTGTGGCCCAGAATTTAGAGGGGTAATTGGATACAGTGTCTAGCTCTGTTCAATAGAAGCTAGCTTTGGTCTCTCTAATCATCTTGGTGCAACGATTCCTGGCTGCTCTGAATTGGCACCAGTCTTCATCTTTTTGGGATTTACGAGCCATTTTCCAAAGCTTATCCCTGGACAAGAGCACAGCCTTAAGTTCCACGGTGAAATAAAACAGTCACAGTTTTACATGTGGGTTTGGTTAGAGGAATGGCTTCAAAAGGGGCCCACAAGGGAGTGGATTTCAGAGTCTGAAATTTTGACCAAAAACGTTGTAGACCTACTTGTAGTTTAAAGCTAATGTCAAAATCTGGTTCTCCTTAGACATGAATGAGAGCGTAAATCTCATTGACAAATAACCTCATGGAATCTTTCAAAAGAGTCTTTGCCACAAAACTTCTGTCTGGGAAATCCTCCATGCCACCCCTGTACAACAGTCTTACTGCATTATGATGTTTAGCTGGGTAAACAGGATTATGAAATAGTAAGGCATAGGGGCGTGAGGTAGATTGGTTTCTAATATTGAGTGTGGCATTTACAGCTGCAGAAATCCCTAGCGTGGCAGAGGAGGTACTGGGATTCTATGAGGCAGAGTCTGCATTATCTGAAACTTCTGGGCCCAAAGAGGTAGGTTTGTCAACTAGGGAAGTCACTAGAGTGTCTGGAATGTCCAGCATAGGGTTCTGAGTCAATTGTAATTCAGTACCTGAGGGCAGCTGTTGGGCCTCTGGGTCACCATTTGAAGAAGCAATTTCCTGGGCCACGATATTACCTTCAGTTCCCCCATTTGGTATACAGATTGGAGCAGGTCCCGATTCCCAAGTGCCTGTTACAGGATTATGCATCCAATCTGCGTTATTTAGTGCTTTAGTCACTGACCAGCTGTTGTCCTCTGCATCTGAGATTGAGGGCATCTTAGGCCAGATGCAACAGCATCAGTTGCCATTCCCGGCGCCCTCTCAGTCCTTTCATCAGTTGCTCGCTCTGTTAATGCAGCTAATGGTGCAGCAGTGACAGCGTCTTGCAAACCACTGTCCAAAAGTGCTGCTTCACCTGCTTGCATCTCGCCAGTATGCGGGCCAGCCAGAATACTGTCCATTGCCTGTGGAAGAGAACTCCGTGGGGGAATTGATGAGCTGCCCATCACCTGCGTAGTAAGCTCCCCTTCACGAAGCAAACCTTGTTTCTTTAAAAAGGCTGCTTTTATCATCATTTTGCGATGCCACAAGCTTCTTTCTTCCTTCTCCAGCAGTGCCGCTAGCTGTGCATCCAGGGAAAACAATCCATTAGAAGAAGACTGCAAATGAGGTAATTTTCCAGCCATGTCAGCTTGAACTCCATCAATCTCCATAGCTAGCTCTAAAACTTGACTTGCATTCTCTACGTCCCATTTTTTCCTGCCTTTCGGACACTAAGTTGGTCTCATCGTGATGTGAGGCAGGGGAGGAGACCTGCTTCCCAGCCTCAAGCATATCCATCTCCACCGGCATCTCTCCTCGAGTGGCCATTCTCCCAGCCAGAGGTTCTCCTAGATGAGAGATGGGGAATTTTATTGAGAAGAACTGGGCTTCATTACAACAGATATACAAAAAGATCGACAATTTAAATGACAAAGGTAAAAAACAGAAGAAAACAAAAAAGCAGTACAATAAATCAAGTCAATTTCCAAGAATCACAGTTAATCCAAAAATGACGAAATTGCAGTCTGGAATATCTAGAAAAGTCGAACTTTTGCATGGTAAATACAGCATTCCCAACATTCTGTACAATTTCCAAAATAGGGATCCATTTCTGGTGCAAAACTAGCAAACATCTAGCTTGCCATGAAAAATAGCGTATAAAACATAGAACAATATATATAGTTTCTGCATGATATTTAGTGTGTAAAGCAGAATGAGTCCCAAACATAATATCAGCATAAGACAACTTAGTAAAAAGAGGTTCATCCCAAATAACAGCAACAGTAGACCAAAAATCAGAAGCAAATTGACATTCAAAAAATAAATGAGCCTGAGATTCTATAATAGAAAGACGGGAATCCCTAGGACAGTATCTATCGAGCAGCATTTTATATTTGTGATTCCCTTTAACACTAAGTCTACCATAATTACTGAGCCATACCATGTCCCACACATAAGGAGGGAGTCTAGGATTCAGAAGTTGCTTCAAAATCCAAGACTGATGATCAGGAGGACAGAATGGAAATGCAACAGGATCCTGAGCCTCTCGTCTCCAAATTCGATCATATAAGGACTTCCTACTCTGTGTACAAAAATCACAGGGCTGTAAACCCAAAGTCATGGCCAGTTTCACAACCTCCAAACCAAAAGGCGGGAGGCCCGAAAGTTTAGCCAAAGACCCCTTCTTGCCTTGTTCCCAGGGAATGAGACAAGGCAGAAGCCATGAACAAAGAAAAGGCTTCCAACCCCTGTCACCAGGTTTCAAAGCCCAACCAAAAGTATAACATAAAAAAATACTATAAAAAAAGGCCACAGGATGTAACATCCCCACCCTTCCCTCACCGAGTGGCCTATAAGTAAAACATTGTTTAATAGGATTCAACTGAGAACCCCAGAGGCCCTGAAAGAAAACGCTATACAATTTTGTAAATAGTGACATGGGGGGGGCATAACAAAGGTACAAAAAAATAGGGACCATCAAGGTTTTGAGTAAATAAACCCATTTTTTCTTCCCTATCTGCTTCTGCCGCCACCCAGCTAAAAGCCTATCAGCCTTCCCCAATGCCCCATTCCAGTTCAACAGCTGTAGATCGCCAGGCCCAAACCAAAGTCCAAGAATCCTAATGGGTTCTGAAGAGAGCCGGATGCCAGCAAAGGAACCGGACTCAGGTAGAGTGGGAGATCCTAACGGGAGCCCAACACTTTTCAAAAAATTAATCTGGGACTCTGCCACTAAGGAATACTGTTGAAACACAGAGGAAATGCAGCCTGCTCGTCCGAGTCGGACGCCCGCAGTCAGGACAAGTCATCCCGCATAAGCCAATATTTTGATGGGAGGAGGCTGGGCAGCCCTTGTAAACCAAAAGATCCCAGGGCAATGAAGAACTGCCGAATCAAATGTCAATTCCGGAAGTGTATAAAGGGGACTCAAAGGCACCCTGACGCACCCCTGCTTAACTAAAAACCGATGTCCCAACCAACCATTAACATTAGGGAGAAGAACTGCCTGAAAATAAAGAGCTTGAATTCACTCTATAAATTGAGATGGAACCAAATGTGCATAAGACAGAAAACAAATATTTATAGAGAAACCCTATCAAAGCTTTTCTTGATCGACGTAAGCACCCATCCTTGATGCATTCTGATCCCCCAAGGTAAATAATTCACGTAATAAAATCAGATTATCAGATTGGCACCTACCAGGGATGCTGCACATCTGGGCAGGGCTAATTAGCCTAGCTACCCGAACGAGTCTAGCGAGCAAAATTTTCGCCACAAGTTTGCTATCCACATTAAGTAGACTCAAAGGCCTCCAATTATTAATATCGGAAACTGCACCCTCCTTATGAATAAGGACCAAGATTGCCTCTTTCATAGAATTCGAAAATGTTGCCTTTGACAACATTTCATTAAACAAAATAGTTAAAGCCGGAACCAAATTGGTGCGAAAAGTAGAATAGAACCCTGCCGTGAGTCCATCAGAGCCAGGAGCAGAATCCCGTTTCAAGCTAACAATGGCATGTAATACCTCCTCCTCAGTAATGTCTGCAGAAAGCATCTCACATTCATCTGAAGTGAGGGTAGGCAAAGATAATGAGGCTAAAATCATCATCATACAACGGCGGGAGATTCAGTCCCAAACATGCCTGAAAACAAAATGTTCAGAGTTTGAATCAGTGGACCCGGGGAACTAACCACAGATCTCCCAGGGGATACCAAGTTATAAATAACCCTAGAGTCCACCCTATCCTGACATTCTTGAAAGGGTCAAGCCACCTTTGGCAATTTTAGTCCTCAATCGAGCTTCATAGCTCCAAGGATTTAGCCCCGTCATACTGCAGAGCCTACATCTGACTACTCAAAACAGAAATCTGTGAGCTATAATCATAATGATTATTATCAGACAGGAAATTAAATTTGTAATTGTTGACGTAGCCAGGTACTGTTTATAGTGGCTGGTATGAGCGGCAGCGGCTTTCCGCTGGAAAACCTTCCTCCAACTAACCTTAGTGTCCTCCCACCAGTCTAAAAATATTCTCATAAATGTCAGGCAACAGATAATCAGTGGCTTAGTCTCAGGTCTCCACAACTTTTGGACTTTGGGATCGCTGCTATGGAATCATTAAGTCGCCATCTGTTTTTTTTTTTACACCGGGGGACGTTAGACCAGGATAGTACAACCCTCAGAGCCGCATGATCCGAAAACTCACTTCCAATAGTCCGACAGTCAAGAACGGTAAGCGTATGGGAAAGAAATAAAAAATAAATTCTAGTGCTACAAGCACCCCGAAAATAAGTATATCCACCCCTGGGGTGCAGAACCCTATAGGCATCCTGAAGTTTGGCAGTAAACAGAACATTCTTCAGGGTCATGGTGTCATTAAATAGTTTGGATGTCTGAAGTCATCTATCAGACTGATGAAGACCACAGTTAAAATCCACGGCCCAAATGACCAATCTAGAAGTATGCAAAAATGGTTGAACAGTTCGAATGAGAGCAGACCGTAACGCTTTGGTCTGAGGGGCATATACAGCAATTAACCAAAATCTTTCAGTATGGAAGAAGAAGTCAAGCAACAGTGCGCGACCAGGGCAAATATCCACCAATCTAGACACCCGAAGGGCAGGATTAGAAAACAAAATACCCACACCATCACATTTATCCACCCCGGAGGACCAAAAGGAAGGGCCGTGGGACCAAACCCGAAGCTTTGCTTAGTTCTTTATTAGTTTTCAACCTAGTATCAACCCAAACAAGTGATATCACAATGCATATATCTTGTAAGAAGAGCATTACCCCACTGTTTTGTTCCTTAATACTGTTAACATTAAAAGAGAGAACAGACAAGGAATCCATAGCGAAGGATTAGGGTGATTTACCACGTCGACACTGTCTCGCCCATTTAGCAATGGGATCAACGCCCCACCCCATCCGGTATTCAGTATTAAACACAAGGGAGGAGGTATCTGCATCATCATCCACAGAATTTCTATCAGTAATATCGGGAACTAAACCGCAAACTTATTACTGTAAGCCCAGGACTGGATACAGGAGCCTTAATTTACCGAAACAGTCAGCCCTTTTCTAGTTTTTTTTTAGAATAGTAAAAGGGTAGCCTGTTCAAACAGGCAGAGTCTGAGGCAAAGGTGGGGAGGTTGCATAACCACAAGTGTAGTAGAGACAGGGACAGCCAAAAGAAGGCTCCTCCGTGTCACAACAGAAGCAGGCTCTAGCAGCTGAACATCATTCTGAGGGGTCAAAGCAGAGGCCACCCCATCCTCAGGCTTCATGACTATAGTAAGCGGGGAAGAAGGGGAAGGGGGTGAAGCTACAACACCATCATGAGAATGACGCTCAGCAGATTTTTTTTGCCTGCTGCTGCTGAGCAAGGTTAATGAGGCCCGGTTATGAGAGGCCCAAGGACAACGACCATAAGCATGACCAGTGTTTTCACAGAGATTACACTTAAAGAGGTTCAAACAAGCACTGGAAGAATGGCCAAAATCTAAACAATGGCTACATTTAAGTGTGTCACAAGCAGAGCTGAAGTGGGCACGAGAGCCACATTTAAAGCAAGACCTGGGTTGCCCTGCATAAAAAATCAACCCCTTGTCCTTCCCAAGAAAAAAAAAAATTAGGCAAGTGAGCTGGACCAGAGTCAGAAGAAAATAACTTAACCCTAACCCTCCACCCACCATCCCAAATCTGTTCACTATCTAAAGTTGGGGTAGGCTGATTCAAAACCTCACAACACTGTTGGAGCCAAAATAAAATGTCCTCAACATTGACCCCTTCGTTTTTAAACATAATAGTGATAGTCTTAACTGTAGGTTTCATCAAAGGGAGAACATGAAAGGGAGCCCAAAGAGGGGAAGTTTTAAATTTAGCATACTGAACCCAAAAACGATCCAAATGAGAGACATGTTTAAAACTCACATCAAAGTTGGAATTCCCTAAACCAATCAGGGCAAAAATTTCAGATGAAAAAAAATGCATAGACCCTTTGAGCAAAGTTTTGGCAACATACAGCCTGTCCGGGGAAGTATCTAGCCCCCCTTTATATAAAAACCTGACAGCATTGCATCTAGGAGCAGGCTCACCTTTATTAGATTGGAATAAATCAGTGAGCTTAAAACCCACTGGAGTACCAGGTTTGGGAGCCGCACTATGCGTCAGCGCAGGGTCCTGACCCAGACAGGCCGGTATTTCTGAGTTAGAGCCTACCAGTGCCCCTGGAGCTGGAGGGACCAAGCTCGAAGCGGGACACTGAGAATCAGAGGAATTAACAGAAACACATAGAATAGAAACTCTGGGTTCAGCAATATCCCCCACAACAGTACCAACAACAATATCAGAGTCCAGAACACAAGGAGAAGAGGTATTTCCCCGGGGCAAGGTGGAGCTCATAGGATCAGAAGTCACGGTGTCCACCGGTGCAGCAGCGTTTTTCAGCATCGTAATATAGGAAGGGTCCTGTGAGTCCGGTGACCAGGATCTGCCTTCCGATTGTTCCCAGCCAGCAGCCTGTAAAGCCCGAACAGGAGACCAGGAAGACTCTGCTGGCAAGACCGCAGGTTTCAAAATATATGTCTCTTCCGAACCAGGAGCAGAAGGAACTCCGGGCAGTTTGCTCCAGCCAGGTCGCTGGACTCGAGAAGCAAAGGAAAACGTCGGTCCGTCTGCAGCCACCCTTGGAGCCGGCAAAGGAGGAACAGGGGCACTGTCGAGAAGCACAGAAGTACAAGGCAGAAGGGGCTGTAGGCACACGGGAACTGAACCTGACGAACTGCCAGCCCGAAAAACAGGTGGAAGCTCCGAAGGAAGCAGCGGAACGACCGCATTCAGAGGAGCAACACTCGCATCCGGTCCAGCCGCAGTAGTTGTTCGACTGGAAATAAAAGACGCCGGAGCAGGGGGTCCAGCAATACCAGGAAAAGCAGCAAGTTCACTGTCCAGTAAGTCCATCTGCTGCAGTAGTTGAGAACGTCCAGCAAGTAGGCAGGCTTTATTCTTAGTCGAAGGAAGCATATTGTCACACACAGAATGAGGCACAGTAGAAGAATCAGGATGGGTAAGAATACTGAGGTCAACAACATCAGCCACAGAACAAGCTTCAACAAAAGCCTCTGGCTCAGAAAGTACAGGAGAGGAGGCCTGCTCCCCTGCACTAGATGCATCCATCTCCTCCAACATCCTAGGCAGACTGGCCACAGCAACGCTGACGGCCAAGGGTCCCCCTATTGACAGCAATGCAGTAGAGTAGGGGAATTTTATTAGAAGGTTGGACTTCATTAAGAAAATTAACAACATCCTATACATAAAAAGAACTAATTTCATAAACAGAATTAACAAAAAATAATAGACATAAACATATTAACAATTCTTAGACAAAAGATCACAATTACGCCACAGGAGATGAAATTGAGGACCTGTATAAACTTGAAAATCATGCAATTTAACTGAACAAAGAGCTTTACAGATATTACTAATAATCTCTTTGTTTAGAATTAATTTCTGATGTAAGACTAACATGCATCTAGCTTGCCATATGTAATATCTGATAAGAACAAAGACAATATACAAAGTATCAACATGATGTTTGGTGTTTAAAACAACATTAGTACAAAACATAATCTGTTCATAAGGATAATTGAAGGAATAAGGGTTCAGACCATAAAGTAGCCAAACTAGACCAAAGGTCTAAAGAAAACGGGCAATCAAGAAACAAATGCTGCTGTGTTTCTAGGATCTCATGACAAAGATCTCTGGGACAAAACGAGCATTTCAAAACGTATGTTTATGATTATTTTAACCCCCAACCTGTCGTGAATTACTTAACCATACCATGTCCCAAACATAAGGTAAACGTGGATTTTGAAGCTGTTGAAGAATCCAGGAAAACGATTCAAAGGACAGTAGGGAAATACAACAGCTTCCTGGGCCTCTCTTCTCCAAATCTTATCATATATCATAATGCCCAGACAAAATACAAAAATCCTGTGGGAGAAACTCAAGATAAGGTCATCTATAGCTTCTTTTCCATATAATGGTACATCCAGTGAACGAGAAGTAATATTTTTTGTCCTGAATTCCATTTAGCTAAACAAGATGACAACCATAACATTAAATAAGGTTTCCAACCACTTCTCGGTTTAGAGCCTTCCCAAGATTATAACTAAAGAACAAACTATAGAAAAAGCAACAGGATGAATCATATTTACCCCACCCTCCGTATGGGTCTATAAGTCAAATTCGCTTAATAGGGTTACAAGGGACCCCAAAACCCCTGAAAACAATCTCATATAATTTAGTAAAAACACAAAAGGTGGCGGAAACACATAACTGAGATACAAGAAAATAGGGATAACCAACGCTTTAAGAAAACAACTCTTTTTTTTCCAATCAAAGCCTGTTTCACCCTGCATCAAACCTCCTGCCTTATTTAAGATAATAAGCCAGTTATAAGACAGCATATCACCAGATCCGAAAAATCTCTAAATATTTAAATAAATCAACTTTAATAGTAATCCCAGCATAGGTGCCATTTATCGGAGAGAAGTATGACCTATAGGAACTCCAACACTTTATCGAAATTAATTCTAGATCCGAAACTGATGAAAAGTCTCAAGAACCTGGACCAGGGCCTCTTCCTTAGTATGTTTATCCACCACCAGAACCAAATCATCAGCATAAGCTAACAGTTTAATTGGTGGCAAAGAGGGAATTCCTCCAGTCCTGTGGATTTGAGGGCAAAGTAACATAGCTCGATCAAAGTGTCAGTATAAAATCATAAAGGATCGGACTTAAGGGGCATCCCTGCCTGACCTCACTTTAACAAGAGAAACTGGATTCTTAACCAACCATTTACATTAGAATAATCAAGGCACCCTTATGTAAAGTCTGAATCCAAGAAAGAAACTTAACAGGAAAACCAAAGGCCTGAAAACAGAGAACAAAAACTATGAGAAACTCTGTCAAAGGCTTTTTCCTGATCTAAACCCAAGACCCATCCAGAAATTACCTTCCAATCACCTAAGGCAATAATTCACCTAGTAAATTCAATTGTCGTGTTGGTATCTGCCTGAATACCACACGCCTGACTGGACTTATATGAACAGCGACTTTAAGCAATCTAGATAACAGAATTTTGGCCAGTATTTTATAATCTACATTTAATAAACCAAGTGGTTCCAATTATTCAAGTCTGTGGCATCACCTTTTTTTAAAAATCAAAATTAAATGGCTTCCTTCATCATTTTGGTCAGAGAGTCTGAGGCCAACATTTCATTATATAATAAGGTCAAAGCTGGAACCAAATCAGACGAAAAAGTTTTGTAAAATTTTGCAGGAGGCCATCAGAACCAGGAGCGGAATGTAAACACAGATTATCAATAGCCTGCACAACTTCCTGCTCCACTAATATCAGCAGTCAACATCTCCTGCTCCAAGAAGGAGAGCTGAGGGAGATGTAAAGAATCCAAAAAGTCTCAGCAGTCTCACATTCTGACACACTTCCCAACACATGTTAAAAAATGCTTTTCAACAATTAGAACTAATGCTCTGGCGACGCTGCCAAGTCACCAGAGGAAGACCTTAAACACCGAATTAATTTAGAATCTACACGATTTTTACATGCCCTAAAGGATCCAACCTCCTTTATATATTTTCTGTCTCAAATCGAGCTTCTTGTCCTAAAGAGCTAGCACGATCATATTGCAATTTTTCTCATCTGGGTACAAATTACAGCAATTTGATTACTATAATCATTTCAGTAGTATCAGCTAAAGAAATCAAATGTTGTAACTGTTGTCTCAGGGTTAGATATTTCAAATATTTAGTATTCTGAGTATATGCCGCTCTTCTGAAAGACTTGTTTCCACCTTAATTTTGAATCTTCCCACCAGTCTACAATATTATCATAAAGTCCACTACTGATAGCCGTGTCACTCCATTCTTTCTGCCATAACTTCAAATTGAGGATCTCCAAAAGGAATCATTAAACGCCTAACTATTCTTCTTACAACGGGAGCAGTATCCCAAGAAAATGATGCACAAAGAGCAGCATGATCAGAAAATTCTACCCCACAGTTTGGCAAGAATGAATTATTAAGACCCTGGACAAAATATAAAGTCAATTCGAGTTCAGAAGGTCCTTTAAAAGTAAAACCACCAGTAGCATGACAATACCTATAAGCATCTATAAGCTGAGCCGTGGTTACAATCTCTTTTAAAGCAACAGAATCATAAAATAGCTTGGGAGTTTTCAACCCTCTATCATTTTGTTGCAAACCACAGTTAAAATCCCCAACCCAGAGGAGTAACCTAGAAGTATACAAAAAAGGTCTAACTGAATGAAAAAGAGAGACTCGCTGAGCTTTAGACTGTGGAGCATAAACCACAATTAGTCGAAA
The DNA here is from genome assembly GCA_016271365.2 of Neoceratodus forsteri. Taxonomy (NCBI): domain Eukaryota; kingdom Metazoa; phylum Chordata; order Ceratodontiformes; family Ceratodontidae; genus Neoceratodus; species Neoceratodus forsteri. Next base: position 1,519,966,264 of record CM057450.1, on the reverse strand, counting down.
TCTCTCCCAAAAATATGTAAATCTAATAACATTGCTCTCCTGGTAAAATATCAACTAATCTAGAAACATGTAAATCAGAATTTGAAAACAAAATACCAATACCATCACAAGTATCGGGCCAGATGACCAAAAAGAAGGACCACAGGTCCATGCCTTTGAAGCCTGTTGTAATTCACTATGGGTTTTAAGCCTTGTATCCACAAGACAGACAATATCACACTTAAAGTCTTTAACTGTCAGTAAAACGCCCCCTAATCTCTTCTGACCTTTAATACTATTCACATTTAAGGAGCAAACAGAGAAGGAAGCCATTTAGGTGCCAATGGGTGATTTACTCCTTTGACTTTGACGGGTTCGTTTAGCTATAGGATCCAAATCTTTACCTCCTTCCACATCTGGACAAGACTGAACGGAGGAGGTGTCCGTATCATCCTCCAGAATCCTTATCGGATAGGTCTGTAGCTAATACAGCAAATTTATTATTAGACTGCCAAGTACGAGCTCCAGCTTCCTTGCCCCGACTGACTACAGCCTGACCTTTCCTAGTTCTCTTATGAGTGACTGGAATAAAAACAGAAGAATTGAAATCAGAAGCAGATTGTAGGGGGGGGGGAGGAGGGGGCATCTCAACATCTGAAACACTGATGTCATCTATCTGTGGTAATGCATCAGAGACAGAAGGAGGAACTCCTTCGGAGGGGGGCACCATTGCGGAGAGCAGATCAAGAGTATCTAGAACAGCAACCACTGAAGGCTCTTTACGCATTATTGCTGGAGTAGAAGAAGGTAAATCATCTTCAAATCTCAGCAGCAGCCTTTGTGCTTGAATTTGCTGTGCAATGGTAATTAAACCATCATGGAAGGACAATCATCCCTATTATGGGATGCCCAGGGACAACGTCCATAAGCATGGCCTATACCTTCACAAAGGTTACACTTAAAAGGATTTAAGCAGGCACTAGAAGTATGGCCAAAGTCAAAACAATGACTACACTTCACTGTGTCGCAAGCTGAACTAAGATGAGTACGTGAACCACACTTAAAACAAGATTTGGGTTGTCCAGCATAAAAGATGAGCCCTTTGTCTTTACCTAAAAAAAAAAAACTAGGTAAATGTTTGGGTCCAGTATTAGTAGAATACAGTTTAACTCGAACTCTCCAGCTACCATCCCAGATTTGTTCACTATCCAACGTGGGTGTGGGCCTATTAAGCAACTCACATCTTTTATTTAACCAAAATAGAATGTCTTCCACATTCACCCCTTCATTTTTAAAAATAATCGTAATATTCCGAACAGCAGGTTTGGATAATGGAATAGCCTGAAAAGGAGACCAAATAGGAGAGGTCTGATATGTCTCATACTGAGCCCAAAATCTATCTAAACCAGAAACTTGTTTAAAGTTAATATCATAATTGGAATTACCTAAACTAATCAGGGCAAAATCTCAGATGAAAAGAATTTCATAGACCCTTTAAGCAGTTTTTAGCAATATACACCCGATCCGGAGGTTCCTCCAACCCACCCTCCTTATAAGTAACCGAACTAGCTACGCCTGGGTGCTGGTTCTCCTTGAGTTAAATAAGTCAGCTAGTTTAAACCAACTGGGTGACCTGAGCAATTTTCCACAGGCTTTTGCAAAACTGGGGTAGGTTTAGGGCTTAAAGGAATCGTAGATCCAGAGGGTATAGCAGGAGATACAATATTTTTAGACAAATTATCAACAATATTAACACTAGGCAACAGTGGATTAAGAGAAACCTCTCCTTCATTGAAACCAATACTTGAGTCATAAGAGTTAATAGGTGTAATACCACTTTTAGAAAGACCACAAGCTAAAGCAACACCCTGGGGTTCGTTGGAGCTCTTAGTTGTAGCAGAGGTCTCAATAGTAGCAGCTTTTGTAGCATTTTAAATAAGTGGGGTCCTGAGAGTCCGGAGTCCAAACACCCTTCCCTTTTTCCCAACCAGCACTCTCTAAAGCTGTCTCCGTGACCAAGACGCTTTTGAGCCACCACTGTGGCTAGTCTCATAGGAGAAGGTTTTAACCCCGTGGACGAAATCCCACCACGTTTACTCCACCCAGGGGCTTTATTAGCCGAAAAGAAAAATACCTCAGAGTGATCATTCTGTTGTGCAGCTGTTGCAGTCCGACTTTGAAGAGGTTCACCACTTATTTGTTTCGAGCTGTGCTTTGTAGAAGTCAATGCCATGAGTTTGTCATGCAGGAGAATCGGCGCGGGCTGTGGGCACACCGAGACAGACCTCGGAAAACTGCCAGCCCCATCCGAAACAGCCGCCAATGCGGAAGTGGTTGAGGAATCCGTCGACCTTACAGCGTCAGCAGGGGGCTTTTCTCTCAGCGCCTCTTGGTAATTCAATCTTTAATCGCCTGTGCAAATGCCGCTATTCTAGAGTCCAACAGCTGCATTTGCAGGAGCAGAGTTGAGCATTGTTCTACCAAGGTAGAACGGAGAATTCTCAGTAAGTAAACCAGTGACTTCCTTCTTCTCAATAGCAGCCAAATCATTCAAGTAGTAGTCTCAATAATGGTATCAGCACAAACTGCAGCAACATCAAGTTCCTCTTCAACGGCCTCAGAAGTTACAAGCACAGGAGAGGAGGCCCACTCCCCTGTACTCCCGACGTCCATCTCCTCCGAGGGTTCATGCACACTGGCCATCTTGCAGCCAGCAGCAAAGGCTCCTCCTACAGAGAGTAAGGGAATTTCCCCGGTGTCCTGGCCAGTATTCCCCTTTCCATAAAACTGGTTCATGCAATTGTCCAAGGCTGTGTGTGGGTGCTGATATGCGAAATGGCTGCCATTACACAGTCAGTCACTTCACTACCAGTCTAGCATTGCTTGTAAAGCACTTTGGGATACAGTGTTTATGAAAAGCACTATATAACTGCTGATTCTTCTTTTTCTCATGCCGATCGCATTGTCTAGCGACGCTTGGCCTTCTCCCTAAAGTTGCAGTGCTTCACATGCCGAATCATCTCCATCCGCTCCATGGGTAAAGGGGTGATACAAGCATACTCAGTGGCTGTGCACCATCTTACCAACATCACATACATCCATGTGACATCAGTACACTCTTGCGTGCATGTCACTTGCCTTCTCCATCCTTCAGCGCGCAGTTTGCAGAGATGCTGGAAAGCTCTGGTGTAGGATCTTCACACTCCCTTGGAACTGTAGATTGGAAGCATCCTAGCAGCTTGCACAGGTGCTGGAAGGCAGCAGTGGTCTCTTTGAACCCTGCAGTAGGCATAGGCAGTAGCAGGGGAGCTGGGCAAAGAGGAAGCTTCACTTGTCAGGTGACATTTGTTTCTGCTGCGCTTTCAGGAAAAAGATTGGTCTGTTGTGGTGAGTTGCAGGTAATGTAGAGACGGTAGCAGAGTAGGAGGCATCTGATTTTGTTAAAGGGGCAGTAGCTAGCCCTTCTAGGGACATGGATATGTTGTTCATCCACACTGTGTGGCAGGTTCTTTGCCACTTTAAATCTTGCCGGAAGGTCTTCAAACTGGCTCCTCCCACCCACCCGGTGGTAAAACTCTCGGCTCTGCCCCATGACGCCAGATCTTCCTTACCGCTTGGAAGCTCAGGTTCCCTCCTTAACGCTCTGTGTGTAGACTGGATCCTAATTCTTCGGTTCGCCTGAAACTTATTTTAAAATTTTCAAGACTTGGTCATCTTTCTTCCTCGCGGCTCGTGGATAAATTGACTCGGTTTTGGCGGTGCCCTGTGGAGCAGAAGATGTCCAGGATGGACCCGACTCACGTGTGTCTACTGCCTCGGCCTAGAACACGACCTGCAGGCCTGCGAGTCATGCCCGTTCATTTTTGGCCAACGTCCTGGAGGACCACGCTGCCCGGTTACAGCTTGGGCACCCGGAGAAGCGCTACCCGCCGGTTAAGTCGAAGGAGGCCCATTGGGCGGTTACCGTAGCGGCTGGCTCAGCTGTGCAACTCGAGCAGATGATCGCCATCGAGGAGGAGGCAGCTCAGGCCGCATCATCCTCTTCCTCGGTCGCGGCATTTATCCTGCTCTTACTGGGTACCTCGTATTCAGCTTCTTTCAAGGAGCTTTGCCAGTCCCTTTCCACGAAAGGAGAGGGACCATCGGGACATTCCTCTCGGTCCAAAAAGAAGGACCCAAAGGGTAAGTCCCATCGTCGGCATTCGTCGGAGTGGGAGAGGTCCCCTTCCCCGGACAGTCGACTGTCGACTTCGGTAGAGGTTGCGGCTAAGGCCGCTGGCTTCTCGGCGTCCCCGTCAGGCCAGCCGGCCGAGACACCCGTAGACACGGTCGAGATTTTTCTCGACCCGTCGGACGGGCTGTCGACTGGTGAGGCCGACAGCCCTTCTTCACCGGTTCCCCCGGTGGAGAGCGAGGACCTGTCTGCGCCTCCAGTGCCGCAGTCCCCGGTTAAGGCTTCCGAGCCAAGGGAAGAGTGGGCGTCCCCGGCCCCTTCCCAGACCCATCCTCGGAAATGCCGAGGATCTCGGTCTCGGTCTTGGACATCGTCTCGGTCCAGCCGATCCTGCCGACATCGGCGGTCTCTGCACGAAGGTAAGCGGTGCCGCCGCTTGTCCTCGTCTTCCTCCTCGGAAGAGGAGAGGCTTCGGCGCAAATTGTGTCGACGCTACGAGGACCTAATGTGGCAGCAGTTACTTCTGTCCGGGAACAAGCCGACACCGTCGCCTTCTCCGGCCATCAAGTGGCTGTCACCCAAGCGGCCGAAACAACCCCTCGCTGTAACCGAGGTCCCCAAGCCTGGGCCGGTTGTTTGGCTGAAACCAGCTGCCACACCGATTGTGGTGAAACCTCCACCTCCACAACCGAAATCGGGGGCGCCGACCAAGGACTCTCGGTCGGGTCAGGGCCTGCCCCACAGGTTGTCGGTCATAGAAACATAGACTTTGCCGGCAGATAAGGACCGCTAGGCCCATCTAGTCTGCCCATGAGGTCACCCTCACTTCCGACTGTCCTCGGCCGGTGGAGGGTGGCTAAGGCCCCAGGCAGCTCTTCATGGACTCCTCGGAGTCCGACGATGACTCCTCCCTGTTCTCCAGGCCCATTGACCTGGAGTCCTCCGGGGGCCAGTCGATGGACGAAAGCCCATCGTCCTTCATGGGTTTGCTTTGGCTCATCTCGGAGTCCACCGGGATGCAGCTCGAGCCCGTATCCAAATGGGCCAAGTATCCCCTGACGGAGATACTGGACCGAGGGGATTCACCCACGGAGGCCTTTCCGGTGGCTGAAGCCATTGTTGACCCAGCCTTAGAGCTCTGGCAGCGGCCTGCTTCCTGTCCTGTGCCTTCAGCCAGGATGGATAGGAAGTATGCGGTCCCTACCGGCTCATTGCCTGGTTTTTCGGAACAACCCTCTGCCGAAGGGTTGGTCACCGACAGCGTTTTCCAGCATTCTGGGAACGCTAGGGATGTGGACAAGCCCCCCGACAAGGAGTTCAAAAAGCTGGACTACGCCGGGCACAAGGTGTACACTGCGTCTCCCTTGGCCTCCGCCAGGCCGGCTCGGCCGTGCTGATGGCACACTTCTCCCACACCCTCATGGGCTCCCTGGATGAGGTGATCCTTCATCTCCCGGCCGACCTGCAGACCACAGTCTGGCAGGTGCGGGACCAGGGTAGGGCAGTGGCTAAGCAGCAGCTCCAAATGGCTCTGGACATCGGAGACTCCTGTGCCAGATCGCTTGCGGTTGCGGTCGTCATGCGCCACAGAGCATGGCTGAGGATATCCACCTTCACGGCGGATACCCAGCACAAACTGGTGGATGTCCCCTTCTTGGGGACCGACCTCTTCGGCCCTGGAGTGGAAGGTCAACTCCAGCAGATTGAAAAGTCCAATGCCACTCTGGACTCGGTCACCTCCGCCCAGAAGGACAAAGGCCACCAACAGCAGCAGCACAAGTCCTTTCATCCTTCTGTGCCTGCGGCACGTCCGGACCAACAGCACCAGCACCAGGGCCAGCAGGCTCGTGCTTGGCATCCCAAACCCAAGCCCGCAGCTTCCTCCAACAGGAAGCAGGGAGGTAAAGGCCCAGGAGGTCCTCGGCGGTCCCTCCTCTAAGCCTGCTGATGACGGGTTAAGGGTGTCACCCCCAGCCTCGTCACTCCCCCCTGGGTTTCCCCCATGGGGGGATGGCTCCGCCACTTGCTTTCCGCCTGGTCTGCTATCACCACGGACCGTTGGGTGTTGGAGGTGATAGGAAAGAACCTGCCCCTGGAGTTCGAGCAGGCCCCGCCCTTCCGAGCCGTCGCCCCTTGGGGGCTACGGGGTCTGCAGCCTCTCTGTCGGCTCGCTGAGCCAATATTGCCCTGCTTCTTGAAAAAGAGGTGATCAGGAAGGTGGCGGATCCTCCTCCAGACCCGGGGCTTGTGTCCAGATACTTCTTGGTCACAAAACGGATGGGGGGCTGGCGCCCCATTCTCGACCTGCAAGACCTGAACAGGTTCCTAAGGTCTCGGACCTTCAGGATGGTCACTCTGGCTCAGATAATCCCATCCTTGGAACGAGGTGTGTGGTTCTGTTCCCTGGACCTGCAGGACGCATTCTTTCACGTCCCAATCCATCCGTCCCACCAGAGATTCCTCCGCTTCAATTCAGAGCGGAGGGATCCCTTTTCGATTTCCGGGCCATGCCCTTCGGCCTTTCCCTAGCTCCCACAGTCTTCACCAAATGCATGGCAATGGTGACAGCATTTCTACTGGCACCGGAAGGGTCCGGGTATACCCCTACCTGGACAACTGGCTGATTGCAGCCCCCTCCAGAGCGGAGGTGGGCGGTCCAGATATCTGGCCCTCCAGGTTTGCTCTCAGGTTAGCCTCCTCATCAACGAGGCCAGAGTCGGAACTCGTGCCAAAGCAGGTGATACAATTCATTGGGGCAGAGCTCAACTCTCTCGAGCCAGAGCACGGCTCCCGGCAGACAAGGCCGAGGTTCTTTCCTCCTTTGCCCAGTCATTTCAGGTTGGGCAATCGCTGCCTGTCCGGGACTTCCTGTGCCTTCTGGGCCTCATGGCGGCCTGCACCAGTGTGGTCCGTTGGACCCACTGGTACATGCGTCCCCTTCAATGGGGGCCGGCCAGCCAATGGTCATAGCACTTTGATCCACTGGATCAGCTAGTGACAGTGACCCAGGGGATGTGGGACGCTCTCTGGTGGTGGACCGTTTCAGCACATCTGCAGGAGGGCATCCCGTTTGTCCGCCCCGAGCCGACGGTCTCGCTATCGACAAATGCCTCTCTGATGGGTTGGGGTGCCCATCTGGGGGAGCACAGAGCGCATGGCCTCTGGTCCCCTCGGGAGTCCTGATGCCATATCAACCTGCTGGAGTTTCGAGCAGTTCATCTAGCCCTCACCGCCTTTGCTCCATTTCTACGGGGTCAAGTGGTTCAGGTCCAGACGGACAATACCAAGACCATGTACTGTCTAAACCACCAGGGCGGGACGCGCTCCATGCCTCTGTGCAGGGAAGCTCTCCGCATTTGGTCACTCGTGCGCAGCCTGGAGGCGGATCTCCTCTCCCATTCATGTGGGAAGACACTCCAACACCCTGGCCGATGCCTAAGCCGGATAGGGGCTGCGTCTCTTGAGTGATCTCTCCTGCGGAGGTAGTACAGATCTCTTCTCCCACTGGGGCACGCCTCAGGTGGACCTGTTTGCCCGCAGGGAGAATGCGAAGCTGAGACTGTTTCATGCCTGCCCCCCTCAGCAGGGTTCGTTGCAGGGGGATGCCTTCTCGAGGCCGTGGACCCCGGGCCTCTTCTACGCCTTTGCCCCATTTCCCTTGATCCACAAGGTGCTTCTCAAGGCGAGGAGGGACAAGGTGCAGGTGATTCTGGTAGCCCCAGACTGGCCTCGCCAGTTCTGGTATTCAGATCTCCTCAGTCTCAGCTCCAGGCTCCGAGGCGGCTTCCAGCCCGCCTGGACCTGATCTCAGTCAATCAGGGGAAGGTATTCTATCTGGACCTTCAATCCCTGCACCTGATGGCCTGGTTCCTGAGCGGCTAGAGTTCCAGGCTTTGGGTCTTTCCGATGAGGTCCTCAACATCGTTGAGGCGTCCCATAAGGAGTCGACCAGAAAATGCTACGCCTTCAAATGGAAAAGATTCTCCATTTGGTGTCAGGGCAAGGGCCTGGACCCTTCTTCCTGTTCCTTGGCAAGCCTTCTGGACTACCTGTGGTCCCTTTCTCAGCAAGAGCTTTGGTCGACGACCCTTAAGGTGCACCTGGCAGCCATCTCTGCTTACCGGGCACGGACCAGGAAGCAGTCGGTGGCACAGGAGAAGGTGGTCAGGCACTTTTTCAAAGGCCTTGATCACATATCCCCTCCGGTGCAAGAACCTCCACCTCCGTGGGATCTACTGCTGGTATTGGCTAAGCTCATGGGCAAGCCATTCGAACCGATGCACAGGTGTGACATCTCTCACCTGTCATGGAAGACCATCTTCTTGGTGGCTGTCACGTCAGCCAGAAGGATGGGAGAGCTCCAGACACTTTCCATCGAGTCTCCTTATCTGGTCTTCCACAGGGACAAGGTTGTCCTGTGCCCCACCGAAATTCCTTCCGAAGGTGGTGTCGGGTTTCACCTTAACCAGGTGTTGACTCTGCGGTGTTCTACCCAATCACACCTCGGAGGCTGAATATAGGCTCCATACTTTGGACCCTAGAAGGCGCTAAGCTTCTTACAAGGAGCAGATGGCTGAAGTTACGGGGAGAGGTTAGCCAGCTGTTTGTCAGCTTCGCTGAAGCCGCACCTAAGTAGACCTGCAGCCAAGCGGACGATAGGCAAGCGGGTCACCTCCTGCATAGATCTCTGCTATGGTTGGCGGGCATGGAGCCTCCCAGAGGATGAGCTTATTCTACCGCCATACTGCTGCATGGTGGCTGCTTCCAGGGCGTCCCTATCCAGGAAATCTGCAGGGCTGCTACCTGGAAGTCAGCACACACCTTCATCACCCACTACCACATCGACCTTGAGTCACGCTGGGATGCTGGTTTTGGGGCCTCGGTTCTCCAGTCTTTATTTCCCAAGTAGGGGGTGTACGCCTTGCCTCCCTCCTCCCAGAGAACTGCTAGGAGTCTGCCAGACAGTGTGGATGAACAACATATCCATGTCCCTAGAAATACAGGTTACTCACCTGTAACAGGAGTTCTAGGAATGGTATATATTGTTCATCCACGACTCTAAACCTCCCGGCCCGGCGCACAACCTGGCTTCCAGCGGGCTAGATCTGGCGTCATGGGGCGGAGCTGAGAGTTTTACCACCCGGGTAGGTGGGAGGAGCCAGCTTGAAGACCTTCTGGCAAGATTTAAAGCGGCAAGGAACCTGCCAGACAGAGTGGATGAACAACATATACCATTCCTAGAACTCCTGTTACCGATGAGTAACCTGTATTTACAGGCTAGTCCAGTAGCCAGCCCTTTATGTGCTAGTCCAGTATGTGATTAGTGGCACCATGGCTTATCAAAGACCAAGTATCACTAGTCCAGTATCAGATCAGTGGCACCATGGCTTATCCTCCCCTCCCCAGCAGCTGTTGGCCTCTGTCCTCCCCACCATGGCTGTGCTGCAGGAAACTATTATCCAGTCTCAACCGTCACCTTTCCTCAGTGACTTCTGCTTTTTTGGCTCCTTATCAGTCTGGCTTCAGGAGGTCCACTGCCACCTTATTCTTCTGGCACACTGACTCCACCCTGTGTGATATAGACCAGGGCCACCTCACTTCTGCCCTTTCCGTTGACTTGGCCAAAGTTTTCAGCACTGTGACCCTCCTACTTCTCCTGGTAAAGCTTAAAGCAATGGGGCTTGCTGCCTCTACAATGAGCTGGTTCCACTCCTACCCTGAGGGCAGGTTGCAAGCTTTGTATATCTAACTCCCCCTCTCTAGATCTTCTCAGGCATTTCCCAAGGATCCATTCTGAGCCCCATACCCTTTTTTTTTTTTTGTGTGTGTACGCGCGTGCGTGTGTGTGTGTGTATATGTAAATAGAGATTTTTCTACGCCAATCACATTGTCAGTCAGGTATGTATCCTGTTCGGGCCTGTGTCTCCTGGACACCCCGGCAGACCAGGGGCTAACCTCACAACTCTGTGGCAGGGACTCAAAGGGGAGGGTCCCCCACCTGAAGTAGTCCACCATGTGAACCAGGATCCTCTGCCAGCAGGCACTAGGAGCCAGGGGAGTCAGGAGCCCAAGTCACCGTTCAGTTGGCCATGGGTTTTCTCCCTTTTCTGGTGCCTCCTCCCCCCATGTCCTCAACGTGAGATGGCAACAAAATAGTAGTGTGCAAATAGAAGGCATACATAGGCAAAGAGATGCTTACATAAGTGCTTTATTTAAAAGTACAACAGTCATGAGGACAACTAGATAACCGTGTCACTTTCAATCCTAACCCAGTTCTTTGTCTAGGGGCCTCCCCTAAACAATCACAACCTCTGTCAGCCTTGCATGATGCAGCATGTCCCCTGTGGCGGGAGCAAGCTCCCTGTCCTAGCTGCAGGGGTCGTTGGCCTGCATCCTGATGTGACCACCTGAGCTGCTTGTGAGCCGTTGGGGCAACTTGGCCCCATACTCTTTTTCCATTTTTTTTTTTTGGTTCCTTCCCAGGCCGGCCACTCCTTCGAGCCGCCTAGACTCTGCCTGTGACCACTCTGCCCTGTCACCATCCACTGCCCCTCAATGCCGCAGGCCCCCAGGTAAGCCGACGTAACCCTTCGTCGGAAGGATTCCCTCCCTCTGGAAAAGAAGAACCCATAGGTGCAGATATGTATCCTGGGTGCGGCGGGGTCAGCCTGGACACTCCCGGGGCCTCGTAGCAACAGGGACCAGCGGCCATCATCCAGTCAACCCGGGGGGGGGCAGTTTTCTGCTTTTCTCTTTTTTTTAACATTTAACAATTTTTACACTCCATCCAGGCGGCCCCATCTGACCCCCCAGCCCCACCACCGGTGCTTACCTTATGCCTGGCCTGGGAGGCGGAGCCTGCGGGGGTCAGTCACCATCCTGCCTTCAGCGATTTTCCTCCGTTTTTACACCCGGGGCTTTGGGGTGAGGCCGCATGTGTGTGGGCGCATTAGTCCCACAGCCCGGTGATGGCCCCTTTCCTCCCACCCCAGGCCTAACACCTGGCTCCTTCTGGCCCTTGCAGCCCCCAGCCTCCACCAGGTGGCAGCCATCAGCTGGAGGAAGCCCTTACCCCTCCCCAGAGAGGAGAGCTTACCAATTGGCAGCTCCATCCAGCTCCGCCATCCCCCCCCCCGTTGCCAACCTCCAATGGCCTGGGCTCGTTCCCAAACCCAGGTCACCGGTGTGCCGCAAGGTAAGGCGTCCATTGCCTCAGCCCTCAGCACCACCGGGCCGGCGTTTTCCGCTTTTCTGCTCTCCCCACTTCCCTCAGTGGGCCAGACACGACGGCCACCTGGGGTGGGGACGTTCAGTGGCATGTCGTGGCATCACGCCACCTAGAACATCACCCGAACCACCTCCAGGTGCCTAAGGGCCCACCCACCGTTCAGGGAGGAAAGCGTCTGAAGGATGCTTTAGACTTCCTCCCTGCAGGCCTCCGCTCCTGACACCTGGACTTGGAGCACGAACCCGGGTTGCCAGCGTGCTAAGCTTAACCCTTCATTCAGCCACAGAGCCGGCTCTCTCCATATTTTTGAATGACATCTCCACTGCCTGTACCTGTGTCCTTCATATGTACACAGATGATACTCGCTGTCATCATGTGCCCCCCAGCATTGGTTCCAATCCAAACAATTCTCCTCAGTGCCAAGAATACGGTCTCATTGACCTTTGACTCCCAGCATAGGATCATTAGGCTGTTACTCCACCCCTCCTTCTACACTCTACTGCAGTTGAATATATCTCCTCCTTCAAGTACCTTAAGATATGACTAGACCATTAGCTCTACTTTCAGTGCACATAGATGCCATCCACTAAACACTCCACCCCAAACTAGGTATTCCCTTCAGGAACAAAGCCAGAATCCCACTTCCTGCCCTCCAAGAGTTAATGTCAAAGATGATCCACACAATCTTTGACTATGGTGACTTTGTCCACAGCGCAGCATCCAAGGCCTCACTTGCCAGACTGGCCCCCCTTTTCCACTCCTTGAGCCATTTAATCTTGGACTGCCACCCTGTACCCACCACTGCTCCTTTTACTCCTCCCTCTCCCTACCCTCCCTTGGTGTTGGGTGCCTCTTTCACCTCCTACCCTCTCCAGAGGACTGGATCCCATTTCCTCTCCCTCCCTTCCTGGAAAACTACTGCAGGCCAAGCTTCTTTCTCATATCCCCAAGCCTGGCCCTCTCTTCCCCTGGCTGTCTCCTCTGCCTCTTCCTTCTCCTCACTCAAGTCCCTTCTTCATAAACCCTTCCTGCAGCTGCACCTGGCCCCAGCCATAGAATCCCCCTTCCCTCCTTTTTTATAATTTCTCTTTATTAAAAAATATTTTAATAACAAACAAGAACGAACACCAACATAAGCATTCTAATTACTTACTATAATGTGCAAATCTGCTTACTTACTGTTTAATACAAAAAAAAAAAAAATTAAACTAATAATTTAGGGAGTAAAGCCCAGCCTATGGTCCAACATATACAATACCCATTGCTGCCATAAGGTTTCAAATTGTGTAGTTGTATTATTCGATTTAGCCCCTTCCCTCCTTCCTGTTGATAGGTGCCCCTCCCCCCTGCCTTGGGGCAAAATCCCCCTGACCACATTAAGCCACTAGTCTGTGTGGCACTAATCTGTTCCATTAATGTTTGCACTTGTTCTTTGTATTGGCCTTGAACTTTTTTTATTTTATTTATTCGCTGTTTTTTTCTCTGTTTGTGACTGCACAGCTGTATTGTATTTTTGTATTGTATTTTTATTGCTCTTGCACTTTACTGTACTATGTATTCTGCAATTTGTATTTTATTGTGTTTGCTCAGCTGTGTTATCTTTGTATTGCTCTTGTACCTTACTGTACTGCGTATTCTGTATTTTGCATTTTATTTATTCTGCACCTTTGTTATTGTCTATTCCATCACCCCCTCCTCCAAGACGCATCTGGAAATGAGCTTTTACCAGCTGAGAATGTCTTTCTTGAGAATAGTCTCAGATATAAGACCTGTCGTAGGACTATGTAGGCCTCACCTTTGGGCTCATACTGTCCTTTCTGTGTAAAGTAATCTAACATCCTGTTTTGGTCCACACAGCCAAACCCCCAAACTGGAGGGGGAGTACACCTGTGTTTTCATTGGGCAGTTGTAAAGCTGAGTCACACAAGTCCATCTTTGCTTATCCTGAATGAGATTTTACTGGATGATGATCTGCGGGCCTTACCTGCAGAGACAGCTGAACTCATGCGGGCCCTTCAGGTCAGGAGGGCTCATACAGGCATGTCCAGGTGCGCCAGAGCAGAGTCTTCTGCTCACCCAGGTTTGCAGAAAACCCCCAACCTTGATGATAGTGGTCAGGAGGAGGGTGTAGGGGGCTCAGAGGAGAATTCTGGCCTGGCAGAGTAAGATGAGGAAGATTATCCCTCTGAAGAGGGTGGGCAGTGGACAGAACCCAAGAAAAGGAGTCTGATTCCTGCCTTGTTTAATTTAAAATTGTTGTCTGATCTTGTAAAAAAAGTCTTGTAGAACACTGAAACCAGTGGAGATTAAGAAATGGTGACTCAAGATGTGATCCCCATCCTTTATGCATCAGTCTCAACTCCGAGGTGTTTTTCTTTTTCTGTCACTATGGCCAGTTCTGGAGAAGTGGGCTAGGGTGGACAACCATAAGCTGCTCTTCAGGTCTGATGTTACTGTCTCCAAGAGGAAGTTTGAGGAAGTGGGAGATTCCTCGGATGATGGACATGAACAGTATGCAGTGCAGTAAAACACCCCACCGTACCATAGTAGGTTTAGTTCTGGCAAGAGTAGACATGATGTGCAGACAAGCCATTTGTTCCAGTGGCATCGGCCTATGAATGATTTATGTCTTTCTAATTTTTTCCTGGGCATTATGCTGCTGGGTTACTGCCATATGTAGGTTCTTCCTTGGATTCAGAGAGGCAACTATTTTACAGGTCATTGGTGGTGGCCTCCTCCTTTTTGGGGGATGCAGCTGTAGTTAGTTTGCTGTTGTTGACTTGTTCAGTCTCCTTGGTGTGGCAGCCATACGTGGTAGGTGACTATGCCATAAGTTCACAAATCTGGTATCTACAATGTAGCTGTACATACACCCTTATCCTGGGAATTGCTTTTCAGCTCAGAACTGAAGGGCAATCTGAAGGCTGCCCAGAACAAGAAATGTGGGTGTTAGTTTTACATAGTGGCTAGACTTCAGAGCTGTGAAATTGGAGTCCTGGGTTTGAATCCCACAACTCCCGCTTACGTTTAGGACTGCCAATGCTGAATCAGCAGCAGAAAGCCTTTGAGGAGAGATCGGGGGCTCGGCTTGGTCTACTTATATTCCACAAGAAGTTGTAGGACTAAGGACCAATTCTCAATCTTGAAGCAGTTCAACAGATTGGGCAGAAACTTTAGAGATGGAGTCCCTTCAGGATGCCTATACTCATAATCTGACCCATCAGTCCCATTAGAAATTTCAGAGAGCTGCCTCCTAGGGAAGTACTGAGCTCTCCCCTTCGGCCCAGCAGCTATGCTGAGGATGTTTTCTGATCATGACTGTGCTGGTGGCGCAACCGAGACAGGAGGTGCATCAAGTATACCCCTTCCTGGATGGTCTTTTCGAAGCTCCATCTGCACAGATGGCAGAGATGTCTGTGACAAGGGCTTTGAAAGTTCTGGAGACTCAGAGCTGGACAGTCGTCAGGGAGAATTGCTTCCCATCACTGTTGCGAAAGTTGGAGCACCAGGGAGTGATGTTTCTCATGGACAAGTGGAGGGGTTCTTCCTTTCCATGGCAGGAGGGAGAACCTATTCTGGGAGGTCTGGTGTCTGAGATTCCAGTCAGTTGTCTCTGTACACCAACAACCCTGAATTCTGGCTTTAATGTCAACAGTGATAGAACCAGCACTGAGGGCCGGTCAGTGGCATGGAGGGCTGAGGCATCATGCCTTACCTCCTGCCACACCGGTGACCCGTGTTCATGGTGTGAGTGGGTTGCCGCGGGTCAACCAGGGAGGGAGGGAGAGGATTGAGCATCCAGAGGACAGCTCTTCTGTCCCAGGGAGGGTAGGGAATGGAAACCGGCACCTGCCTGACACCTAGCGGTAGCTGGGTATTGGCATGTTGGTTCCCGCACAGTGTTGGGCAGAGGCAAAGCAGCCAACCAGCATGCTGCATGTGGAAGTACGCACAGCTCAGCCATTGTTGGCATTACACACTCCTCCCTCCGGCTCAAGGGCAAAAATGTGAAAAGATCCCGGGTGTGTCAGATGACTGCCGTCCTCTGCAGGCTCCGCTCCCTATTGCAGGCCCCTCCCTGAACTGGATTTGGTCTCGGCGGGTTGAGGGGACTCTCTGCCACCCTGCCATGGAGGGCAAGCCATGGGGGAAGAAGAGATGTAAAGACAGCACGAACGTGGGCTGACCAGGATGGAGGGGTGGAAAAAAAAAAACTGGTACTGTGGGCCAGTTCCCTCATGATTCCTCTCTAAGTATGTCGTTATCAGTGAGAGTCTCTGACTCAGAAGACTATCAGGCCCAGTTTTCGGTATTCAGTGTTGCAGTTGCTTGCAGAGTGGGGGACCCTGGGAATTTTAAGGGGGCCCAGCCTCGAGGCTTCTACAGAAGTGATCTTTTTTTTTTTAAATGTACAATTATTGAACAAAATCAATTTGCCTTACAAGAGAAACAAGGAATGTATGTCACATTCAGTGACTAATTCAGTAACAGCTCATGGGTGGTGTCTCCTGTCTTAACACTGGTAACTATCTAAAACAGTAAAACTATAAAGCCATTAAAGACAGTACTTATGCTTACACTTCAGTAAACAAGAATAGAGTAAAACAAAAAGGAACATTCACAGACTTGACGCCTGAAACTTAATAAGGAGAAAAAAAAGGGGGGCTTCCTCATTGCCAATCGGTGTGCTCTTAGTTGAATGAGAGTCAAGGGTTTCAAGCTAAGAAACTCAAGCAAAGAGTTCTTGCTTCATTAGGGTGCATTACAGGGAACAGTAGGGATTGGGGTACAGAAGTGATCTTGACCACTGTCACAGGCATGTTAGGTGGGCGGGAGAAGCTCTTCTAGAACAGATTATGGTGCAGGATGTTTGAAGCTCTCGGGGCGCCTGGATCAGTGTTTTGGAAATGAGGGCCATGTTTCTAGCCTTCATACTTTTTCAGGACCAGGCTTGGTCACATGCGGTACATATGGGGTCAGACAGCACCATCACTATGACTTTCACAAGCAATCAAGGAGGCACTGCAGATGCAGCATGCTCGCAGAAGTGACCAGGGCCCTTCAGTGAATAGAGGACCTTCTGTGGTCCCTCAGAGTAGTTCTGCTAGCAGGGGAACTCAATGTTCAAGACGACTGGCTACGTCACAAGAGGGTGCACTCAGTGGAATCACTCTAGATCCAGAGGCGCTCAACTTGCTGTGCAAAGGGGTCAGTTGTCCATAGATTACTCTATTTGTAGTGAAGGAGAATGCTTATTCTCTAGGGTCTTTCATCAGTTTTGGTGCTCTTTAGTGACAGTAGTAGATGCTTGTTCTTAGCAGTGTGAATTAGGCTGAGTATCTGTTCCTGCTGCTTTCACTGTTGCCAGGATGCTGTAAAAGATCAGCAATCAAGACAAAGCTTTTCTTATGTTAGCCCAGAGTGGCCAAGTTGTCCATGTTTCTTCTGACCTGGAAAATCTGATGTCACAGGCACCATTTCAGTTTCTATTCTGTGAGGACTTTCTTGATCAGGTACAAGTTCTGCACCAAAATCCAGGGGAGATTTAGTTAGCAGTCTGGCTTCTGAGAGGAGGAGCCCTCTGAAGCAGTGGTTCTAAACAATTGGTTGGCACTTTGATGCCCTTGGGTAGGGGTTTCCTCAATGACTCCCGACAGAGTGGTTAATGTTTCTTTATACCTCGGGCCAGAGCTCAGGGTGTTAGGTCCTCCAAGGCTGCTACCACAGATCTTGGAATGTTCCTTTGCAAGTGAGAGCGGACAAAGGCCTAGCATTGAACACCCTGCGGGGCCAGGTGTCTGCACTGTTGGGACCATTCATCGGCACCCTCCTTGGAAACCAGCATGGATGTTATCTGTTTTCTCAGAGCAGTCTGGCCACCGACTCTTGCATAGTATTTTAACTTGGTGTTGCATGCCCTATCTAGGGCACCTTTTGAACCCTCTACATTGGTACTGTTGGACATTGTGTCCTAAAAGATGGGTTTCTTGATTGTGATTTGCTCAGCCAGGAGGACTGGTGAGCCCCAGGGCCATTTGCTTAGGAAACTTTACTGTATAATGTGTAGGGACAAGGTAGTGCTGTGGACAGTCATCATTTGTATCTAAGGTTCCCACAGCCTTTCATGTGAAGGAAAGCAAAAAAAACTGTGCACACACCAGTAGGTCCAGTTAAGAGGTTTATTCATCGCTGGCCCGGTGGCGCGGAGGGTTGAGGCACTGGACGCCACATCTCGCGCCACGCCGGCAACTCGGGTTCGGGAACGGACTCTGGTTGTTTCAGGGGTCGGTCGGGGGAAGTAAGGATTGAGCATCTGGAGGACTGCTCTCCTTCCTTGGGGATGGGGGGGTTTGTGCTGCATGCACAACAAGAGGGGTTCGGCCTACGCCTATGGTTCTTGGCTGCCTCCATGGAGGTGGAGACAGCTGCTGCACCCATTGCACGGGTGCGGGAGAAAAAAACGGAGGAAAAATACCGGGACCCAGCAGGACCCATGATGACCCCGATGGGCCGGAGGACGTACCCCTCCGAAGGGGGAGGGAGGGATCGTAGCCCCTTACAGGTCTGCGGAGGTGGTGGCAAAAATAATGTAGTGATTCAAAAAAAAAAAAGAGGCTTATTCAAAAGCCCAGTTCAGACATAGGATGCTGTGCTAACACCCCTATGTAGCTATATATCACCTCACACAGGAGACTTCATCAGGGACGAGGCCGAAAGTGAAGCCGGCTAATCCAAAAGAAAAAGAATTCCATAAGCTGGATATATGCAGGGTGGTCAGAAAGTGCTCTGATCAGTGCACGCCCACCAAGGTACCCTTTGCTTCTTGGTCAAAGAGAGGGGAGTTTTCTGTATCAGAGTGTAGCAAGCGGTGATTTTTAATGCATGCACAGTGCACTCCTGACTGGATGTCCAATGTTCTGCCAGTCAGCCTTTGAGCACAGAGTTTCTGTAGGCAGTGGCTAACGGGTGAATTCTGTAGTTACCCTTATGGGTCATATATGGGACCGTATTCTCCCCCACCCTGTATGAGTACTGCTTCTTAGAACCCATATGTATTAATTCCCTACTGGCAATGTGGAGTGCTACAGAAAGGAAAAATTCTTTCATACTTGTCGTAATTTCCTTTTCCGTTAGCTCCAACATTGTCAATGGGGACTCTACCTGAAGCCTCTGGTTTCTCTTAGGCCCTGTCCGCACTGCAGCCCGAAAACCTTTCTGTAATGTTACAGTGGGTGTAAACCGCATCGGTAACGGCATACGTTTACACTGGTAACATTACAGCAGGCATTTTCGCAACCGTTATAGAAACCTGCCAGGAGGTGGTTTCTACCACGGTTACAGAAATGGTTGCAAGGCTGTAACGTTACCACTGGCCATCTAAACGCACGACCGTGTAGCCCCCAGTCATCTGCTAGACCAGCAGGCAGTGCACCACAGAGGGGCACTTGGGAGGCAAATGAAGAAGGAAGCGCCCAGAAGGCAGAGAGGCACGCGAGGACTGTAACCACTGCAGTGAGGTGGAAACGGTGCAGGGCAGCACCTGCACGTCAGAGGCACGGAGCCCAGATCAGCTGGGTGCACACACCTGAGAGAGGTGCAGCCAGGAGGCACAGTGTGCCAATATGGGGGTGCTGCCTCCAGCAGCTGTACAAGAACTGCGAGGGGGGAAGAGCGCTGGTGCCCAGGGCAAACAGTGGGCGCAAGCCATAGGGAGGCAGTAACAGACGCCAGCACTGTGAGCCACAGATGTGAAGGGAGCCCCAACAGCTGCCACAACACACGACCAGCCCCCAGAGGACAGCAGTGCCAGAGCACACCACACTAGCACCACTGTAGATTGACCCCAGCCCCCAAGCACCGCCTGTGACTGGTGGAGGGTAGACAGGCCTGTGCCAAGCAGTGACCACAGCCGCACGCCACGCTGCCCACCTGCAGGACCATGTCAGATCGCGGCACCACCTGGTCGGATGAGGCCACAAAACTCCTGGTGGAGTTCTGGACCCAGGAGAAGGTGCAGGCAGAGCTAGCCAGTGCAAGGCACAACACGAAGGTGTATCAAAAGGTATCGGACTGCCTGTTCGGGAATGGGGTGGAGCAGATGGCAAAGCAATGCCATGACAAGATAAAGCAACTGAAGGTGCGGTACCATAAAACCAGGGACAGCAACAGACGCTCGGGTGGGGGGGTGCGCGTGTGGTGTGCCCCTTCTATGACACATTGGATACCATACTAGGAACACGGCCTACCACCGAACCAGCATTCATCCTGGAGAGCTCACAGGTGGCCAGGCCTGAACTGGACACAGAGGATGATGGGGACACCACCGGGGATGCGTGCCAGGACCTGGGGAATGAAGACGACGATGGTGTGCAGCGGGAGTGCCCCAACACAGGTACATGCATTGTGCAGTGTGTATGCTGAGTTCTGGCATGTGTGTATCCTGGGCATGCAGTACATGGTGATAGGCATGGCATGGGTGGTGGCACAGGTTCACTCGAGGGAGTTTGCATGTGGCACCTGTGGTGTGTGTAGGCACACTGGTGCATGGGGGATAGGGGCATGGGGCTGGGGTTGGCCGTGGGGGGTGGGGGTGGGGTACACACATGTGTGTAATGGTGACAGGTGTGTTCTGCCATTCCAGGGCAAGACCCCGGTGAGGGAACATCGGTGGACACCGACGCAGAGGAGGCCTCCCCATTGTCCTCGGCCCTGCAGGACGTGATGCCAGGAACCTCCAGTGATGGCTCCACTGCGGGAGGAGGCAGCCATGCAAAGCAGCAGGGTGACCAGGCACCCATGGTGAACCTCAGGAAGAGAAAGTTGAAGACAGCACGGATGGCAGGCGTACTTGGGGCAGTGCTGGAACCTACGCGTAGGATGATGCAAGAGCACCACAGGGAGCTGATGGACCTGGAGAGGGAGTGGGCACGGGAGGAAAGGGCATTGGAGGAGCGGTTACGGAGACAGGAGGCAGAGCAGACACAGCGGTTCTTCACACAGATGGTCCAGTTACTGGCCTTGCAATGCCAGCAACCACCCTCTGCAGCCGCACCGCAATGGCCGGGTGCCACCCCCATGGCACACACTACCGCAGCCCCATCCCCTTGTGCCCTGTTCCCCCGTGGGTGTGCCACCATGCCAATTACCACTGAGAACCTCAGTGGCATGGTCGACCCTGCCATCAGCCTCCTGTCCACTGCTGGTGGACAGACAGGCTGTGTGGCACAGGCAGCCACCACCAGGATGCATCCCCTGGCTATGCCAGCACCCCGCAGGCATGACACCCCACTACAGGGGGCAGTGTACATGGGTGGTGTCACTGCCTCCACCACCCAGCTGCCCACGTCCCGGGCAACACCAGCTGGTGCCAGCATGGCACAGCTGTACCCCACAGGTGTCACGCCAGCCACCGCTGGCCTGCACACAGCACCCCAACCCCTGATGCATGGTGCTGCTGCTCTGCACAGTGCTACCCCCTTGGATCCCGCAGCAGGCATGCCCAGCTTCACACAGGACCTGTAGAGCGACGGGTTCCAGTGGACCACTCTGTGATAACCCATGCAGCATGCAGGGGTTGGCTGACTGGTGCGTCCTGCCGGTTGCCACACGGGACTCCATTTTTGATTTCCCCCCTACTTTGGGGATGCCGCTGGGGTCCGCCCAGTGACAACAGTGCCTGGTTCATGTTGGCACAGAGGTATGTGCCGACTGTGGGACTCCAGTTGCATAGTGCAATTCCTGGGTCGCACGCACTGTTGCATGGCGTCTCTGCAACATTCTGTGTCAGGGGTTCCGATGCAGTATGGTCACATGGGTGCCTGGGTTAGGGCACCACCTGTGCATGGTTGTTTTTCTTTGGTTCTGGTGACAGTACAGTGGCCCACACGTAGGTTCCTTTGATAAGTTGGTGTGCGACGACGCCCATATGGTGGCCCGGCATTGTGTATTGCATTATTTGTTCACATGACAGTGTCTGTTTCCTTTGGGGATATGTGGTGTTACGCAGCCATGCACATGGTCCACTGCATGGCCATGCTGCCGCTACACATTGTTTACTTGTGTTATTGCCACCAGTAGTCATGGCGGCATTGGATTAAAGGCTGTCTTGTGTCACCGTACCGTGTTGCTGGTTTGCTTGGGCGGTGTGCACATTGCTTTCTGGGGCACAGTGGGGCTTCCGATTCCATGGGTTGCTGGTGTGGGGGTCCTGGATGTGTGGCCTGGCTGCACAGCGTATGCTGCTGCACGCAGCTTGCATCCAGTGGCAGCGGGGCGTGGTTTGCCATTTCCTGGTGGTGCACCGCATGCCTGTCTGTGGGACGCAGTGGGGTCCCTGTACCCGGCATGTGTTGGTGTGTCACTGCATGCCTTCATGCCATGTGTTGGGGCCTCCCCTCATTATGGTTTCACACCTTCACCTGCTGCCCACCCTTGGTCCCCCACGGGTGCACCTGGGCACACATTGCTGTAGGATACTGAGGCATGTTGTGCCGCACTCAGTGTGCCCTGTGTAGACTGGTAGCCGGGTGTTCATTCGGGTGGGTTTCTGTCTTCACAGTTGTCTTCCCCAGGTGCACCATGGGATGCACTCCACATTACAGAGGTTGAGTGCTTATGCTGTTCACGTCTCAATGTGGACAGGCTGTGTCGGTTCCAGACCATTTTCGCACCTGTTCCCTGGCGGTGTGGACACGCTGTTACGTTTGCAGTCTGTAACGGTTTGGAACCATTTCAGCCTTGTTGGGTACAGTGTGGACGGGGCCTTAGAGAATATTGTCCAGTATTTTTGTGGATATTTATTTTTTCAGACATGATAATTACAGCAGCTGTGTAAATGCTGAGATTCATCAGTTAGCTAGAAGCATCACAGTATAAGACCATCAGTTAGCATGGCGGACCAATAGGCTACCTGTTTACGATGCCATAGGTTGTAAGGTTGGAAAGTCACTTCAGGTTAGTATCCACTTGTTATTATAGTCAAGTGTAAATGTTGAGTCTGTTAAGAAATGTTATAGTGTGGTAGAACTTTTCGCAAAGTCTGTGGGAAAAGAGACAGAGTTTTTCCTGCCAGTACTGTGAGGGGGATGAGAAGGTTGACCAACTCAGCTATGGAAGTGTCGTCCAAAAATAAGACAGGCTGTTGTTACTCTGATATTTTGATAGGTGGTGTTTTGTTAAAGAGGTTCACTTGGGGACATGGAGGTCAGTATTTATGTGTGTTTGGGAGTACTGCGTAGACAAATGTAAACTGAGTAATTGCTGTACTTGGAACATTCATATTCTCAGGGTTCCATACTGAGGTCACAGCTTTTGGGCAGTCTGTACTACTACCCCTGTGGGGGAGCACATTACCAATATGTATTAATTCCCCATTGACAACGATGGCACAAACAGAACAGGAAATTACGGCAAGTATAAAGGAATTTCTCGTATACAGTATATTTTCAAGCTAGAACACATAGTACTTTCAAAGTTTAAGGTTCCCAACAATACCCTTGGATGGGGCTAATGTCCTAATTAGGATGACGGGAGAGATCCATTTGGCCTTGACTCTGGGTCATTCAGTCTTGAAGTGGTAAATAGCATGAATATGCCTGGAAATGTACCCAGTATTTTCTGACCCTGATAGTTCAAAAGAGACAAGGTACAGCCCAAACTGCTGTACATTGGAGGAACTGTGGTGAGAGTAAAGTGATAAACACATTACGGTGCGATGACATGTCCTCCCACATGTTTGAAAGATTTAGAGATACCCCTCCAATTGATCCTTTTCACATTGACACTCCCTTTTTTCTGTTACTTGGTATCTGTCCACTGTAGTGATCTCTGATGTCGAATAACTATTGGGTATGTCTCATACATACAAAGTTGCCAGCAGATTAGGCCTAACGGTCTCAACTCGTCTTCCCTTTCTGCAGCTCACTGTTAAGTTATCGCTGCTACTCCACCTCCCTTTTTGCAACCCCCAACCGGAACCATGCCTCTGTACCAGTCCCTCACTCCCTTCTTGAAACCCCCTATAGTTTCCATTTCTGTCAGCTCCATGGTGCCAGCACCCTCTCTGTGAAGTAATGTCCTCTCACTTCCCCTCTGAACCTTTCCCCAACTAGTTTTAGATTATGGCCTCTCGTAGTCCCCTCCCCCTTTAATTTGAACAGACCTCCCTATTTACCCTGTTGATCCCCTTCAGATATTTGACGGCCTCTATCATATCTCCCCCATCCCTTCTGTCCTCCGGAGAGTACATGTTCAGCTCTCTAAGTCTGCCCTCATATGCCATTTCCCCCCAGACCCTGGATCATCTTTGTTGCCCTTCTCTGGACTCTCTCCAGCAGAATGATGTCCCTCTCTAAGTCAGGGCACCAGAACTGCACACAGTATTCCAGTTGTGGCCTCAGCTGTGAATTGCACAGGGGGAGTATAATCTCCCCTGCTCCTGGACGTTATCCCCCTCACGATACACCCAAGCATTTTTTTGCTTTAGTAGCCGCTCTCCTGTATTGCTCAGAGTTGTTCAGTGTGGTGTTAGTCATCGCCTCCAGATCCTTTTCCATCATGGAGACCACCAGCCGTACTCCCTCCACATGGTAGTTATACCCAGGGTTTCTAACACCTAGATGCAGAATGCTAAACTTACAAGCATTAATCCCTAGCTGCCATGTTTGTTCCTACTTTTCAAGCCTCACCAAGTCATCCTGAAGTATCCTGCTCCCCTCCTTGCTGTCCACCTCAGCTCCCAGTTTGGAATCATCAGCGAAGAGTCTCATTCTACTCCTAAGTCCCTACCCGATGTCCGCAGTGAACCCATTGAAAAGTATAGGGCCCAACACCGAACCCTGTGGGACCCCACTGATGACCCTTCTGTGAGTCAAGGCCTCACCCCTAACCACCACCCTCTGCCGCTTGTCACTAAGCCAATTTGCTACCCACACCACCATTTTATCTCCCACTACTAGGTTCCTTAATTTCCATATCAGCCTTCCATGCAGGACTGAATCAAAAGCCTGGCTAAAATCCAGGTTCAGGGCATCAACAGGCTTTCCACCATCCAGAGATCTTGTCACCCAGTCGAAAAATTTGACTAGGTTGGTTTGACACGGTCTCCCCCAGACAAATTCATATTGATTTTCATCTTGAAAACCATATACTTCCAGGAGCTCCACCATCCTTTCTTTTAAGAGGACAGACTCAATAGAAAATCATTACCTTTTCTGACAAACTTTCCTTGGGACTCCTTCCTAACAGCATAGAATCTCGGTTCCCTAAGTCAGTACCCGCTTGGACCACTTGACAGTTCTCCACCCTCTCCTTCTCCCTCCCTTTCTGTTGCACCACCCAAGGACAAAACATCCTCTCCTACAAGGGCACCAAACTTTTCAACAATCTCTCCCCTGCTCTTATCCAGTGTCCCTCTGCCTCTTCCTTCAAGTACAGCGTTAGGAAACACCTTTCCCATTCCTTCACTTGAAACTGCCCTCAGTCCTGATGGTCCCACTCTGTCTGCTCATCCTTTTTTCCTACTAAATCAGCGCCATAATGCCTCCTTTCCCCTATTTGGCAGGATTACCCCTGTCCCCTGGTCTGAGGAAATTTGTATACCTCTAATCAATTTAGCACTTTGTTCCAACACGGCACTTGCTGTTAATCTGTTTCTGCATCTTGTTTTGTTATTGAAATTAATGTAATCTGCATTATTGTACTCCTGTATAGTATTTCTGTTGTACATTGTAACCCTCGTGATTTGTTTGTCTGAAACTGGACGCTTGTGAAAACAGGTAACTTTTGCTCACGTCTTTCCAGTATAATGTACTAACCTAAATGAAAGATGATCTCCATCAGTTTTCCCACTATGGATGTCAGGCTGACCGGTCTGTAGTTCCCCAGTTCATCCCGAGGGCCGCTCTTATGGAGTGGCATTATGTGTGCCATCCTCCAGTTTGGAGGGACACATCCTGATTGAAGGGAGGAATTAAATAGATCTGTCAATGGATCAGCTAAGTCATCCGCCAGTTCCTTCAGAACCCTAGCTCGTAGCTGCAAATAACTGTATTTCAAAACACTTGTTAACACACATCCCTCTGCTTTGTTTGATTGGTAAAATCTAGTTAACTTCATATACAGGATGGAGAAAATGTCATTCTCCTTACAAGACAGGCATAGGCAATTTGCTGATAAATGGACAAGATTTTTTTTATAGCATGTAGCATTCTTCAGGCTTGAGTTTCTACTGGGGGCCGAATATTATCTGATAGCTGTTCTTGAATAAGAGTTGTCAACAAGGTGTTTGTAGTAACTGTGATGATGACACACACTTTTCCTTATGCTTCCTTTTGAAGCTAGGATTAATTTTGTAATCCAGTTTCATGCTCAGACTTTTAGATGTTATTCTCTGTCTCAGTTTACAAGATACTCTGTATTGCTTGGAATTTGCAATGGAAAAGACTGTGTTAGGCTTGGTCCCTAGACGCTTATTGGCAACCCACTGTGCACCGCTGATAATATCTATTATTTATTTATGGAAATGTTTCACCAGGAAAGGTACATTGAGCAACTTAATGCTCGTCTCACGGCACGTCCTGGGGGAAGGGGGAGTGGGATGTACAGCATATTTAAATGATACAAAAACAAAGCATAGTACAGTACAGAGACAGAAGCATAAAATACATGAAATACATAAAACACATAATACATAAAAATACAATTGTATTAATAAAATTATGTTACTAAAAATATTTAAAATACATATATTATGTTACATTCATAATCAGTGCTAACATTTAGGACATTGGCACACACCGTAAAAGAACAAATTACAAGAGATATAATTGTGATTATTACCAATATTATTACCATGCTTATTATTTGAAACATATAAGTATGCACTGAGAATACATCTCTGTGTTCTTTGTCTTTCATGTTACAATCTTTTGAGAAGTCACTGTATAGCCTACACTGCCATGTGGATGTATGTAACACCGCATTTATTTTCTGCATTCTATATGAGTTCTTTGTTCTTATTTTAGCTAATTTTTCACTTTTTGTATATCTCTAGATACACTGTGGGGCCACCTAACTTTTGGCCAATAGGGCCTGTTTATGTATCTAATTCACGTACAAAGTAATAGTTGCTATGGTAATTATCATAGTGTATAACTTGCTGTATTACGTTTTCTCACTGAGTCCGTCTTCATACTCTGGGGTATTGGGAAACTCTGGCTCCCAGTGTCTATTTGGCAAGACCTGTTGTAGGGCATAAGTCTGCTTTTATGTAATAAACAAGTTTATTACCGCGTATGCCACTTGTCTGTTGTTTCTTCTGCTGGTTTATTACCACCAAGAACCTGAGAAGGGCTTAGACTCCCCTTACAACTGTAAAGATAACACAGAAACATAGACAGTGTCGACAGAAAAAGACCATTGATCCATCCAGTCTACCCAGTTTTACCCTGCTGTACCCCATGACCTAGTCTCCAGATGTGGTTTTCATCCCCCCCCCCCGCTCCCTGCCTTACTGGTACCCCTCCACCACATAACTGTTAAGTCCTTTTTGAACCCAGTAATGGGTTTTGCCTCCATCTACTTTCTGTAGCTCACTTGTTTATCGCTCTACTTACCCCACCTCTGCATCACCCCCACCCCCACCCTAACAAAGTCTGCCTCTGGCTGCTTTATACCCACTGTGTTTGATAATATCCACCTGCCTGTTTTATTGTGTGTCAATCTGTATTTACTACTGTTATTTGAATGTGTTGACATGACTGTTTCTGACTGCTTCAGTTGTATTTATTGTTTTTCGAATGTTTTGTCTGATTTGTATACTTTTTTTGTCAATCTACTGACGTGGAACCTTTATAAAAGAGCTTCTGGCTTAAAGGTATTGTAATACAAGATATAAATAAATAAAAATAAATAAGACACCTCTGCTGGCAGGTTGTTCCACAGCTCAGCTACTCTCTCAGTAAAGTAAAACTTTCTCGCATTCCTTCTGAATCTCCCTTCCCCCACCAGCTTACGTTCATGGCCTTTTGTTTTTTCACCGGACATTCCTGTTAAAATGTTCCTTGCAGTTTACCTTGTTTATTCCTTTCAGGAACTTTAAGGTCTCTATCATGTTCCCCACCTCCTTTATGGCCTCTAGCAAGTACATGTTCAGCGCCTTAAGCCGCTCCTCACAGGATCTGCCCTGTTGGCCCTTAATCATTTTAGTTGCTCTGTGCTACACTCACTATCTCTAGCCTGTCTCTGTCTTTCCTCAGGTGAGGACTCCAGACCTGGACAGAGTTCTCCAGATGTGGTCTCATCAGTGAGTGTGCTATAGAGAAGTAGTATTACCTCTTTCCTCCTGCAGACAGAACCCTGTACAGTACATTCCAACATACTGGTTGCCTTGCTGAAGGCCTTGTTACATTGGCTAGTTTGTTTTAGGGAGTCGCTTATGATGACCCACAGGTCCTCCCCCTTTCCTCTGAGGTAAAGGCCAGCTTAACCTCTCCCATCCAGTATTCCAACCTGGGGTTCTTGTTTCTTATGTGCATCACATTGCACTTTTTGGCATTAAATTTCAACAGCCAGACTTTGGACCATCTTTCTAACATTTGCAGATCCCTCTGAAAATCCTTAACCCATCCTCGCTGTCTACCCTACCACAGAGCTTTTTTTTTTTTTTTTTTTTAATTTTCATGAAATAGCTCAGAGCGTGGGTGCTTCCACCATCATATAAACTCATGATGGAATATTTCTCTACATCATTGCTAAGTCATCTTGAAAGTGAATCAGCCAAAACAATCAAAAATGGTTGCCAAATTAGGTTGAATTTATAAAATTCATTATTCAAGAAATGAATAGACGTATCAACATTGCTGTGATCCAGCATCCTTTGAATCCACTCCTCATGAGATGTGGACGTAATATTTTTCCAGTTCTGTAAGATTATTTTAAAAGCTACCAGAATACCGGTGTTACATAGAGTCTTTCGATATCCCAGCTGATCCTGAACCATAACTGGGAAGCCAAAAGTCATAATTCTAGGATCAAAAGGGAAGTCATAACCCAATACCCTAGAAAGAGTGGATTGAATGGAGGGCCAATAGTCCTTTATCTGAGGGCAACCTATCAGCATATGGTGGAGGGACCCTCTATTCCCACACCTCTGACAGGAGTCAAGGATCTGGGCATTCATCTTATGAAGCTTAGCTGGAGTGTAGTAGGTTCTATGTATTAAATTCAAAACAATTGCAATAATCCATTATTTCCAACCCCAAGATTCTTTAAATTAATGAGACCAAGTTTCTTCCAAAATATCAATGTTTAGTTCTTTTTCCCAAGCTTTTTTAATGTGTAAAGACATGGACATGGAAGTGTCTCCTCAGACAGAACTTTATAAAGTCTGGAGATCAGATGACTAGTGGTCTCCAGATTTTTTTTAAAACTCCTCCAATGGAGAGTCTGAGAGACAAAATGAGTTATGGTTCTTCTTATACACATAATTCCTGACTTTCAGATATTGCCTTCCATAGATAGGTGGAATATCATACTTCTTCTGGAATTGTTCAGATGACATAAAGAGGGGTCCCTCATAAAAGTCGGCAATAGAGCGGATCTGTCTATGACAATACCATTCTTTATATACGTGATCCTCTTTACTTGGTGGAAAAAATTTAGTATTATAAATTGGGGTCAAAGCTGTTATTTTTTCTGAATAATGCAAGATCTTTAAAGCATTCACCCAGGCCGAAGCAGTAGCGTTAGTGGATTCTAATGAATCTTGAGTTATCGTCCTATGTCTAGTAGATATTAAGGCAAGGAATTTGGGTAATTCAAGACCTTCAATAGAATTCTCCTCAGTTCCCATCCCTGCCAATGATTTATCTTTATAGAGGCATGAAACCAATGGTACATGATTTCCAGCTACTCAGCCAGATAGTACACCCAAAAATTAGGGCAACCTAGCCCTTCTTTCTCCTTACTCTGATATAATTTTCCCAAAGCTACCCGGGGATGACCCTCCTTCCATAAGAACTTCCATGTTATCTAATCGAGTGCTTTAAAAAAGTTTTTATCCAACCTGCAAGGAATAGATTCGAACAAGAATAGAAGTCTGGGTAAGACATTCATCTTTAATAAATTAATTCTTCCCAGCAGTACCGATGGGAGGTGCTGCCATCTATCCAGATCTGACTTAATCCTAGCTATTAAAGGATCAAAATTAAGCTGGATTACTCTGTTAGCCTCCCTGGCCAAAACAACCCCCAAATATCTAATTTTGTCTTTATTTATAGCCAGTAAGGTATGATTTGTTAGCCTTTCGGGATCCCCCAAATACAACATCTCTGATTTATCCCAGTTGATTTTATAACCTGAAAGAGAGCTAAATTCATCTAGTAAATATCCAAGGACTGGGAAGGAGTAATCAGAGCTATTCAGGCAACTAATAGATCATCTGCATACAACATAGTAATTGCGTTGCCCATCCCATCTCTTGGACTTTTAATCTCAATCTAACTGCTAATGGTTCCAATAAAAATGCGAAGAATAGTGGAGACAGAGGACATACCTGTCTTGTCCCTCTCGCCAAATGAATAAGTGGTGATAACCTTAAGTTTGTTCTAACCCAGGCCAGGGGGCTAGTGTATATTAACCAAATCCAGTTTTTAAACATACCGTTAATACCAAGTCCCTGTAAAGTTTCCATCAGGAACAGCCACTGCACTCTATCAAATGCTTTTTCAGCGTCTAGGGACAAGAGTACAGTGTCCGTTCCTGAGTAGACCTGGATAATATTAAACGCCTTCCTAGTATTGTGTTGCAATCTTCTTCCTTCAATAAAACCTGCCTAATCCTGATGTACCAAACTTGTTATGGATTTGGCCAGTCGCCCGGCTAAAATCTTAGTAAAAATTTTATAATCACTATTCAGAAGTGATATTGCTCTGTAAGAACCGCATTTTTCCATAGGGTTTATCTTTCTTAAGTAATAAAGGAATCTCTGCTTCATTGAAAGATTGAGGTAATTTGCCCTCATCTAAAAACGAGATAAACAATGTACTAAGTCAAGGGGCCAACGTACCCACTAAGTTTTTATAAACTTCAAACGGAAGACTATCTGGTCCTGGCGATTTACCATTAGGAAGACTCCTTATGAGTTCTGTTATTTCATCTATGGAGATATCAGCGTTCATATTTATAAGTCATTGTTCAGATATTTTCAGCAAATTAGTATTCAAAATATAATTTCTAATTCTAGATATCTCTACCTCTGCCTCTGGTGTATACAAATCCTTATAAAATGACCAGAAGACGGAGTTCATTTCTTCTTCAGATGAAACTAACTGATCATCCTTATTTTTGATAGCTCCAATCTTATTTTGATTTGCTCCAATTTGGGCTGATTGCTAGTAGTTTCCATTTAAATAATATTTAGTCCTCATTTTACATAACTCCCTTTCTGACTTCCCTCGGAGCAGTTTCTGTAATTTAAACCTGGCTAAGAATAATTTGATTTCTGTCTGTTCAAGCCCCTTAGTTTCATGTTCTGTCTGAGCGACAGCTAGTTCTGTTTCCCATGTAAGTAATTCAGAATCAAACTTTTTCTTCCTAATTCCCACCTGTAATGCTGTCCAACCCCTTAAGTACGCCTTCAAGGCATCCCATACTACATGTATATTTATGTCCCAATTAATATTAAGTTGCATAAAGGCCTCTGTTTCCTCCTGCAACTTATTTTTAAAATTTTTAACTGCCCATAGTGTATTATCAAGTTTCCAAGTTTTTAAATTGTATCAAGCCTCCCTTCGTATTAATGGGTTGAGTTCCAGTATTGTTGGAGCATGATCCAAAACTCTTATTGACTCATAGGACATCTGAGCCCCAGAATCAAATAAACGTGACTGTATCAAAAAGAAGTCAATTCTCAAGAATGATTTGTATATTTTCGAATAAAAGGAAAATTTATTTAAGGAAGGATAAAGGCGTCCAAAAGGATCACATAGATTCAAGTCTGTCATTTCCTGTTTCAGTACACAGAGACTTTTCTTTTTTCTGTCTCTCATAGAAGGTTCTCTATCCAGCATCCATATGAGAGGTTAAAATCTCCCCCCATTATAATTTTTGCATTAGACTGGGATGCCTCTATAAAAAATTTAGTAAAGAATGCTGGTTCATCGTGATTAGGACAGTATAATGAGGCCAAAGTCAAGGATCTATCATGCACCTGTATTTCAGTGATAACGAACCGACCCAACCCATAAATAACAGACTTAATTAATGTGTATCCTAAGTGTGTTCGAAGAAAGATGGCAGCACCTCTCGCATTGTCTGAAAACACTGTACAGAACCCCTCTGCCTGAAATAAATGACCAAAGTGGAACGCATTCCGGAGGGCAAAATGTGTCTCTTGTAGAAGAAGACTATCTGTTTCCATTCTTTTTTGCCAGCCGAACAAGTTTCATCATTTTGATCCTGTCTTTACATCCATTAAGATTCCAGGACATAATTCTCAACTTCTCCATGAAACATGACCAAATAACCAATGAAAAGAACCATACCACCTTTCCAGCACTGGCTCCTCTACTGCCAGACGTGTAGGCAGATAGACCTTCCACCACCGCTTCATTCCCTCGCAATTCTCCAGTAAGATGGACTTCACAGCTAATTTTTTTATATTCCAAGGCAACACCATTTAAGCACCTACACAACCCTTTTTTTCCATAATAAATTAAAACATTTTTATTTATTTATTTTTTAATAGTAAACTAGCCAGTGTGAACCCCTCCTTCTGACCCCTGATCCTTTTAACATGTAATAATCTAAGTGAATAAGTTATCAATATGATAAACATGGTGTAGGTGCTGTTTTTTTCCCCACTTCCTTCCAGAATAAATTAACCTAGATCTTTTCCCCCATTTATATCTTCCCTTCCTCCTTAGTATATTCTGCCTATAAACCAGAGGACCTATCTGTAAGTTATTTAGTAGGCAGTCAAAATGGGTAATCCATAATAAAAAAAGAGAAAAGAACAGAAACTAAAGAAAAAAAAAAACAGATGTCCTAATGTGAATGCTCATCTTTCAGGCCCCCCCCCCCCCCCGAGGATGCTGAATCCTCACTGTACGTGGAAGGGAACTTTTAAAGGGGGATTAATTCAGTCCTGCCTTCCCTCCACCATGTTCTTAGTTCCCTATGCCTCTTTTACTTATTTATGCCTGTAGTAACCCATTATCCTTTTATAGTTCCCATCTATTCAAAACAGAAAGAAGAAAAAAAAGAGAACAAAGGAGAACCCCCCAAAAAAACAAAACAACTAGCCTTATTAAAAAATATACAATTAGAGCGGGGATTTACTATTGCCTCCTGGGTCAGGGTCTTCTGGCTGCTTCCCATCTCTTCTTTTCAACAGTTCCTCTACCTCAAAAGGAGCGTGAAAGAATAGGATTTTTCCCTCTAGATGTACTCTTAGTTTAGCAGGATACATCAGAGTGAACATGATGCCTTCCTTTCTCAGTTTGTCTCTGACCATATCAAAACTCCTCCTTCTGGCCAAGATATTAGGCAGAATGTTAGGGAAGGTTTGCAAAGCCATACCATTATAATGCAGCCCCTTTTCTGATCTTGCTTTAGCCAGAATGTTCTCTTTATCTTGAAACCTTAAAGGTTTTACATACATTAAACGTGGTCTCCCAAGTCTATCCTTAGGGCCAAAGGTCCGACGTGCTCTGTCTCCCTCAATTTTCTTTTCTGGAAAGGGGAGACTCATTGCTCTGGTTAATAATTCTTCGCAATACTGAACTGGAGGTGAGCTAAACACTTTCTTTTTATTAGGAGTAGTAGTGGCAGTGTTATCGGGTAGAGACTAAGTGAGAGGTTCATTAGAGGAGACAGGCACAGTGTGGGAAAAACTAGTAGCCACCAATTCAGCATTCATATTTTTTTCAGCAGAGCCAAAACCAAAGACCCCCTCCACTTGCTTTATCCTAGCAGAGGGGTTACTTGAAGCTGAACAATGTGAAGATCCCACTAGATTTTCCACGCTGTTGGTCTGGGCCTGGATGCTATCGGGAAGTGAGGGGCTTGAAGAAGTAGTAGGTTGCTCCTTGTTGTTCTGGAAACCAGAATGCAGCTGAGAAGGAGGAGGTTCAGGAGTCGGGGTGTCACTGATCGATGAAGGCCATGCAAACCCGCGTATTTGTTTTAACAGACTCGTCATATCCCACAACTAGGGCCCAAAAATCCAAATCTCATAGGGAGAAGTGAGAGTATTTCAGGGGAGCATCCCCTCTTCACCTCAGCAAGCCGTTACCATGACGTCAGAGATTCAAAAAATTCCTGCGTGCAAATTACAGCAATAGCCACAGACACTGCCAGCTCTTTCCCCAAATTTCTGTGATATTTCCAGAAATATCTGATGCTTTTTGCATTTAAACAGAAGGGGCAGCAGAGAGAAACTCTTCAGAAATTTTGCGAAATATCTGGAAATAGCTGGCAATGTCTATGGCTACCACTGTACCACGCTAATACCGGACTAAATGCCGTTAAGCCTCTAGAAAAACCACAGTCACTACACAGCCCAATGTACTGTACAAAATCGATGTAAAAAGGAACAGACGCCGCATTTTCCTGGCTCACCGATTCAAAGCAGAGAGAAGAGGCCCAAATCCTCCTGCGTACAGCTAGCCTATTCAGCCATGCGCTCTGACATGCATGCTGACATGCACAGAACACAAATCCCGTATTGCTTGCAGGTTGATAACCAAATGAAGGCATACCACAGAGCTTAGTGTCATCTGTCAAGAGACACATCTTGCCCTGTATTCCTTCTCCTATGTCACTGATGAACATATTGAAAAGGACTAGACTGACCTCTGTGGTACCCCATTTGTGACTTCCTTCCTCCCAGTTTGACCATGTTTACCACCATCCTCTGCTCTCCCCCTCCCAACCAACTCCCACCCATTTAACTAGGTCCTTTGCTGCTCCCAGATCCTCTAATTTCTTCAACAATCTTTCATGTGGCAATGAGTTTAATGCCTTGCTGAAGTCGACATAGAGTAAATCTACTGCCTGTCCCTTATCCACTGCTGTTGTTACCCAGTCAAAGAATACTATCAGGTTGGTCCAACAAGACCTCCCTGCCATGAACCATGCTGCTTACTATTCTGGAGCCCATTTCTCTCCAGGTAGCCCACTAGATCCTCTTTGACTAGTGTCTCTGTTAGTTTACCTATAGTGGGGGTAAGGTTTACGAGACTGCAATTTCCAGGTTCCTCCCTGTCCCTTCCCTTGTTGAGTGGCACCACGTCTGCTATCCTCCAGTCTCTCAGAACCAACCCTACGCTATTGAATAGCCCTGCCAGGGGTTCAGCCAATTCCCTGAGCAGCCTTGGGTACATCCCACCTGGCTCTGGAATCTTGTCTATTTTCAGGGCTGCAAGCCCCTTTCTAACCTTCCCTCCTGTAATTACCACCTGTCCCATTTCTGGGATCCCCCTTGCAGCAGA
Source organism: Neoceratodus forsteri (assembly GCA_016271365.2). NCBI lineage: Eukaryota > Metazoa > Chordata > Ceratodontiformes > Ceratodontidae > Neoceratodus > Neoceratodus forsteri. Next base: position 1,519,931,391 of record CM057450.1, on the reverse strand, counting down.
CTTCATGCTATTTTCCTGCAGAGGACCACTATCCTACACTGTGAATACAGAACAGAGGTAGTTATTTAGAACAGCTGCCTTCGCTTTGTCCTCCTGTACTACCCTGCCCCCCTCCATTAGTTTAAATATTTATTTTTTATTTATTTATTTACATTTTAGTGACCAGGAAAGGCACACCGAGCCAAAGCTCGTTTCCAGGTGTGAGATACATTAATTACAGTAAAAAGTAAATTACATAGAGTTTACAGCGATGTACATATACAAAGGTAAAATATGGACTAGGCACAATGCATAACAAAGAAGGTACATTTGTTACAAGGCAAGAAAACAAAAGTGTGACTAACAGTATTGCCTAAGACACTTTGAGACACTTCTCGCGTCCATTATGAGGGAACTGGGGCAAGCAGGAGCTGAGATTTGAGAATCCGGCAAGTACCAGCTCAGTCTGTGTAGGCCTGTGGAAACAGAGAGTTGGTAAAAGAGAGGACTTGGGGGGGTTAAGAGCACTGGAGTCACTGGGGAGATGGGAGGAGTCTGAGTAGTCTTTTTAGGTGCGAGAAAGGGGGGAAGTAAGATGAAGGTCAGAGGGTAGATTATTCCAGAGGAGAGGGAAACGGTATGAAAAGGCGGACTGGCCTGCTGAGGAATGTGGGCGAGGGATGGAGAAGGTATGCAAGTTTCTATGACGAAGGGAGTAGGATGTGGGATTTACTAGGGTGAGGCAGTTGAGAAATGGGGAAGGGAGCCGAACCAGTATTTAGCAATTAAGGAGGCACAGTGGATGGTTCTCCTGTGTGACAGTGGGGTAAGGGAGAGTGGAGCATAGAGGAGACAGTGATGGGTAAGGGGAGGGGCGGTGGTGGAGAAATGGCAGAAGGAGTTGATAAGAGTGTCTAATTAGGAGGGGGATGAGTTTGGGGCAGTGCCGTAGACTATGTCGGCGTAATCCAACACTGGCAAGATTGTTTTAAGAACTGTTTTTCCCTGATGTGCCTGAAGAACTGTTTTCCTCTCCCTTAACCCCCTCTTTGACCCCCGTGCACAGCTCTGATTCTTCCTTTGCCTGCCTGATTGCCTTCCTGGCCTCATTCATCTTTACCTGGTATTTGCTCTGTTCCTCATCCGGTTTCTCATTGCTAGCCAGTAAAGGCTGTTTTTGGCCCTTGCTGTCTCTCTGACCTTCTTAGACAGCCAGATTGGTCTCTTGTGCCTATTACCTTTGGTAACCGTTCTCAAGCATTATCTGGTTGCTTTAATTTCTTTCCACCCCCCAATTTCATCTACTCCAGCTAACTTGCCCTTGATTAATTCCCCCGTCTGATTAAAGTCTGCTCATCTGAAATCTAGAACCACAGCTTTTGACAGGGGTATACTGATACTCAGGGTCAGTTCAAACCATATGGTGTAATGGTCACTGGGCCTCTGTAGTTCTCCAACCCACACTCCACCTTCCATTTCTGAATTGGTGAGTACTACTTTGAGAGTAGCAGCCTGTCTTGTAGATTCCCTGACCAGCTGCACCAGCAGGCAGTCCTGCAACATATCTAGCTAAGGCGCAGTGTAGGGTATCCTAGCTCATGCAACTCATAATAAAGATTTAAAGATTTTTTAATTGCTCTTGTGGTGTGTGCGCCATATGTTTGTTGTTTTTCAGCATATCTAGCAGGGCCTGATATCTGATGCTCTTAGCTGCTAGAATGTTCCAGTCTGTGTCTGGTAGATTGAGATCCCCCACAACTATTACCTCCCATTTTGCAAGCCCCTCCTCAGTTTCTGCCCCTAGTTCCCTATCCCCCTTGTCTCCCTGTCGTGGTAATCTATAGACCATCCCCCATGCACAACATCTTTCCCAATGCTGTCATTAAATGTACCCACAGTGATTCTGTCTCCCCATTTCCTCCCCGATGGACCCATCCTCTACTCCCTCTGTGCCTTCCTTGATATAGAGGGCTAGCCTGCCTCCTTCTCCCTTTCCCCTATGTCTCCTATACATAGTATCCCTGGGTTCTGCCAGGTCCCAGTCATTATTCCAGTGACCCATATTTCTGTAATGGCTATGAGGACTAATCCCACAACTGTCACCATCGCTTGAGTAATAATGTATTATATTACTCAACAGTAGGTCATGGAAAAGTCTGTATTGTATCTTTTCTTCTCTTAGCCCACTAATGACTCAAATGTATGTCCTGTATGTTGGTAATTGTTCAGAAGACGCAATTAAGATTACATTTAAAGAAGCAAAGTTCAGCACTGCAATATCCCTGCTGGGGTAACATGGAAAATAATTGCATCACCCCTGAAGATACAGTGGTAAATTAGTTCATTCACCATGTAGTTCACCAAAGTTCTTGCCTTGAGCCTGGGATGCTTGACATTGGATGGCAAAGCATCAGTAACCTGCCTCATGGAGAGAGGTCCCTGACAGTACATAGCTATCCCCTGGTGACCCTTCAGGAGGGAGCAATTCAAGCAAGAATCCAGGCTTCACAGGATAGTAGCAGTGGTCCTTTTGGAGGAAGGGCTTTGCCATGGGGGGTAAGGTACGAATTAAATCACCAGCAAGATTGAGTAGCAGGACCAGAAGGACAGGGCAGAATTGGGTAACCTGTAGAATTCTCAAGTAGGTAGAGGTTATAAGGAGATGGAAGAAGATACAGGTCAGGCTGGGGGTAAAGAAGCTAAGAAAAAAAGTAAAAAAAAAAAAAACAATACATGTTTTTTAGCGTATAGAATTAAAACTTTAAGAAGCAAGCTTAGGGAACAAAAACTTTAGGGAAACTCCAAACAGTACATAACGATAAGGGTGCCAGCAAGCACCAGATGCAGTATTATCATCAGTTGATTTTCCTAGAGCACAATTGTAGTAGGTTCTCCTCTCTACAAATTTGCTTCACTAAAATCTTTTTTTTATTGTCAGAAATTGTTGTGCGTTTTATATGGGAAACTTGAGTGAGATGCTTATCCTGGTGTTCTAGGAATCTAAAGCAGCTTGTTTTCAGTCAAGGGTGTTTAATACATTCACAGTGGGCACTCAGAAAGCTGTTCTCAGTACAGGAAAACTCCAGTGCCAAGTACTTTGGGTAGTAGTAAGCAGATTACAATGGGGGAAGGTGTAAACTGACCAGACTTCAGTAAGACTAAACTTTGCAAAAAGCAGGCTTTTGCAATTAGTCAACTGCAACACAAACTGCTTCCTCTATGCCCAGTGAATAACCTTGTTACATAGAAACATAGAATTTGACAGCAGATAAGGACCGCTTGGCCCACCTAGTCTGCCCATTTCCCTACCTGATGGATAAGCTGCAGATCCTAGTTAACCAACAGCCTACTTCCTCCTACCCCCACTAGAATTGCCTTATGTCTGTTCCATACATTCTTGAATTCCCCTACTGTTCTTGACTCCATGACCTCCTCAGGAAGCCTGTTCCATGTATCCACAACCCTCTCCATGAAAAAATACTTCCTAACATTACCTCTCAGCCATCCCCCTCTATCTTCAAATTGTGCCCCCTTGTTCTTGCACATCTCTTTTTCTAAAAGATGCTACCCTCTTGGACTTTGTTGATTCCCTTGAGGTACTTGAAAGTTTCTATCATGTCCCCTCTCTCCCTCCTTTCCTCGAGGGTATACATGTTAAGCTCCTTTAGTCTCTCTTAGTATGTCTTCTGGTGCAGACCCTGCACCATTTTGGTTGCCCTCCTCTGGACAGCCTCCACTCTGTCTATGTCTTTGCGGAGCTGGGGTCTCCAAAACTGCTCACAGTATTCCAGATGGGATCTCACCAACTGTCTGTACAGAGGAATAACAACTTCCTGTTTTCTACTGTTGATACTCTCCCTATGCATCCCAGTAACCCCCCGGCCCTCCTTACTGCCTCCTCACATTGCTTGCCCACCTTTAGGTCATCTGATATAATTACTCTCCGGTCCCTTTCCATTTTTGTTGTTGTTAGTATCTCACCCCCCATTGTGTACTCTTCCCCTGGGTTTTTGTTTCCCAAGTGCATTACCTTGCACTTCTTTGCACTGAATCCGAGCTGCCATTCATTTGACCATTCCTCCAACCTAGCCAAGTCCCTTCTCATCCTTTCCACCCCATCCTGTGTATCAACCCTGTTGCAGATCTTTGTGTCGTCTGCAAAGAAACATACTTTTCCTTCCAGGTGCTCTGCAGTGTCACTTATAAAGACATTAAAGAGGACTGGCCCCAGTACTGAACCCTGCAGTACACCGCTAGTTACCCTCCTTTCTTCACTGTGGACTCCGTATTACTATTACCCTCTGTGTCCTGTTGTCCAGCCAAATTTTTATGCAGGCTACCACCTTGGTTCCCACTCCAAGGCTGGCTAGCCTGTATATTAATCTTTCGTGTGGGACTGTGTCAAATGCCTTGCTAAAATCTAGGTAGGCCATGTCCAGAGCCCCTCCCTGGTCTACTAATTTGGTCATTCAGTCAAAGAAATCTATTAGATTTGTCTGACACGACCTTCCTTCTGTGACTGCATGCTGCCTTGGGTTCTGTGCCCCACTGGCCTCTAGGTACTCAACAGTTCTTTACTTCAGAAGTGATTCCATCATTTTCCCTACCACTGAGGTCAAACTAACTGGTCTATAGTTTCCTGCCTCTACCCTGCTCCCACTTTTGTGAAGTGGAATCACATCCGCCCTCCTCCAGTCCTCAGGTACCACCCCATCCTCCAATGATTTGTTAAAGAGAGTAGTCAGTGGTGTCAGTAGTTCAACCCTTAGTTCCTTTAGAATTCTGGAGTGAATCCCATCAGGCCCCATTGCTTTGTCCACCCTGTTTCAAGAGTTCTTTCAGAACCCTTTCTTCTGTGACTGGACTTGTTTCTTGTTTTTTTTTTTGTGTTGCCTAGAAAAAACAATGTTTATTTAGTTCAAAGGTTTTACCAGGGAAGACATACTCAGCTGGTAAAAGCTCATTTCCAAATACAACCTGGGGGAGGGGAAGAGAGGAGGAGAGAGCAGATGCAACATACAGAGTAAAAATACATAGACTTGAAATAAGTATATTAAAAACAAGGCAGTAATGTTTACGAATAAAAACTGCCAAACAAATTACATACAGTAAACTGTAGAACTAATGAAAGAGCAAATAACTATTACTCAACATAACAAAATAAGGAGCAGAGGGGAAAATGGTGCAAGGGAAATGCTGAAAAAAACATGACACGAGTTTCAGGAAAAAGGGGTTTCAAAACACTATCAGAAACAACTGCAGGAGTGGGAAGAGAAATCACAGAGGAGAGCTTTAAAAGCAGGAAAAGGAGGGAGCAGAGCAAATAGAAAGGGGAAGGGGACACCATAGTTTAGAGAAACAAAATGAAAAAACAGCTTGACCAGTAGTAGATTTCATATGAGGGGGAGCAAAAGAGCGAGAGCAAGTATTGCAAAGAGAGTAACAAGCATTGCAAAGAGAGTAAGAGGACGAAGGTGGAAATGAGTGGAGAGAGGTCAAAATGAGGGGAGAGAGAGAGAAAACCAAAATTTGGAGATAAAGGAAACACAGCGGGTAAAAGCGCCTGGCATCAAGAGAGGGGAGGGAGAGCGAGAAGAATACAGGGTACAGTGATGTATATGCAAGGGTTTATCAAGGGCGAAGTGACAAGAGGAGTAAAAGAGAGGGTCCAATCTAGCTGAAGTGGACTTTGGAGCAGCACTATAAACAATATAACTGTAGTCAAAAATAGGCAGAATCATTTTAGTGAGGCTTTCTCTGTGTGCAGGAAGCAGAATGCTTCTCTTGTTTCTGTATAGTGCCCCAAGCTTGGGGTGGAGCTTCACTCAGTGAAGACAACGTCACATGTGACAAATGACTTCATATTAATAGAGGTGCCCCATCCCTGCACCACCAAGACTAGTCCTTTAGGAGAATGAAAACAAAATGGACTGTGGTTGTTTCCCTAAGCTGTGGTGGACTGAATATGGAAGCTTGCTTCTGGTGAAGTCACATCTGCTTGCCTCCTACAGAGAGTTGCATGCTGCTACCCATGACACTTTGCTTTGGGGACTTTGTACTGACAGAAATAAGCTGAATACTTCTAATTCCAAAACCAGTCCTTATGACTCTTTAGAGGACCTACTAGTATCACTAGTGCTCTTCAGAGGACCTGCTAGTATCACTAGTGCTAGTGGCTATAGTTAAATGGTGCTCCACATGGAAAAAGGGGGCTACTTTTCCTGGTGGAAGAATACAAAAACAATAACAGTAAGAAAATAAAATCATTACTTTAAAGTAACATGTTTTGAGTTGTCATTAACATACAGCAGCAACAACACGTTCCAAATTAATTATCTATTATGAACCAGATCTGCAAGAATCAATATTCACCATTTATTGCTCATGGATCTGCAACGGAGGCACCAGGACATCGCAGAAGCATGCATATAGCTTTAATATTCCTGAGCTAGGCAACCAATGTCTGGGACAGCGTTGTCCACGAGGCAGACACATGACGTGGCTCTCGTGGGCTGGCCAGTAATCGATGCTGGCCTGCCATTCTCAGTTCTGTTCTTCCCGCCGTCAAGGTCGCACTCCATGGGATTGTTTGCCATTTTTAAGTGTGCAACTCAGTTCATCGCCACCAGCTTGACGCCGTAACTTTTCTTTTGACTTTTCCGGCACCGCTTTTCTTCTTTGTCCTTTCATGGCTTCACACTCTGTTTATTTGCTGGTTTTTGTTATTTTCCATAGTCAGTCAGTCATGTCCGAGTCTCAGGGGCCTCAGCAGTCAAAAAAGAAGATGGAGTCTCCCCCAGTGCATTGGTGCCCCTGTGGGAGAAATATGTCCATCCAGGACTGACGTGACCGTTGCTGGATCTGCCTTGTAGCACAACACAACATGGACCACTGCAATGCCTGTTTCTCCATGGACTTCTGCACACTTAAGATCCATGTGATGCAGTGGGGTTGTTCGCCCCCCACTTTTAGAGGCAGGTGCCGCACAAGGGATTCCAAGGTAAGGCCCTTCCCTAGTATTATACATAGTGAGGGAGACCAGACCTCTTCTGGTCTTCGCCTTGCCGAGACAGAGAGCCTAGGGGAGGAATCTGTGGAACAGCTGGCTCCCTCCAAGGGGCCGGTTGCACACCCCACCCAGTCTGGCGCCCTCTTGGGGGTTGGGACGCCCCCGGTGACAAGGTTGGAGCTATACGCTGGACCTATACTGGTGGGGCTCCTTAGAGTTGTGGTCCAGCGCTGCTTCAGCTCCCAGCACTGAGGCCGGTGCCAGTAAGCAGAGCGGTGTCACCCACATGGCCAGGTCCCCTCCTGATGCCACTTATGGCACTGGGAGAGGGAAGGTTTCTGGAGTCAGCAGCCTGGTGCAGATCTTCTGGATCTCATCCCCTGAGCAGTCAGATGACCTAGGGGATGGGGACCAGGATGATCCCAAGTTGCTTCCGGGCTCTGGCGATGAAGGGGGCCTTTCTGAGGCCAGTTCTAGGTTTCTGTTGTCCTTGGTTCACCTCTGGCTGTTTTCCAGCCCAGTACCATTCATGGCGCCACCCCCCATTCTGTCTCACGGCACCAGAGATGGCCCCAGTGCCGATTCCGGCGCTGGGAGGGGGCTGGTACCAGTCACGGTACTAGGTCAGGATCTGGCTCCACCCTCGATGCCAGGTCAGGTTCCAGCACAGTCCCCTGTGTCGGGTCTGATTCTGATGCTCTTCACGGCACTGAGGGGGGTTCTGTTGCTCCTTGTGGTGCCAGCTCTCCCTTAGCGCAGGTTTCTGATGCTGGTTCTGATATTAGGCCTAGCCAAAGGGGCAGAGTCCGTTGTGATGAGATGGGGGCTGGTAGGTCCTAGTCGGTGCCTCGCTCTATGCCCAGAGCTTCTGGTGGCTCTAGCAGGAGTCATAGTGCTGATTTGAGTCCTCTAGCCTCACCGGAACTATGTGAGCCTGTCATAGATGGGGATAGGGGCCACCCTATGGACCTCTACGGCTCCAGTCTTCCTGCATGGGGGTTCCCCCCGAGGACACCACCTAGACCGCCCTTCCACAGTTGGGTGTTCTCAGGTGGACGAGTTGGTCAGGCCCTCCCCTGTATGTTCTCGTAGCCCTGGCAGAGAACGTGGCCTAGTCTGCCACAACCCTTCTCCTCCTCCTCTGCCTTCCACTCCTGCCTTCCCAGGCATTTTGGATCCTATGGGGCTTTTGACCTGGGACCAATACAGGGCATCGTCGAGTGTCTTTCCCACTTACCTTATGGCACTAGATCAGGCTGTTTTCCAGCCTGAGACCTCGGCACTGCCACCTCCTGAGTCCAACTCCTCCTCATCCTCTTCTGAGGAAGAGGACTTTTCCCTTCATGTCTCTTCCAATGCTGCGTGCCCTCTGTACCAGCAAATCTTCTACAGGGTGATCTCTTGCAGCAGGTAATACACTTGGGTCGTCGCCAGAGGTCGCTGTGGTGCACAGCAGCTCTTCTAGCAGTCTTTTCCAGGGGCCGCCCACACATGACATCATCTTCTTGTTTCCAATATAAGTGTGGGCGGCCCCTGGTATCCTCAGTTCATTTTTCTGCTGTCTTCAGCTCGCACACAGCAGCTAGTGTAACACAGTAGCAGTCATCGATAAGAATTTGAGCTTAGAAGCGGAATTCTTCCATTTCACTTTCTACATTGACGAATGTCGAAAGAATCTACAAGCAGTACTATTTCGTTCCTGTCATTGCGGTAGAAAAATCTACCATTTCAACAACCACACCACTTGTGTAAGGTGTTTGGGAACCACACACGACACCACCTCCTGCATACATTGCCAGGATTTTAACCAGGCAACCCGTCAAAGATGTTTGCAGGAAATAGAATCATATTTAATGGAGCAGAAATTGTCTCTACTGGAGAATCAGGGGGCTCATCCCAAGAGCTTCTCATCCACTGACTCTCACAAACGGCACAAAAATAGAAGGGGAAGCCCTCCTCAACTTCTGTGCCTAAATGCTCCTCAGCAGCGACCGTCACAGGTGCCCCACAGTTGTCGATGCATTCACACACTGCCTCCTTGTCAATGGGGCATTTTCACCCTCTCATGTGAGGCGCTTTCTAGTGCCCTCGCGGCAGTTTGTGATGGTCCTTTGAGTTCGTCGATGTCCATCGGCGGGGAAACTCCCCATCAATGGTGACTTCATTTCAACACTATACTACTACTTCCCCATCGGCCCCGTCAAGAAGGGGTCACGTTCCAATGGGGAAACCTGCTGCATTTGCTATGCATACCACCCCTCCTCCCTCACAGGTGTATTCTCATAGGGGCAAGGCGGACAGGGATTGGGACCCTGGGCTCTACCACCCAGGTGCAAGGCCTGCCCATACCACATATCCAATCCCCTCAACAATCCCCTTGGTTTCCCAGAAGCCCCCCCCCCCAATGGATGTCGCCTCAGTGGTACAGCAGGTTTTGCAGGCCATTTGGCATACTCAGCCCTCCGATCCAGGGGAGCTAAGTCACCTGTCCCATTCCCCTACTCCTCTGCCTAAATGTTTCCAGGGTGACAGAGACCGTTCCCCACACTGGTCACCTCCTTCCTACGTGGATGACTACCTATCAGACGAGGCTAAATTTCCAGGAGATTTTACTGGAGATCTGGAGGATGAGGAATTTCAGTACCTGGATTTCCAAACCCAGTCCCCTCTTTCGGCTATTTCTTCCTTAAATGAGAACTTATCCTGCCAGGTGACTGCCTCTCCTCCCAATGACCCATCCTTCCATGAGATGATGGTTCAAATTTAAAAAGTTATGGGATTCTCCACTACCGAACATGACAGACAACAAAAGGATATGGCAGACAATATAGAACTACCAGAGGAGCCAGTCCTAATGGTACCCCCACTTATACAAACCTACCAAAATGCTATGCTTGTAGCCTAGAATCAGCCTTCCACCGTTATGGCTATTACCAGCAAGGCGGATCGCCTCTACCAGGCTCCTCTGGATCACCCTTTTCTATCCACTACTCCTGAAGCAGATTCAGTAGTGATTACTGCCGCTCATGATCGTACTTAAGGACCGAAACACATGAGCTCCTTACCACCTGATAAAGATTCCTGTAGGATAGATTATCTGGGGGAAAAGGTATTCCAAGTAGGTACAATGAATCTCAGAATCCTAAATTATATGGGACATATGGTCAAATACCAGCATACATTCCAGTCATCTGCCATAGCATTAGTCAACAAACCCCCTCCTTTACAGAAAGGGAACAATTTCTGGCTACAATATCTACTAGCAATTCCATCTCCCAGCACCTACTTCACTCGATATGATGCGGCCGATACTTCGGCCCACATGTTAACAACAAACATTACCTTGCGTGTACATGCTTGGCCTCGTGTCTCAGGCTTTACACCAGATGTACAGCATAGAGTGGCCAATGCCCCTTAAACATTTTGGCCCAGGTACCCAAACACTGATAGATGATCTTCAGTCTTCAGGACAGGCACTGCATACTGTACATGGCATGTACCTTACATCCCAGCCATCGTATCGTCCTCAATCCTCCTTTTATTCTAAAAGAGGTGGAAAATACAGAGGCTCAAGTAGAGGCAAAACCCGAGGTCATTCCCAGCTTTCCAGAACCAACACCTCTGCCGCCAAGGGCTCCCGCTCCCACCTTCTGGTGGAGCTGGTCAACCCACCTCCCAGTGACCGACTGGGGCTTTGTCCATGCTTCTTTGATCCGGCCTCGGAAGCTGTGGGCGGTCATTTTGCCCTCCATTTAGAGGCCTAGCAAATGATCACATCGGACGAGTGGGTACTTCAGATAATTCAGAGGGGTTACACTCTGGAACTTATTTTCGTACCTCCCCCTCACTCTCCCCACTCCCCCACACTCTGTCCACTACCCACCCGACCACATTCCCATTCTCCAGGAGGAACTCCAGGCTCTTCTGACCAAGAAGGCTGTTTATCCAGTACCCCCGGCAGAGCATCAAAAGGGGTTTTGCTCCCATTTCTTCATGGTGCCCAAACAAACTGGAGATCTCAGACCGATAGAAACATACTCTAGAAATATAGAAGTTGACGGCAGATAAGGACTGCAAGGCCCATCCGGTCTGCCGGTTTTTTCTACCTTATGAATGTGCCATATGCCTGTACTCTGTCAATGACCTATCTGTTCATACTCATCTTTATTGCTCCCTTATGCCTATCCCATGCCTGTTTGAAGCCCTGTACTGTATTCATATCCACCACTTCCTGAGGTAGGCTGTTCCATGTATCCACCACCCTTTCTGTGAAAAAGAACTTCCTCACATTTTCCCCTTAATCAGCCTGCCTCTGATCTCATGCTGTGTCCTCTTGTTCTGCTATTTTTCTTATATTGAAACATGTTAGACTCTTTCACCTTGTTAATGCCCTTAAGATTTTTGAATGTTTCAGTCATATCACCTCTCTCCCTCCTTTGCTCTAAGGTAAACATATTGAGCTCCATCAATCTGTCCTCATAGGTTTTCTGATGCAGTAACTGCACCATTTTGGTTGCCCATCTCTGGACTGACTCTATTTTGTTAATGTCATTGTGCAGGTGTGGCTTCCAGTACTGCACACAGTACTCCAGATGGGGCCTAACCAGTGTCTTGTAAAGAAGGATTATTACCTCCCTCTTACGACTTGCAATACCGCTGTTAATACACCCCAATATCCCTTTAGCGTTACCTACTGCTTTAGTGGTCTGCTTGGATGATTTCAGGTCATCTGTGATGATGATGCCCAAGTCTCTTTCTTCCCTTGTGATTGCCAGCAACTCCCCTCCCAACCTATAGGTGGCTTCAGGGTTTCTCTTCCCTATGTGCATGATCTTGCACTTCTTTGCGTTAAACCCCATTTGCCATTCTTCTGACCATTTTGCCAGTTTATCCAGATCTCTTCTCATTCTGCCCACCCCATTTGGATCATCTGCTCTGTTGCAGATCTTGGTGTCATCTGCAAACAGACAAACATTACCTTCCAGTCCATCTGCAATGTCACTGATGAAGATATTGAAGAGAACTGGACCCAGGACTGATCCCTGAGGTACCCCACTTGTGACTAGCATCTCTTCTGACTGTATACCGTTTACCACCACTCTCTGTTTTCTGCCCGTCAACCAGTTTGCCACCCAGTTGACCAACTTCTGACCCACCCCGAGCCTACCCAGCTTATAAATCAATTTTCTGTGTGGAACAGTATCAAAAGCTTTGCTGAAGTCAAGGTAGTCAACATCAACTGCTCCGCCTTGGTCCACCACTCTGGTTACCCAGTCAAAGAAATCTATGACGATTAGTTTGACAGGACCTTCCTGTTGTAAACCCATGCTGTCTTGGATCCTGTGCTCCTATGGATTCCAGGTGTTGCACTCTCCTTTCCTTAAGGAGTGCCTCCATAATCTTGCCCACTATACTAGATACTAGATATATACGATACTAGACCTCAAACAATTGAACCTACAAATCCAGTACAAAAGTTTCCGCATGGTCACCTTAAATTCCATCATGCCATGTTGAAACAAGGAGACTGGCTATGTGTCCTAGATAGGAAGGATGCCTATGTACATATCCCCATTCATCCTGCCCACCACAGGTTTCTTCATTTTCACCCGTTGGGACAACACTATGAATTTCGGGCATTTCCATTCAGCCTCTCATCCACCCTGAGAGAAGTTTACCAAGTGCCTAGCGGTAGTAGCAACAGCCCTGCGACGGGACGGACACTTTGTCTTCCCATATCTGGACGACTGGCTCATCAAGGCAGAGTCCAAGAACTCTCTGCTTTGCTCCCTGCAAGCAACCCTAACTCTGTTCCACTCCCTAGAAATTACAGTCAGTTGGCCAAAGTCCAATCCAGCCCCGACACAGTCGTTCCAATATATAGGAGCGGTTCTAGACACCGTCTCTGCCAGGGCTTACCTCCCAGTTGACAGACAAGACAAACTACTATCTCTGGCTTCTCAGATACAAGCCCAATAAGTAGTCACAGCCAGGCGTATGTTATGCCTCCTAGGGCACATGGCTGCTACCATCCCTACGGTAGCAGTTTCCAGTCTTCACATGAGACCAGTCCAGTGGACTCTCTCCAGAACCAATGGTCTCAAAGAACAGGAAATTTCAAAGACAGAATCATAGTCACTCCCAAATTGCGGTCTGCCCTATTATGGTGGACCTCCTAGCCAATCTCTGTCAAGGTATGCCCTTCCAATCCCCCCCCCCCAGCAGACTTTGACCACGGATGCATCTCTAGAAGGGTGGGATGCGCACCTGGGTCCTTACAGGACACAAGGCAAGTGGACCACTTCTACCCCTCCTCCCCACATAAATCTTCTGGAGATGAGGGCGGTCCGCTTAGCCCTCCAGGCTTTTCAACCTCATTTGTCCCCGGGACCGTTGCTGATTCAATCAGACAACACCTCAGTAGTGTTCTACCTCAACAGACAACAAGGTACAAAGTCCTGTTCTCAATGCAGAGAGACGATTGTGGTCTGGCAGGAAACCATATGACAACACCTTATACTGATAGCCGTCCATCTACCAGGACGCCACAATCTCCTGGCCTCTCAGTCGCCAGTCGTCCGCACGTGAATGGACACTTTATCAGGAAGTTCTTCAGAAAATCTTTCATTAGTGGGGGATCCCTCAACTGGATCTGTTTGTCTCCCCAGTCAATCACTGTCTCCCCAGATACTGTTCCATTATCCCACGCAAAAAGGGATGGTCTATAGATGTCCTGTCCCAATCATGAACAGGACTCTTTTTTTTTGTTCTTTATTGTAGTCTTACATAAGCAGGTAAGGCCCACTAGACACAAGTGCCTGTTTTCAGGGGTGACCTGGGAGCACAGGGCGGTTAAGTGACTTGCTCAGAGTCGCACAGTATGCAAGTGGAGGTTGTGAGAATCAAACTCTGGTCTGGTCTGCTGGATGTACCAAGCTCATTCACACCTTGTTCCTCTAACCTCTAGGCTATACTGCCAGCCCAAGCTCTTGTTCTATGCTTTCACCCCATCCCTCTCCTGCAACAGACTCTACTGAAATGACAACTCGAACCAGCCACCATGATTCTCATAGCCCCTCTGTGGCCTCGGCAGGTGTGGTTCCCCCTGCTTCAACAGTTCTCGGTGGAGGACCCCTTCCCATTACCAATAAGACCAGATCTGTTGACTCAGAATCAAGGGACCCTTCTACATCCCAACCTGAAGTCACTACACCTTCATATTTGGCTCCTGAGGGCACTTTCGTAGCACGTCTCCAAGTGTCCTCCCCTGTGGCCAATATTCTACTGGCCTCAAGTAAACCAATGACCAGAGAAACTTTTAATGCCAAATGGAAACACCTTTCCATTTGGGCTGCCCCCTGGTCATTGGATCCTTATTCTTGTCCACTGACGAAAGTGTTGGATTACCTGGCCTCGATTGCCAAGACAGGATTGAGCTGTTCCTCTATCAAAGTTCATTTGGCCTCCATTTTGGCCTTCCATGAACCCCCTTGATGGCAGATTACTGTATCAACATCATCTAGCCAAAATGTTTTCAAGAGGAATGTTACATATTAAGCCACCTATCGGACGACCCTCCCCTCCGTGGGATCTAGATTTTCTGATAGAGAAATTAACTCTTGAACCCTTTGAACTGGCTGCCACTTGTGACTTCCATTTTCTTTCTTGGAAAACACTATTCTTAGTGGCTGTCACTTCAGCTCGGCGTATTTCCAAGCTGCATGCTCTCATGCGTAAAGAAACCTTACTTAATTTTTCACAAAGACACTTCGTACCAGTCCTTCCTTCCTACCTAAGGTAGTGTCAGGACACACCTTAAATCAATCCTTGGAGTTAACAGTATATTACCCTGAACATTCCAATTGAGGTGAATACCTCCTACATACTCTAGATGTCTATCACATATTACGATACTATACTAATCGAACTAAATCGATTAGGAAGACCTCTAAACTTTTTGTTACCTTCACCTCAAGCAGGGAAGGTCTCCCGGTCACTAAACGGACCCTTTCCAACTGGCTAGCACACTGTATCACATTTTGTTACACAAAATACAATAAGCCATTACCAGGGCCTGTCCAAGCCCATTCTACCAGAGCTATGGCCACCACAGCGGCCTGCTTTAAAGGGGCCTTTATCACAGATGGGTGCAATTCAGCTACATGGTCCACAATTCATACTTCCACGAAGCATTACAACTTAGATGTTGCCTCACGCTGTAGGTCGGCCTTTGGCCGAGCTGTCCTACAAGGCCTCCTGTCAAAATGCCACCATTCTTGGGCTTACTGCTTGGGATTCATCCCAAGTGTATTACCTGCTGCAAGAGATCACCCCATGGAAGACAGTACAGTTACGTAAAAACTTAACGTAACATTAGATCTTTGAGCGGTATCTCTTGCAGCTGGTACGATCCCACCCTGTGTCCCCTTCCTTCTCTAGGAGAACAAATTCTGGTCCAGTGACTTATGGATTGGGATACTTATGGTACCTCAGCTTCTCCTCGGTCCTTGCTTAGTGAGCTGAATCCGGCGGGGGAAACTGAGGATACTAGGGACCACCCACACTTATATAGGAAACAGAAAGGTGATGTCATGTATGGGTGGCCCCTGTAAAAGACTGCTAGAAGAGCTGCCGTGCGCCACAGCTACCTCTGGCGATGACCCAAGTGTATTACCTGCTGCAAGAGATACCTCTCAAAGATCTACTGTTATGGTAAGTTTGTTTACATAACTGTACTTTCCTTGCTGAAATGATGAGGGAGCTGCGACTAGACCATTCAGGCCACAATCCTGCTCGTTTGATGTTGTCCTTCCTTGGGGAGTACAGTCATGACTATTCAGTCATACCTCCATGGCCTAGGCCTTTTGTGGGTGCATCTAGAGACATCTGTCTCTGTCCCCCTGCCCCCTCTCCAGCCTCGAGGGACACCCAACACAGGTATTGCACACTGGCGGGGTCTACAGGAGCCATGCCACACTCCATTTCTGGGGTCCAGCTCCTGGACACCCACCCGGGCATAGATGGCTACTGCATGACCATCCCCAGAGTCAGACTCTACTTAGTGTGATGCCTGGGATCAAAGAGTTTTCTCAGCGGCATGCACTATATTGTGAACTCGGCACACCAAGCGCACCAGGTGTCCTGTGGCAGGCACCTGTGGGCGACGCTGGGACAACTCCTGGCATCCATGCCAGACTGTCAGCAAACAAGACAAGCCATATGCTTTTCTGCACAGGGCCTGCAGCTGGCGAGACACCAGGCAAGGACGTCTTATGACACCAGTGAGGTTGCATTCAAGTTGGTAGGAACTGCAGTCTGTATTAGGCAAATGGCGTGGCTGCGTCTTTCCATTTTGTCACCCTTGGCCCGGCGTAGGGTGATTCCCTCATGGTTCCAGGGGGCCCATTTCTTCTCCTAAAGGGCCAAGCATGAGCTTGCAGGGCGCCTTCCTGCTCACAGGCCACGGGAGCTCCCGCCTGCCCCTGACCAGCCTCATGCCTCACCAGGCCCGTAAGTGGCCCCCGTCATGACCAGCCTCAGGCCTCACCAGGCCCGTAAGGGGCCCCCATCATGACCAGCCTCAGGCCTCACCAGGCCCGTAAGGGGCCCCCGTCATGACCAGCCTCAGGCCTCACCAGGCCCATAAGGGGCCCCCATCATTTCGTGTTTTTCCTCCCATAGGACGCCGAGAAACAACCATTTCCCTCAGAACAAGTCAACACACCCTTGGAGGTAAGCTTGGCACTCTGACTCATGACTAATGAATGGTGAAGATTGATTCTTGTAAGATATAAAAATTATGTACTCACTGTAATTCTTGATCTTCCAGAATATCTTCACTATTCATTACTGCAGCCCATCCCCCCCCGTGACCAGGCATCTAGACAGCTTTTCTATTTTTCATCTGTTTCTCTATCCCCTTCTGCCTCTGTTGTTAGGTTTTCAAAGAAGGAGGGAGGCACGAGGGAGAAAAACACGATTGAGGGTCATTTTACCTCCTTTGTGGCCCTTTTTGCAGCCCTTAAAAAAAATGTGCTAAAAAAAGAGTTTTAGCCCCCCTGGGGAAGTCTGTAGCTTGTTTGCTGTTGGAGAAGCCCTTTTTTCCCTTTTCTGTTTCAAAAGTAGAAAGGGATGTAGGAAAAGGGGCATGGTAAAGGACCAGGAGAAATATGTTGAAGTTCATCACAGACTCTTTTACCTGGTGCAGCTCTCCCTTTCTCTTGTAGTACGCCTCCTACATTTCCTTCCTAGCCAGCCCACTACATTTTTCTTTCTTTTACTTACTTTTTTCCAGGGAATTTTTTTGATAATAAAGGGGAAGATGTACTAAGAAAATCGTAGGATATATTTGATTCTCTCAGTTGATATCTGTCCTTTCTTGCAGGGATCCCCTCCCTCTGATTTCTCTTCCATCCTCAGGATTCCTCCATTGGCTTTCAAACTCTTACATATCTTCTCCACGGTTTGAGAACCTTGGTTAGTATCCCATTTCATGGGCCCTGTTTCTTCTTTTTATTGTGCTTCAGGGAACCTGGACTCCTTCAGTAAATTCTATCCCATATTTTTTACATTGATTATGTGGGGTCTCTGACCCCTCTGCAGTTTGTGTAATCTGCAGGTGGAGAACCTTTGCGGGTAACACAGGTTCTGGGCTCATAGCTCTACTACAACACAAAGATCTGCAACAGAATTGATACACAAGGGGAGTGGAAAGGTTGAGAAAGGACTTGGCAAGGTTGGAGGAATGGTCATATGTATGGCAGCTCAGATTCAATGCAGATAAGTGCAAAGTAATGCACCTGGGAAACAAAAACCCAAGGGAAGAGTACACAATTGGGGGAATGAGGTATTAACGACAACAAAAATGGAAAGGGACCTGAGGGTAGTCATATCAGATGACCTAAAGGTAGGCAAGCAATGTGAGAAGGCAGTAAGGACAGCTGGGGGGATACTGGGATGCATGGGGAGAGGCATCACCAGTAGAAAATAAGAAGTTGTTATCCCTCTGTACAGACAGTTGGTGAGACCCCATCTGGAGTACTGCATGCAGTTCTGGAGACCCCATCTCCACAAGGACATAGACAGGATGGAGGCAGTCCAGAGGAGGGTAACTAAAATGGTGCACAGTCTGCACCAGAAACCATACGAAGAGAAACTAAAAGAGGTTAATATGTATACCCTTGAGGAAAGGAGGGAGAGGGGGAACATGGTAGAAACTTGCATGTACCTCGGGGGAATCAACAAAGTCCAAGAGGGTAGCATCTTTCAGAAAAAGCGATGTGCAAGAACAGGGGGCACAATTTGAAGACAGAGGGAGGACGACTCAGGGGCAACATGAGGAAGTATTTTCATGGAGGGGGGTGGTGGACACATGTAACGGCCTTCCTGAGAAGGTCATGGGGTCAAAATCAGTTGGGGAATTTAAGAATGCATGGGACAGTTTCAGACATAAGGCAAGTCTAGTGGGAGGTAGGAGGAAGTAGGCTGTTGGTAAAACTAGGTTCTGCAACTTATCCAATAGGTAGGGAAATTATTATTTTTTTTATTTTATTTTAACCTTTGGTAACTGAGTAAGGCCCACTAGGCACAGGTGCCTGTTTTCAGGGGCGACCTGGGAGCACTGGGTAGTTAAGTGATTTGCTCAGAGTCACACAGTACACAAGTGACATCTGGGAACAAGCCACCACTGCACAGTGTGCTTCACAATAAACACAACCATGGAGACAAGCCATACAAAGACAAGGATACTGGACTTTAGAAGGGCTGACTTTGGCATAATGGGTGAATACCTGAAGAATGCATTGGCAAATGGCCAGAAAGGAGGGGTGGAAGAACAATGGAGAGAAATCAAAACTGCCATCATGGAGGCAACAAGCCTTTGTTGAAACAAATAAAGAAAACAAAGTGGAATAAAAAAACACTATGGTTCTCAAAAGAGGTGTCAGGGAAGGTTAAGGAGAAAAAGGCTGCATTCAGAAAGTATAAGGAATCACAGAAGGAGCACGACAGGGAACTGTATCAATTAAAGCAGAAAGAAGTGGGGAAGGCAGTCAGAAAAGCAAAGGCCCAAACCAAGGAAAAGATAGCCAACTCAGTTAAGAAGGGGAGTAAAACCTTTTATAATACATTAGGGAGCATAGAAAGGTTAAGGGAGGGATAGTGAAGATTAATAAAGGAGAGGGGAGGTGGGCAGAGGGAGACAGTGAAAAGGCAGAGATACTGAATGAATACTTTGCTCAGTATTCACAAAAGAAGAAGAGGGCGTTACCTAAACCAAACAATAGAAGCACTCTGGGTAGTGGGTTGACACCAGTCCATTTACAGAAGAAAGAGTCCTGAAAGAACTTCTAAAACTCAAGGTGGACAAAGCAATGGGGCCTGACGGGATTCACCCTAGAATCCTAAAAGAACTAAGGGAGGACCTAGTGACACCACTGACCACACTTTTTAACAAATCATGGGAGGATGGGGTGGTACTGGAGGACTGGAGGAGGGCAGATGTGATTCCCCTTACAAAAGTGGGAGCAAGGCAGAAGCAGGAAACTGAGACCTGTTAGTTTGACCTCAGTGGTGGGGAAAATGATGGAATCACTTCTGAAAAAAGAATTGTTGAGTACCTAGAGGCCAGCGGGCACAGGACCCAAAGCAGCATGGATTCACAGCAGGAAGGTCATGTCAGACGAATCTAATCAATTTCTTTGACTGGGTGACCAAAGTAATGGACCAGGAGGGGCTGTGGATATGGCCTACCTAGACTTGTAAGGCATTTGACACAGTCCGCACAAAAGATTAATAATCAAGTTAGCCAGCCTGGGAGTTGGTCCCAGGGTGGTAGCCTGGTAACAAACTGGCTGCACAACAGGACACAGAAGGTAATAGTGAATGGAACACATTCGAAGAAATGGGAGTTACTAGTGGAGTACCTCAGGGCTCAGTATTGGGTCCAGTCCTCTTTAACGTCTTTATAGGTGACATTGCAGAGGGTCTGAGGGAAAGGTATGCCTTTATGGATGACAAAAGATCTGTAACAGAGTTGATACACAAGGGGGGTAGAAAGGATGAGAAGGGACTTTGCAAGGTTGGAGGAATGGTCAGACATATGGCAACTTAGATTCAATGCAAAGAAGTGCAAAGTAATGCACCTGGGAAATAAAAATCCAGGAGAAGAGTACACGATAGCAGGGGAGGTACTAACAACAACAATAATGGAAAGGGACCTGGGGGTAGTCATATCAGATGACCTAAAGGTGGGTAAGCAATGTGAGAAGTCGGTAAGGAGAGCCAGTGGGATACTGGAATGCATAGGAAGGGGCATCACAAGTAGAAAAAGGGAAGTGGTTATCCCTCTGTACAGACAGTTGGTGAGACCCCATCTGGAGTACTGTGTGCAGTTTTGGAGACCTCATCTACGCAAGGACATAGACAGGATGGAAGCAGTCCAGAGGAGGGCAACTAAAATGATGCAGGGTCTACCTCAGAAACCATATGAAGAGAGACTGAGAGAGCTTAATATGTATACCCTTGATGAAAGGAGGGACAGGGGAGACATGATAGAAACTTTTAAGTACCTCAAGGGAATCAACAAAGTCCAGGAGGGTAGCATCTTTCAGAAAAAGAGATGTGTAAGAACACACACACACACACACACACACACACAATTTAAAGATAGAGGGGGACAGCTCAGGGGTAATGTGAGGAAATTTTTTTTCACGGAGAGAGTGGTGGACACATGGAATCGCCTTTCTGGAGAGGTTGTGGGGTCTAAAACAGTGGGGGAATTCAAACATGCATGGGACAGACATAAGGCAATCATAGTGGGGGGGTTGCAGGAAATAGGCTGTTGGTTAACTAGAATCTACAGCTTATCCAATAGGTAGGAAAATGGGCAGACTGGGTGGGCCAAGTGGTCCTTATCTGCCGTCAAAGTCTATGTTTCTGTGTTTCTATGTTTCTAAGTGGAGATTGCGGAAATCAAACATAGGTCTGCTGGATGTACCATTCACAAGCTCATTCACAGCTCGTTACTCTAACCTCTAGGCTATACTGCCACCCCAGAGAGGTTAACATATCAGACGCAGGACAAAAATGAGAAGTTCATGAAAAGGTGGACAAAATGGATAATAGAAATGATACCGAGAAAGGGGGAAGGGCAGAAGGAAGATCAGCACACACACACACTATACAGAGGAAAAAACAGATCCGTAAAGCCGAAGGAAAAACAGTTTAGGACAGACTAGATAGAAGAACAATACAGACAGAGTTTTCCCATCGCATCATATCAGGAAAACCCCCCAACAGACACAGTAGGAAGATAAAAAGGCAATTGGACCAAAAGGACAAGGACTCAATTGTTAGTTTTTAAAGCTTACATGTGTTTTAATGTTGATTTTTGTGGAATTGTATTAATGGAAGATACCGAGACAAGACACTCAAAGTGAGAAAGGTGTGTCAAAATGACCTGGAAACCACAACAGACCAGCAAAATGATTGTAAATATATATAAAGTATAAACAAAACAACAGTGCTAGAAAATAGCTGGTTCAGAGAATGTACGTAACCAAAGAAAAAATGAATATAGCATAAGCTCTCAGAGCAGATGTGTAAATTTTAATATGTCTTTTATATGCAAAAAAAAGTATAAAAAAGAGAACTTTCTTAATTACCAATCACATATGCCATTTCATTTTAAAAGACCTTCGCCGATAAATTCATATCAGCCAAGTCACCCATGGCCATCCTGCGCACATCAGATGGCCCCCGGTGGACGAGGCACACCAATGAGGTCCACCAACTCTGCCATCTGGGCAGACAGGGTGGGCCAAGCAGTCCTTATCTGCCGTCAAAGTCTGTGTTTCTATGTACTAGCATTCCTGTGTTTTTCAGGGAAGTGGAACCCTCCTCAAAGAATTCATCCCATATGTTTGCTTTGGTTATATGGGATTTCTGAGACCTTTGACTTCCTTTGGGAGTCATGTAATCTGCAAGAGAACACAGGTGAATTCCCTTGCAGTTGCAAGGAAAGCCAACACTTCTGAAAGCACTGCTGTCCTACTGGGAGCTTAGGATCCCCCTCTCTCTCTCTCTCTCTCTCTCTCTCTCTCTCTCTCTCTCCTTGTCCTGGTCATTATTTAACCCGCTATGTAGGCCTTCCCTTACCACCTCTTTTCTCTCTTCTTTGGTAGCCAGGTTTTAGTGATTTGTTCTTTTTGTATCCTATATCCTTTTGCTATCCCTTTAGCAGCCTTGCCTGATTCTTTCTTTTTTTCTTACCCTTTGTTTCCTCTCCTGGTGAACAGAACTGAGAAGAGCAGAGGGCCGGCATAGGTTACTGGCCAGCCCATGAACACCACGTCATGCATCTGCCTCATGGGTGGTGCTGCCCCTGACATCGGTCCCCTAGCTCAAGAATATTAAAGCTATATGATCCCTTGGGGTCTTGGCACCTTTGGTGCAGACCCATGAGTAAAGAATGGTGAAGATATTCTGGATGATCAAGAATTACGGTGAGTATATAATTTTCATTTTTGTAGGAGACCCTTATCTTCAGCATTGGTGTATTATTCACCAAACCATTCTGTTAACTGTAATACTGCCCTCTGGCCTTCTTACTTTAAATGGTAACTGAGTCTTATTTTAAAAGGAAACTGTAGTAATGTTCAGTATCCTGATGTCTTTGCCTCAGCTACAGGTGATGGGGACAAAATTATGTGCTATTGTCCTAGTTTCCATGTTGTCCAGCTCATGAAACAGGTACGAAAACCTTTTCTAATATATGGAGATTAACAGCAAGATTACCTTTTCTGTTGACTGACTAATAATACTGAATGCCAGTTGGGTAGAAAAGTAGCAACGACTAGTATATGTGAGTCTGTAAACAGCATGTGACCTCAGCAACCCAGTCCTGATTGTTCAGGATCTCTGTATGATGCCTGTAGTTCATTGGAGCCAGGTAGATCTTGCAAGAATCAGTCCTCTCTATAGAGCCCCAGTTCTCTGGTCTTTGTACATAAGGCACTAAGACCCTGCAGAAGTTAGAACTTTTGGGGCCAGCACACACTATACAGATTCGCACAATGCTGAGTATAGTGCTACGTGCAACAACAACATAAATAGTGGTGCCATCCCCATTCCTGGGACCACATGACCTCATGCTTGCACAAGGAAAGCTGTGAGGACACAGGTCCCACATTGGTTATTGCCACTCTGCATTGAGGTGGTAGTCTTACCTGAGGGAAGGGGTCTGATCATGGTCTTTTCACTCAGTGGTGCTGGCACCTCAGTCTGCGACATCTCCTGCTGCTTAAAGGGGTGTCTCAGCTGAGCAGTTTACTTTATGAACTGTGGCATCAGGTCCCTGTGGGCATCCGCCATCCAGGCCCTGGTCCTGGACAATCTCACCTCCAGCAGGGTTTCTCAGGTGAGCACTGGAGTCTGTTTTTTATGGACTCTGTGCCATCCCTTGGTACCATCTGGTGACAAGGGCAGTGACGATCTTTGTCATACAACCCTGTCTTCTGCAGGTTTTTCTCTGGCAAGGACTTCATTGTGGGGCTCCGTTCTGTCAGTGTCGGTTATGGATTTAGTGCTGACCTCAGTGCTGGCTTTGGTACTGACCTCAATGCAAACTTTAGTGCTGAGCTTTCCCAACCATTATTTTCACACAGCTGAAGTTTTTTCATGCAATTTGTATTTTTAATTTTTTCATACAGCTTGCATTTATCACACACTGTGCATCTTATTCCCTTGTCTTGGAGTGATTTTCACATAAGTCTGTAGACTGTACTTTTACATGGTTTGTGATTTTTCACTCAGTTGGCATGGTCTAGCAACAAAAGTGGATTCGTTAGGTCATACAAATAGTAGCATCTCAGCCCTGAAGTGTTGACCAGGACTTGGAACTTTAGAATGTTACATTTCAAACTCTGCAGTTTGGTCACGCTTCCCCTGATTTTCCAATGCAGATGAAGTTTTACGCTGAAGAGACCAGTCACCGTGGAGTCCGGTAATAGTCTCTGTGGCAAAGTGCTCTTAGTTTAATTTATTTATTTGCTTTTGTTAACCAGGTAGCACACTAGACAACTAGTGCCTATTTTCAGGTGCGACCCAGGAGGTTACAGAGTACATAAAAAAACAGATACAAAATACAGAGTCAGGGTCACTGGCCCACAGATAGGTGGGAGGAAACAGCAAACGGTACAAATGGCTATACGAAGATACAGCTGGTAGTATGTCAACGGGCTACATAACGGCAATGCGAGGTAGAATATAAACAGGTACATTGTCTCAGAGAGTTAGCAGTATGTCAGCAAGATACATAACTGTAGTGAGAGGTAGAATAGCAACAGGTAACATCAAAGTAGAGAATACAACAAAGAAAATAAAAGTACGCCATGTATATTGGTATGCCAAGAAGGCCTATCCACAATAGAGAGATCAACAATTTAGTACAGCTAGAAACAAGTACTGATAAGACAGGAGGGCCTCTCCTAACCAAAGGGCGGAAAGTGCCATTATGCTGGTTATCAGCAGAGAAAGGGCAGCGGCCAGTGAGACAGCTCCCAGTCTCCCATAGTGAATCGGGGTCAGGGGTGAGGAAGGGGACTACTCTGGGTCTATACAACACACAGACAAGCAGAGGCAGCTTTGAGGAAGGTCCATAGGGAGGTTTTGAAGGGGGGTGAGGCACGAACTAGGACGGGAAGGGAGTTCCACAGTCTAGGTGCTTGGACGGAGCAGGCCCGGTCACCTGTGGAGGTGTGGGTCTTAGGGACCAGGTGGAGCTGAGCAGCACTAGATCTTAAGTGGTAGGCAGGGGTTCCATACTTGAGGGGAAGGGCAAGCGCAGATGGAGTATCCGTTCTAACTATGCTATCTACGAAGTTGCCAAGGACAAAGGCGCGGTGATTTTCGGAGGGGAGCCACTCCAGCCGAGAGTAGAGCTCACAACGATGCGTAAGGCGTGGGGCAGAGAGTGCAAAGTGACAAATGTTGTTGTAGGCCATATCCCATTTTGCTAGGCTAGAATTCGGGACAGGAGCAAAGGCTGCAAGCCCATAGCAAAGCGTGGGAAGGAGTATACCCCTAGCTATGGCGAACCGTGCAGCGGGGGTGAGGCAATCTTTTGCTCTGTAGGCAAGTCCTAGCTTGCCGTTTGCTGCTTTGCAGATATTCTGAATATGTGCAGTAAGATCCAGTTGTGGATCGACATCGTGCATTTTAACTACTATATTATTTTGTAAAGTTGTAGTGTTGATACAATAGACTGCATTTGCATCTTTTAGTTTTATTCAAATTTATTATTTTTTTTTTACCAGTTAAGTTGTGGTTCCCAGAACCAGGAGAACTGTGGTTTTCACCATTTCCTGGTTCAGGTCTCAGTTATATTCAAATTTTTTAATTTTTTTTTTACCAGTTCAGTCGTGGTTCCCGGAACCGGGAGAACTGCGGTTTTCACTAGTTCCTGGTTCAGGTTTCAAGTTAAAAAAAATTAATGTTGCTTAAACTGAACTTCATTTTATTTTTTAATACTTGCCCGGCTCCTCAGCTTTCAGAGGGGGCCTCGTACCCCCTCCATCTCCATCAGCCAGATCCTGCAACCAGGATCCCCCTGGTTTCACATTGCTCGTTCAGCTGGGGGTGTATTCATTTTACCCCCATTTTCTTCCTATGCCCTGAGGACACCAGTGCAGAGGACATTCGTCCAGATGCATGATGTGCCGACACACGCCATCATCAAGCGCCCGACAGCATCCTCCCTCCCCTGACTCCGGAGAGCTGTGTGCCCCTACTTCCCGTGCTTCCACTGGCAGAGGAGCTACGGGTGCTTGGAGCAACCTGGTAACCCACCCTTGGAGGAGGAGAGCATCCATTAGGATGCTCAGTCCTCCTCCTCCCCCCATCCGACCCCCGACAGCCCGGGTCCATTCCCGAACCCGGGTCGCCGCGCGCCTGAACTTAATTTTTAAAATGATTTGTACTTTTTTCACCAGTACAACCCCATAACCCCAAAAAGGATTTTTTCTTTTGCTTCTTGTCAGATTGGCATGACAGGAGGGCTTAAAAATAACACTGGGGCCCGGATATTCAGACTGCGGCGCAAGCCTGAGCGCAGTGCAACTTGGCTGCGCAGGGGCGTCGACTGGGCGATATTCAACGGAGCTGTGCCATGGCACAGCATCATTGAATATTGCACCCTGGCCACCGCAGTGTGCATGGCACAGTGGCACTGCACCAGCGCAAGTGGCCAGAGTCGATCAGGGGGATGCGCTAGCGCAAGTTCCATTGCGCTATGCGCAACAACCGCGATATTCAAAAGTGCACATGCAAATGGGGCCACAGTGTATGCAAGGTGCAAATGGGGCCATTTGCATGTCATTATGGCCCCATTTGTGTGCAGGTGCGCTGATCCCCAGTGACTTGCGCCTGGCACTCTGCCAGGCAGCAGCCATCGGGGACCAACACGCCCTGCACAGAGCGGCAATGTGCCCCACAGCCCGATCGTGGGCATTTGTAGAATAAAAGTAAGTCATATCCCTGGTGGTCAGTGGACACTCGCAACCCGATCGCGGGCATTTGTAAGATAACTCAGGTCCAATATCCCTGGTGGACCAGTGGTACCCCCTCCCACCGCCCATTGAGCACCTCTGCCCCCGTCAGTGGGCGTAGCAGCACCCCATCCACCTGCTGCCCGCTGACTGATACCGTAGGTAGGTCGTATCCCATTAGTCCTGCAGCTGAGCCATGGGCATGCAGCCGGAGCAATTATACATTCCGATATGTGACTGGATCCACATATCTGAATGTAGTATGGGTACAGGCTGCACAACCATTGGCTCATGCTGTGGACCAATGGGCGACAGCCCTACCTATGGTGTCAGTCCGAGGGTCGGGCAGGCGGTGGTGCTGCCGCCGACCGCTGGCTGTGGGAGCAGGGGTGGGGCCCTCAGTGTGGCTGAGTGGGGAGAGGGGTACAACTGGTCCACCAGGATATTGAACTTGAGTTATCTTACAAATGCCCGCGATCGGCTGCGAGCAGTCAACTGACCACCAGGGATATTGGACTTACTTTAATTCTACAAATGCCCGCGATCGGGCTGCGAGCAATCCACTGGACCACCAGGGATATTGGACTTACTGTTATTCTACAAATGCCCGCGATCAGGCTGCGAGCGGTCCACTGGACCACCAGGGATATTGGACTTACTTTTATTCTACAAATGCCCGCGATCGGGCTGTGAGTGGTCCACTAGACCACCAGGGATATAGGATGTTGTTCATTCATACTTAAGCCCGAGATCGGGCTGACAGCGGTCCACTGGACCACCAAGGAGATAGGACATTTTTATTTTAAACAGATGCCCGTGATCGGGCGTGGGGGGGCGCCGCCACGGAGGTGCAGCCAGAGTTCGGGTGGGCACCCACAGGTGGCAGCTGCCGTGTTGCGCCCTGCAATACAGCAGCTCACCTGTAGGTGGCCAGCTTTTGTTTCTTTTTTTTGGGGCTCACCTGTGTGCGGCGCAGGTAGGGGTTGCACATGCATGGACTCAGCACATCCCAGGCTGAATATCGGGATGTGCGGATTATGCATGGGCACGCCCCCCCCCCACCTGTGCCGCATACATCACTGATGCGCTCCGGCACATCGGGATTTGTGCCAGGCACAATCCCGTGCTGAATATCGCTACTGAGCATCAATGGCTGCTCATGGCGCGAACACTGTTGCGCCTACGCGAACCCTTTTGAATATCCGACCTGGGTCATAGGATTTAAACAGTGCACATCCAGTAAACATTGGTTGGCAAAAGCAGATGGATACCACCTCTGCTTTGACTGCTTGGTCCCAGATCATGACTTTGAAAACTGTGGAAGTTTTCTGCACGAAAACAAAGAAAAAAGGGCAGCTAAACATCGTTATTTGTCACAAGCTTCCACAGCAGCTTCACGAGAGTGCTTTCTTGTAAAACAGCCTACTTATAAAAATACAGAGTGTAGTACCACTAAAGGTAGACGTATGCTTCAGATGGATTTTCTTCTCTGTAGCAGTCTCTGGCACCCAAGGAGGCTGAAAAAGCGAAAAGCACACCTCCGTAAAAGAGCAGTTGTCACTGGCACCCAAGAAGACAGAAAAAATACTAAGTTATCTTCCAGTAAAAATCACAGGCTCCCAGCTAGGAACACTGATGGCTACGATGACAAGAATAATAAGTAAAAAGGCGTGCCGGCCTGGTGGCACTGAGGGTTGAGGTGCTGGATGCCACACCTCGCGCCACGCTGGTGACCCGTGTTCGGGAACAGGTATGGGTTGCCAGGGTTGGGGAAGGATCGAGCATCCGGAAGACTGCTCTCCTTCCCCGGGGAGGGGGGGGCAGGCATCAGTTGTCGGCATGTGGCTGCCCCCTG
This sequence comes from Neoceratodus forsteri, assembly GCA_016271365.2. Classification (NCBI taxonomy): domain Eukaryota; kingdom Metazoa; phylum Chordata; order Ceratodontiformes; family Ceratodontidae; genus Neoceratodus; species Neoceratodus forsteri. The sequence continues at coordinate 1,519,903,004 of CM057450.1, read as the reverse complement.
GTGGAAGCTAGGGGGCCGGCTCTGCCGGCGCTGCACTTTCGCAAGTGGCGGGAGGAGGCTATCACGTTGGGAGGGTGCATGCAGGCGTGTGCGCTCCATCCCTTGGTGTCATTGCATGCCTCCTCCAGCATGGGAATTACATTGGGGAAAAAATCCCCACTGGCAGCATGAAGGCTGCTCTCCGGCGCAGCCACGGTCCCGTGCAAGTTAGCTCCCTCCCGGATGCAAAACAGGAGCTATGAGCTCTATCCGGGACCATTGCAGCTGCCGGCCCAGTTGGCTAGATGGTGGAGGGAGGAACCAAAGGTACAACCTCCCCCCAGCCGTGGAGAATAAAGAAAATAAAAAAATAAAAAAAAGATAAGTAAAAAGGGCTTTCAGAACACCAGAAAAATATTACAACTGGCAAGAGAATGTAAAAACAAAAGTACATTGAGATTCCTGTGCTTAGAAAGCAAATAAAAGAACCAATATAGAAACGTAGAAACAGACTTTGACGGCAGATAAGGACCACTTGGCCCATCTAGTCTGCCTATTTCACTACCTACAGGATAGGCCGCAGATCCTAGTTAACCAACAGCCTATTTCTTACTACCCACCACAAGAATTGCCTTATGTCTGTCCCATGCATTCTTGAATTATCCCACAGTTTTAGACCCCACAACCTCCTCAGGAAGGCTGTTCCATGCATCCACTACCCTCTCTGTGAAATAATACTTCCTCACATTGCCCTGAACCGCCCTCCTTCTATCTTTAAATTGTGTCCCTTGTTCTTGCAAGTCTCTTTTCTGAAAGATGCTACCCTCTTGGACTTTGTTGATTCCACTGAGGTACTTAAAGTTTCTATCATGTCCCCCTCTCCCTTCTTTCCTCGGGGTATACATATTAAACTCCTTTAGTCTCCTCCTCATCGGCTTCTCTTGCAGACCCTGCACCATTTTAGTTGCCCTCCTCTGGACTACCTCTATCCTGTCTATGTCCTTGCGGAGATGGGGTCTCCAGAACTGGACACAGTACTCCAGATGGGGTCTCACCAACTGTCTGTACAGAGGGATAACTTCCTGTTTTCTGCTGCTGATGCCTCTCCCTATACATCACAGTATACCCCCAGCCCTCCCTACTGCCTTCTCACATTGCTTGCTAACCTTAAGGTCATCTGATATGATTACCCCCAGGTCCCTTTCCTTTTTTGTTGTTATTACAACCTCCCCACCTATTGTGTATTCTTCTCCTGGGCTCTTGTTTCCCAGGTGCATTATTTTGCAGTACTTTGCATTGAATCCTAGCTGCCATACTTCTGACCATTCCTCCAACCTTGCCAAGTCCCTTTTCATCCTTTCCACGCCTCCTTGTGTATCAACCCTGTTGCAGATCTTTGTATCATCTGCAAAAAGGCATACTTTTTCTTCCAGTCCCTCTGCAATGTCACTGATGAAGACATTAAAAAGGACTGGACCCAATACTGAACCCACGGTATCCCACTAGTAACCCTCTGTCTTCAGAGTGGACTCCATTTACAATTACCTTCTGTGTCCTGTTGTGCAGCCAATGTTTTCATAGGCTACCACCCTGGGACCCACTCCCAGGCTGGTTAATTTGACTATTAATCTTTGTGTGGACTGTGTCAAATGCCTTGCTAAAGTCTAGGTAGGCCATGTCCACAGCCCCTCCCTGGTCTACTACTTTGGTCACCCAGTCAAAGAAATCTATTAGATTGTCTGACATGACCTTCCGCTGTGAATCCATACTGCCTTGGGTCCTGTGCTCCACTGTCCTCTAGGTACTCAACTATTCTTTCCTTCAGAAGTGACTCCATCACTTTCCCTACCACAGAGGTCAGACTGACAGGTCTGTAGTTTCCTTGCCTCTGTCTTGGTCCCACTTTTGTGAAGGGAATCACATCCGCCTTCCTCCAGTCCTTGGGTACCACACCATCCTCCCATGATTTATTAAAAGAGTAGCCAGTGGTTTCACTAGTTCCTCCTTAATTCTTTTAGAATTCTGGGGTGAATTCCATCAGGACCCATTGCTTTGTCCACCTTCAGTTTTAGGAGTTCTTGCAGAACCCTTTCTTCTGTAAAGGACTGGGATCGACCCCCTATCAAGAGTGCTTCTGTTAATTGGATTAGGCACTTCCTCCTCTTTGTGAATACTGAGCAGAAATATTCATTCAGTATCCTGCTTTTCACTGTCCCTCTGCCCACCCACCGTTCATTCTATTCAGCCTCACTGTCCTTCCTTTGTCTTTCTACGGCTCGCTGATGTACCTATAAAGGTTTATCCCCTTCTTAACTGAGTTGGCTATCTTTTCTCAGTTTGGGCCTGCTATTCTGACTTCCCTCCTGCTCCTTCTGCCTTAACTGGTACAGCTCTCTGTCCTGCTCCTTCTGTGTTTCCTTATACTTCCGGATGCTATCTCTTTCTTCCTGACATTCACAGCCACCTCTTTTGAGAACCATAGTGGCTTTTTCTTTCATTTTGATTTGTTTATTTGCTTCACACAAAGGCTTGTGCCTCTGTGATGGCAGTTTGATGATTCCCATTGTTGCTCACACCTCCTTCTAGCCTGTTTGCTAGTACTTTCTGAGGCACTCTCCCATCTTGCCAGAGTCAGCCTTCTAAAGTCCAGTACCCTCACTTTTGTATGGCTTGACTCTGTAGCTGAGCTTGAACGTGAACCACACTGTTTGATGGTCACTTGTCCCCAGATGGCAACCCACTTCTAGATCTGAGATCCTCTCACTGCCTCCGTTTGAGAGTATGAAGTCTAAGATTGCTCCCTCACGAGTGGGTTCCGAAACTAGCTGTCTAAGGCCTGCCACCTGTAGGGCATCATGAATGGCCCTGCTCTTGGATGTGGCTGCAGAAAATGTGCTCCAGTTAACATCTGGCATATTCAGGTCTCCCATCAACAGTATCTCCCATTTCTCTGCCATTCTAAGAATGCCTTCTATCATATCCTTGTCCATTCCTTCCCCCTGACATGGGGGTCTGTACACAACCCCTGTGCGGATTGTGGTGCCCTTTCCAGTCTCCAAGGTGACCCACAGTACCTCCTCTCCTCCCTGTTTACTCTTTTGTTCAGTTGCTTTTATTCCTTCCTTTACATAGAGAGCTACTCCTCCCCCTCTTCTCCCCTGCCTGTCTCTCCTGTAGGTTATGTACCCTGGTGTGTTAACATCTCAGTCATGGTTCTCTGTGTACCATGTTTCTGTGACTGCAATGATATCCAGGCATCCCTCTTCCATCAAGGCCACCAGCTCAGGGAGCTTGTTGCCCAGACTACGGGCATTGGTACTCATTACCCTCCATTTCCTGATGGCCTTACTCCCTTTTGCCCCATCCCTGTCCTTCTTGCCTTTGTCACTTTCTCCATTTACCCTGCCTTCCTCCCTATCGACACCTCTATGTTGGTGTTTGGCACTTACTACCACGATTATTTGGGGGCTAGGATTTCCTGCTCCTTTCCAGTGCCTCCTTGGCTAGTTTAAAAGCTTGCCAATGAAGCATTTAAACATATCACCTAGGATCCTGGTTCCCCTCCCAGACAGATGCAGCCCATCATGCCAGTATAAGCTTGCATCACTCCAGGTGGACTCCCAGTCCCCAATGAAGCCAAATCCCTGAGCTCCACACCAGTTTTTCAACCACTGATTGAATCCCATGGTGCGGAACACCCTAGCCTCTCCTATGCCATAGATGGGCAGCATCTCCGAGAAGGTTACCGTGCGTGCTACTTGACTAAGGCCCCTCCCCAATTCCATAAACTCTCTTGCACCTCTAATCCCTTTCTTAGCCAGGTCATTTGTCCCAGGGTGGACAATGACATCGAAGCTTCCCCCCTGTGCAGCTGCTCCTGCAATCCTGAGGATTCGCCTCCCTGTCCTTCCAAGCCATGGCGCCAGGCAGGCACCTTACCTCCTCTCCCTTCCTCCCCAGTTCTACCTTCCTAACAATGGAGTCCCCCACCAGGAGTTGTTTCCTTCCCCTGCAGGGTCTCCTGCCACCCTCCTGTGGGTCTCCTTTGTGGAGGTTCCCAGCATCCTCTTTGGTCTCCACTGCAGGTGCCTTCATAGAGGAACACACTTTGCCAGAATGGCATAGGAATGTGGAGAGGTACAACTGAGGGATGCGCCTGTTCCACCACCCTCACCCTCCTGAGGCCACTGTGGTCCAACCACTCTCTTCTTGGCAACCTCTGAGGCAACGGCAGTGGCACTGGTAGTCCCTGGATGGAAGAGGAGGTCCCACAAATCCTGGCCAAGTCAGCCTGGAGATGAGCAACCTCCTTCCTCAGCCCAGAGAGGTGCCTGCAGATGGGACAACACCGCATTCTCCAGAACGTCTCCCGGAAGACTGCTGCTCCACAGCCACTGCACTGCACCACTCCAGTCATGTCTTATTTCTGGCCCCTTAACTGTTGGTAATCCTTACTCTTTCCTCTGTTTTTTTTTTCTCTCCCCTTACTTTCTGCCTGTGTGCCCTTTAAACTCCTGATTGTCCTGTTCTAAGACAAGAATATCCTATATTTCTCAGTAGACCACTTACTTGCTCAGAGGCAGACCTCCAGCAGCTAGAGGGGACTGGAGAGCTACTCTTGCCCTTCTAGGATGGTGGGTCTTTGGTGGTTCTGTGATCTCTCACTTACTGCTCCCAAACAGGAAGTTCCTGTTGTCAGTCAAATCCTGTGCCTATAAAAATAGAACTAGATATAAAAATAGAACTAGCTTTGGGTGGGGGTGAGGGAAGGGGAGGGAAAGAGGGCAATATAGTCCCAGTAGAGAAGTTCAGTCACACAGCAGTCCTTTCTCCAGGTGTCTTCTGCCAAGCTATTAGCAGAATCTTTCTAAGGCAGTCTTTAAATGTAGCTTCCTTCTAGCTAAGCCACTCCCCCTACTTACTAGATCTTTCTACAAGTAATTTAAGCCTCACAGCTATTAGATCCTTTCAATCACCTGAGATTTACACCTAGATAACTGTTCAGATACCCATTCAGTTCAGTTAACCCAGACAAACACACACTTTTTTTTTTGTTTTGTTTGTTAGTGTTTTTTTTACCCTAAATTAAAGGTCCAAGTACAAAAGTTCTTCTTCTTTAGTCCCAGCAGAGAAGTTCAGTCACACAGCAGTCCTTTCTCCTGGTGTCTTCTGTCAAAATATGAGAGAAAAGCTTGTTCTGCTTAGAGGACATTAAACAAGTGTGGCAATTTTTCAAAACAATTTTGGAAAAACATGCCTCCAGTATGCCTGCTGGTCTCCCTTCGGAAGAAGTATTTTAGGAAGAAGAGGACAAGGAACGGATTTCAGCAAAGGATATTGCTGAAATAACTTTGGATCCTCACCCAGGGTGAGGGAGGGCTATTCATCCCGTACTACATTTTTGAGATACAGTGAATGCCTGATGTGCTGAATCTACTTGCCATTGAGTCAGAACTGGACATAAAAGGAGACAGATTTCATGAATATGCTGTGTCTGACCTCAGTGAAAAAGAGTGTCTGTACCCATCCATAAGGCTTATAAAAATTCCACTAAATATTCTTGCTATGCCTTCATCTTCTGCATATATACAAGAAAACTGAGAAAAGATATTGTCGTATCAGTAAGGGAGTAGCAAGCTCAAGCCTGGCTAATTCACTGAGATTAGTCACTTTTCCGATATACGTTTCTTAAATTTTGTAGGCATGCTATTGGAGTGTCGCCAGCATCAGAATCAAACAGTCATAGTACCAGTGCACCCCCACACAATATGCTGCTGAAAAGAGCCTAAAAATAATTTAAAGTTACTCCATTTCTTTACTTTCTGTCTTCATTCCTTCATTTTAAAGGGGATTCTTGGTCTCATTATTTGGCCAAATCATGATTAGCCTGACCACCAACGGCAGAGTGACACCCCTCCTAGGTCGGGTACCTGCACTTTCAGTTTTAACATGCCAGTGTGATTTGAGGTCCCAATGCTTTCTTTAGTGTCCTATGTGGAAACCACTTTCTGGCATAATTTTTTAGTACTGTGTGCTGGCCAGTAAGAGGCTCACTGGGGGCCAGTGGGGAGCTTCATAGTAGAAGGCCACTCTTCTACTGTTCATTGAAGTAGCAAACTGAACCGTGGCTAATTACTCAGGATTATACTTAGGAAGCTAGAGCAGAAGAAGGCTGTGATGCCCTTAGAATCTGCAACAACTGAAGAATGCCCTTCAGGTTCCATGACCTAGAATATGAATAAAACTGTGAGGAGTCCAGGTCCCACAAAATCGTCCAAAATAGTACCAAAATTAGTAGGACAATTGACCCACTCATCATTCTGATTTTCTCAGAGATTTTTGTTGTTTATTTATAAATACAGCATATCAGACCTGCTGTAATTGAAAACGTTTCACCAGTAAACCTGGCTTCCTCAAGGCAGCAAGGTCTGCTACAGGTCAGCCTATGCACCTTTCAGCTGTTCAGTATTTTTTTTTCCATAGGTAATTTGTACATTTTTTTTTTTATTTTTCTCCCCAGTCTCCAAGCCCTCGCGTCCCCGACGTGACGCACACGCATGTCACACCCTACAGGACGACGCACCCTACTTGTCACTCCATTGCCACCTGCCCCTGTCACCGAACCTCCATCCAGTGACGGTGGTACTACGGGCGGCGACCCATCAGGAGAGGAGAACCAATGCTCGATCCTGTTCCCACCCTCCAGCCCCCCGTGCCAGCACCCCAACAACCCAAGGTTATTCCTAAACCCGGGTCGCCGTCATAGCGCGAGATAAGGCATCCAGCACCTCAGCCCTCAGCGCCACCGGGCCGGTCCAGCTGTTCAGTATTTGCAGTCTCCCCTTACTGCTGTATTGCGTCTTTTCATTTAGAGACTAATAAATCCCTATGCATAAGTGCTAAGGAGCGGTGCTTCACTCATGGCTCTTGCCCAGATGGGTAACAGCCACAAGTGGAGTGCCACTTGGTAGGCTTTTGCTTAGGTTCTGCTTACTTCCTTCCTTTCTTGTGAATTGGTAATACATTTTCAGGTCTCCAATCCTCTGGCACCATTCCTTCACTATTTTTTTTTTGTTAATAAATTTGGCAATAAATTGTTTCAGGCTGCAGATTTTTTTTCTGTTAGTCCAATCAGAGCTTTCTTAACCCCAACTCTGGCAATAATTGATCTTTTCTGAGGACATCTCCTCCATTGGGCCACGCCTTTGTAATTGTGTGCCATTGGCATCAGGACCACTTGGAAACATTTGCTAGCTGGAGGCTGCCAATGATGATGTACAGTGTTGGTGTCTGTAAAACTTGGGTGGCCCCCTTGATCTTTGGTTCTTTCTTCCACTTTTGACCGCTCGTTGCACCTGCAGAGAAATAGTGCTGTTGTTTTCCTTTGATATTGTCTTTAATTTTCTAAATTTACTGTTATCAATGTTGTCCCTGTATGTCACCATCGAAAGAACCTTTATTTAGGGTTTATTTTATTTTATTTAGTTTTTGTTTACCGGGTAGGTGCACTAGCCGTAGCAAATGACTATTTTCAGGCATGACCCAGGAGGGTACAGAGCAAACAACAGGAAACAAATTACAGTTCATACAAATTGCAGTACATAGTAGACAATAACTTATCATATGAGCAGTGTCAGCCAGTGTAAACAGCAAGGCAGGGTAAATACATAACAGAGTGAAGGTACAGCAAAAATACTAGTAGCTAGACATTAAATCATAACTATTGCAGACATAATAACATATATGAGCAGTGTCAACAGGCGTAAACAACAAAGTAGGGTAAATACATAACAGAGTGAAGGTACAGCAAAAATACTAGTAGCTAGACATTAAATCATAACTATTGCAGACATAATAACATATCATATGAGCAGTGTCAACCGGCGTAAACAACAAAGCAGGGTAAATACATAACAGTGTGAAGGTGCAGCAAAGTACTAGTAGTTATACATTAAATCATAACTATTGTGGAAAATAGGGGAGAAAGAATACAGCGATGGCTGTAATCTATAAAATAGCCAATATCAGGTAGGTGTAGCAGAGGAAATATAAGGCAGGGAGGGTAGAGGGTGGGATAGGGTAGAGCTAGGAACAAGATAAGAGGGAGAGTTTAGTTGATGTAAGGGCAGTAAGAGAAGGTAGGAGCAAGTGCAGAGCGTTAAGCGGGGCTAACAGAAATGGCCTAGGTGGTGAAGGTTAGAAGAGTTACGTAGGCTAAGGCAGTTTGAAACAGGAGCACAAGCTGGAAGTGGTGAGATGGTTACATAGCTCCTTTTTGAAAGTGGCATGGGAAGAGGCCTGGCATAATTTTAGGGGGAGTTCCAGTACTGGGGGGCATGATAGGCAAATGCACTCGCACCTTTGGAGGTACTGTGTTTGGGGATATGGACAAGGGCATTTTTCATCGATCGTAGGCCATAGCAGGAAGTGTGGTTTCAGAAGAGAGTTGCCAATGGCTTGGGTTTCTGTGATCTGATAATGTTGTCAATGATGCTGCCATATACATAGTACCATGATGCTTGTGGTAAGAGCCACCTCAGATCAGAGTAAAGGAGGCAGTGATGTTTCAGCCGGTGAGAGGAGGACACATAATGACAGACGTTGTTGTAGGTAACTTCCCATTTCTTAAGGTATGATTTTCCTGCAGAGACATATGTTGCAAAAGCATAAGTGAGGGTTGGTAGGAGTATGCCTCGTGCTATGGCAAGTCTAGCTGAGGGGGTAAGGACGTAGCTGGTTCGGTAAGCAATACCGAGTTTCAAGTTGACCAGCTTGCAGGTCTGTTGTATATGGATATCGGAGTTAAGTAACGGGTCAACTGTTACACCTAGGTATTTAAATGAGTCTACCACCCCAACTGATGTTCCATCAGAGGAGGAGACTCTGAATTTAGGTTGGGAGTTTTTGAGCTTCATAATGGACCCAAATAGCATGGCGTGGGTCTTAGATTCTTTCAGGACAAGTTTATGACTCAACAGCCACTGTTGTATTAGTTGGAAATCTTGGGAGAGACTTTGGTTGATCTCTTCAACAGTTTTCGCACTCCTGTGTAGGACGATGTCATCCGCATATAACGGAAGTGGTCTGCAGGAGGTTAGAGGTGATACTGTTGATAAAGATGGTAAAGAGCAGCGGTCCTAATATAGACCCTTGTGGCACACCAATGTTTATGATTGTTTTATTTGAGAGGGTGGAATTAAATTTAACCACTTGTGTCCTATCAGATAAGTAGCTGTCAAACCACTTTACTACATTTTGCGAAAAGCCTAGAGATGTGAGGATGGGGTGGTCGACTAGGTCAAAAGCCTTAGTCATGTCGACAAAGATGGCTCCTGTGAGGTGACCAGAGTCCATGGCCGCAAGGGCATCCGATGTAAATTTGAGAAGGGCAGTGGTGGTACTGTGACCCTTGCGGAAACCATGCTGTGCAGATATTAGAAGGTTATGTTTATGGAGGAATTCGATAGTTTGGGTAGCTACAAGCTTTTCAAGGAGTTTGCTGAGAACTGACAAAATGGCTATGGGTCTGTAGTTTGCGGGATCCTTGTGGTCTCCCTTTTTAAAAACGGGTAATTCTAGCAATCTTCCAGGTGTCAGGGACAAAACTCTGGCATAGGGAGAGGGTAAAAATCCTAGCTAGAGGAGCGGCAATGTAAGGAGCAGCCAGTTTCAATAGTTTAGATTCCAGATTGTCAGACCCTACTGCAGTGAAATCAGAGATGTTGTTTAGTAATCTTAGTACCTCATGGTTAGAGATCCTTTTGAAGAAAAATGTAGGGCCTGTATAGCCAGGCAGTGTGCTTAAGTGAGGTCGGGTGGTAAAAGAGGAGATGTATTTGGTTAGGTCTGAAAAATGAGAGTTAAAGAAGTTAGCAGTGGTTAGAGGAATGACGCAGTGGACCCCATTTACCAACATGTCATTTGGGGTAGGGGCCAGATTTGAACCCAGGAGGAACTTTATATGGGACCAGAATTTTTTGGAGTCACCATAGTAGGTAGTTAGTAGATCTTTGCAGTAGTTGCTTTTGGCCCGTTTGATTTCCTTTTTACAGGAATTTTGCAGTGCCCTATAGGTATTTAGGTCAGGTATTTGTCCAGTACTTTTGTACTGGAGCCAACTTTTGTCCCTCTGCCTGAGTTTAGAAAGCAAGTCGGAGTATAGTCAATGGGTATGCCTATTTTTTACTCTACGTGTAGTGAGGTGGCAGTATTTATCCTGAAGCGCAAGAAATTTGGTTATGAAGTGATCTAGTGCTGCTGGAGCATTGTTGGTAAGAAAAAGGGGGGACCAATCAATAGTACCGACATCAAGAAGAAAGGCCTGAGAGTCGAAGTTCGCATAGTTGCGGAACGTGATAAAACGTGGTTTTGACGGAGATGGTCTGCTTTTGCCCCAGATACAGAAGGTAGGGGAGTGGTCGGTGAGGGTGTCTGCTGGTACCCCTGAGGTGATTATATGTTCAGGGTGGTTAGTCATTATCCAGTCCAATAAAGTACTAGTGTTCGAGCGCAGGGCAGTTCTGGTGGGTTCACAGATAAGCTGGTGCAGGTTATGGTTTTGTAGTCTGGCTAGAGATGTGCATTGTGAGTTTCCAACCAGTTGATATTTAAGTCCCCAATTATAAGTACCTTGTTTCTCCCAGAAAGAAATGAAGTTTGATCCAGCAGCTTATCTAACCCTTTGAAGCTGCTGGTAGGGGGGTTGTATGCACATACGATGTGTAGTTTTTTGGTGCTGAGAGTGAGGAGGTCATTTAGCGCTTCACAGTGGGTTAGAGGTGGTGAGGAGATGGAGGTGAGTTGAAGGTGGTCTTTGAAATAGATAGCCATACCCCCCTTTTAGGTGCTGGTCTGTCACATCGCAGGAAACTGTAACATGGGATGGAGCAAAAGGAGTTAGGGGTAGAGGGTTTGAGCCACGTTTCAGTTAAGCATGTTGCATCTGGCTTGTAAAGCGAGGTCCAGGATTCCAACTTGGCAGAGTTGTGTTCAAGACTCCTTATGTTGTGGTGAGCCACAATTAGACCTTTGGCATCTGTAAAAGGACTGGGTGTAGCATTTACTGGACCAGGGTTGAGGTTTACATCACCTGAGAGCAATATGGCCAGTAGGAGGAGATACGATAATTTGTGGCGCAGGAAGGGGCACAGAGTATTTTTATGCAGGTGACAGTTTTTTAAGGCATATGCTGCCATGTTGATCCAAGTCCTGTTTAAAAGTAGTGGAGTGGAGTCATATCGGATAGCGGGCATGAGAAGAAGTTTCGAGTAAAGGTATTCATTGGGTAGGAAGGATGGATTAGCTGAGACAGCTCTGGATACTGTGGGCAAGGATAGGTGGAATAGAGGTAGCAAGAACGCAAGAAATGACAGTAGTACATATTGGTTCATGGTAGGAATGTCCTAAGGGCAGATAGATTTGCCAGAGAAGAATCAGTAAACTCCAAGAGGATTAGGGAAGAAAGGTAGGATTGTAACAGGACTAGAAATAAATTCCCTAATATCGGTGTAGGGTGAGTGTCTTTAAGTAAAGATCCTGGGTGAGGCTACGTTCAAAGCTTTACAGAGCTAAAAGGTTGTCAAGTAGGATTAAGGAGACTAGCTGGTTAGAGGTCAAGTAGGTTTAAGGAGACAATGCTGATGAAAACTGGGTAGGTTAAGAGAGGAAACAACTGATAAGGTGGGGAAGTACTCAGGGCAGAAAATGCAGGGCAGGTTACAGGGTGGAGCAAAAATGGGCAGAGAAGATATAGGTGAGTTTAACTGGCCTTTGGCTGCTCAGTTGTGCGTCTTCTGTATAGGGGATTGGAGATGAGCTGGATAGGCTGGACCAGTAGGAATGGAGATCACAGAAGGGGGCGGTACAACAGCTTATTTAAAGGTGGCCTGGGAGGGGGTGGGGCAGCGGGAGAAAAAGAAGCAGAAGCAAGCGGCACTCAGGAGCACCGAGGCACCGCTGTTACAGTCTATGGGAAAGGCGCACCAATCGGTTTAGCCGTGGGATGCAGACGGGCCAATCAGGATCCGTCTGCAGAAACGCCGCACCAATGAGAGACCGCTGAGGCGTGCTGCTTCTCTGAATAGGAATCAGCGGTAGTACCTGGATACAGGATCTTTAAAAATGAAGCTCACACTGTGTGTATTTGCTGTTTGGGCTTGTCCCACAACATGAAGGCCTGTAAGATCTACCAAGGATTTAACAAGGTCACAAGGAGATGCTGAAAGAAGGCTCTAGAAACCTTCATTGCCATCTAGGCCGTGGCTTCAAGTCAGCTTCTTCCTTACACATGACCACTCCTGAAGGATACACTAAGGCAGTCAGCTAGGATAATGGAGAAATCCAAAGAGATGGAAAATTCGTTGAAATCTTCCTCATTCAGTCACTATGAGCATGGGGACAAACGTGCTTCAGTGGTGAGGTTGAGGTCTCCATTGAAGAAGGGCAAGTCCTCATTGTCATCCGCTTTAGTAGTGTTGACTACAGTCCTCCCAGCTGTCACTGAGATACGAAGGTTGGTGTCTGGCTCTGGCACTGCCGCACCTACTATGGACGGTATGTGGCCTACATCATCGGACTCTGTTCCAGCAACAGCAGCAGTCACGAACCCAAAACCAGGCATTATTGACTCCCAGGCTAAGCAGGCATCATTTTCAGAAATGTTAACTCACCTGTTTCCATTGCAGACAGCGTCAGATCCAGTAGTCCCATCGACAGGGCCTCCCCCGTTGGCACCATCATCAACAGAACCAAAAAGCATGCGTGTAGCTCCTCCAGTACAGCTGCCACCTCCATCGCTGGCTCAGTTGATTGCTTCCATCGTCATTCAGGATGACGGCAAGGTAAATACAATCCTGACCTCCTGGATGTGAAACAGGATTTTGAAGAAGAAGGGGAAGAAGACCCCTATGAAGGGGGATTTATTTCCAGTTCTATCCTCTCCTCTTGCACTGAGGACTCTGTGGTTTATAACCCGAGGTTTCCTCCTGTGGACACCATTTCAGGCTTTCTGCAAGCAAATTCAGGATGCCCTACGCTTTGAGGGTGAAGAGGGAGACTCCAGTAAAAGGAATTTAATGGAGTTCTTGGAAGTTACAGCTACACCTACTATTGTAGTGCCTCCTGTATAACCATTGGAGGATGCTATCTTTGCTGCCTGGCACAGGCCTAGCACTTTGCTTGTAGTTCCAAGAAAGGCTGACAAGCAAAGCAGTACCCTGCTCCATCTGCCAGGCCATACTATGCTGCACAGCCAGAAACTGATTCTGTGATTATCATGGCTGCTCATGATCGCTCAAGGGCCCCTGGAATGATGAGTATGCTACCTCATGACAATAAATCCAGGAGATCGGATGTAATGGCTAAATATAATTACGCCTGTGCTACATTGGGGCAAAGAATTACGAATTACCAGGCTCACATGATTAAGTATTAGAACAGCCTGTGGAAATCTGCCCAGACTACTAATCAGGCCCTCCCCAATACCCCTGCAAAGACTAAACTTACTGAAGTCACATTAGCTGATACTGATGCCAGTGAGCATGTGTTACGGTCAACGTATGATGCATATGATGCCTCTGCCTCTGGCATTTGACTAACGAGATGGTCTTTTCTTTTTTTTTTCAGTCAGTATTTTCTTCCTCTGAGTCTGCCCAATGGCAACCCCCAGCCCTGTCGATGACCTTCTCATGGACTTACTGGTTACCCACCAGTTGTACAGAAACCCATTGGGTGAGTGGCCAGCTGTGTTGGTTGTGCTAGAGCCTGTGGGGGGGTGCCAGCTAGGAGCAGCCCAGTATCTTTTTCCTCCAGTTTTCTCCCCTGGACTGGAGCATCAAGACATCATGCTTCAGCCCTACCATGGGAACTGGTGCCCACCTCCCCAAGTGAGGAGCACTACCATCAGGTGCTCGAGGCTCCCTCACCCTGCCAACCCACCAAACAACATACATCCATTCCCGAACCTAGGTCACCAGTGTGAGGAATGGAAGTACAACCACTGCTCCACTGGGCCAGATTTCTAAGGAGATATTCTTGGCACAGAGTGGCTGGTTTTGTTGCCGATATGCAGCAAGCCGTACTGAATGCCCCTTTTAGGGGCTCCAAGTTATTTGGGACAAATTTGAATAATGCTCTAAAACACCTTCAAGCATCCAAAATGACTCTGAGGTCTGTGAAGTCCTTGATCCTGCAAAATATAAGAGGACATGGTAGGGGTGCATCTTATAGGCTTGCAGGCCATGGCGGCCATAACTGCCATCCACAGTACCATGGTTGAGGAGGCAGTCTCCCTCCAGGTCCCTCCACCACTGTTGGCCATTCAAAAGTAGCCATAGATTCCTGTTCAAGCGGCCCCACCACCCCTGGAACCTTTTGACTTCCCACTTCCTCCTCCGCCACTGTTGCTTCCAGAGGTAGAAATGGGAGTAAGGATCTGCCTTCACCTGCCAAAATGGAGGGAGATCACCACAGATGAGTGGGTTCTGGAAATAGTAGAGAAGGCCATGTCCTGGAGTTTCTGTCCAAATCTCCAGTGCACCTTCCACCTCCTTCTCGTTATCCTCTGGGTCACTTATCCCTGATGAGAGAAGAAGTGCAGTCCCTACTTCTTTTTTTGCTATAGAGATTTTGGCTCCCGCACCGCCACCTCAGCCTATCATCAGGTCCCTTGTCTGGCTACCCGCATTCCAGCCGGTGGTAATCCTCATGGTGCGGAACGCCGGAACCCGAGAGCGCCGGGTGCTGTCATTATCGGCAGTGGAGAGACATGGATTTTCTGTGTTTTTTCTCCCTCCCCATCCCCTGGGATCTGGTGCAAGCTGTGCATCCCCATGCATGGACCTTCACATGCACGTACCAACACCCTTGGGAGGGGGAGATGAGCTCTGTTGGTCCACTGCAAGGGTCATTACAATGGCAGAACCAGTATGCTTCCATCCCCTGGCTGGGAGTGCTGCTGTGCAGCATCACTACTCCAGCCAGCTCCAATGGATGAAGACCGCGAATCCTCGATGCAGGACCAGTGCAGGAAAGGGGTGGCTAGTCCAGATATCACAAGTCCACAGAAAGCCTGCATTCATGAGCCTAGAAGAACACACACCTCACTCCAGTTCACATTTCAAAAGCTTTAATGTCATTAATAGTGAAGTGTGAGTACGGACAGTCTCTGCACACCACAGAACTGCCCCCTGGGCTTAAGTGGCAGAAAAACCTATATGGAAAAAAGTTATCCGATTTTTACTCACTTTCTTTCTTTTGGTGTTCTATCATTTTAAAGGGGGTTCTTGGTCTCATTATGTGGCCGAATCATGGTTAGCCTGACCATTGACAGCAAGGTGACACCCTTATAGGTCAACTACAGACACTTTCAGTTTTAACATGCCAATGTGATCCGAGGTCCCACTGCTGGAGGGAGAGTAGGTCCCAGTGCTGAAAAGGGAAATTGGGCAGACTGGATAGACCATGTGTCTTTTTCTGGCATCATTTTTTATGTTCCTCTATTTGTTTTGTGTGGAAACCACTCTCTGACTTCATTTTTACAGCTGTGGGCGGAGCCTGCAGCCGTTTTGGTGTTGTTGTAAAAACGAGCGACCATGGCACGCTCCCGTTAGACTTTCGGAAATATCCTTCTGACAGTCTGATAGAACTTGAAACAATATGCCACGGTCGCTCGCTGCAGAGCTACAGTGGCACTATTTTGACTGCTACTTCTGCATTCTGTACTAGAACTGCGCATGCACAGTTCCACCGGCGCCACCATCTTGGTAATGACAGTATGCCATTCAACGCAACTTCGCATGCATGAGTGCTGTGCATGCACAGTTCTGTCGGTGGCGCTTGTTCCTCAGAACTTCTTCAAGCTCGCCACAGCTGTACTGGCTCTGGTTAGAGTTTGTTTTTCATACTGTGTGCTGTGAAGCAAGAGTGATTCAGAGTAGGGCATGCTCAGTTTTGGTTCAAAGCAATGCCTTTTGGTCTGGCCACAGGACCCAGAGTGTTCACAAATGGCTTGTCAGGGGTGGCAGCCCACCTGCACAACTAGGCTGTACTTGTATTTCCTTACCTAGATGACTGGCTAGTGTGTGGAAAACAAGAATAGTTCTCTGTTCAAACAGCGAGGAGCACCCTGTAGAGAGCTTTCCTGTCTCCGCAAAGTGCAGAAGCTTTGATACAGTGTGTAAACACATTCCAGACAGGTCAAACAAGGATTATACAGGAATTCTTGAGACTTCCAAGCTACATCACTTCACAGCAGTAGCCCTGTGGGCCGAATTGCAAATGAGGGATTTCCAGTGCAACCTCAGAAGGCACTGGCATCAAAGAAGTGCTCTACTGCTGCAGTAGGCACCAGCCTCAAGCAGGCTGGTTCAGAGCACTGGAGTGGTGGAAAGAAGTAGGCAACCTCAGATAGAGTATTCTCTTCCTTCAGCCTCTGTCTACAAGGGTTCTGACAACAGATGCATCCCTACTAGGATGGGGAGGATAACTGGGTAGGAGAACTATAATTGGAATTTGGGCCCCTCAAGGAAGAAAGGAGCACATAAACTTGCTGGAACTCCGAGCGGTGCTCTTTATAATGTTCCTGTTCTTGAAAACTATATTCGCACCCTTAAATGGTCTGTATTTAATTGTATCTAAAGAAAATGTGATGTGAAAAACTGTATTATGCATTGTTTTGTTTTTATGGGCAGTATTTGGTTACAGTTCTCTTGATGGAACCAGTGACCTTGGTTTCAATAATGTCACGGTTTGTGTACAGAACTCTAAGCACCATTCTGATAGGTCAACAGGTCATACTTAGCATTCTGTACACAAATCATGACTTAGTAAAAACTCCAAATTACTGGTTCTGTGCAAAGAACTATGTAGACTGCTGTCTATTAAATAAAAGCAAGTAAAAATACAGTTTTTCACATCAGTGTTTATTCAGGTAAATATGGATCATTTGGAGGTATGAATTTAATTTCTGTAAATCTGTATGTTTCTAACTGCTGCCAGTCAGAACACATTTCCCGTGGCCAGCCCACCAGTACAGCAGTAGCGCTGCATCTTATGACACTGATGACCTGGGTTCAGAAGTGAACTCAGGGCATCGGAGAATCGGCAAGGGGGAGGAGGATCCAGCATCCGTGAGACTGTTCTCCTCCTCCGGGGTTGGAAGGATGCGGAGCACGGCATGTGCCTGACCTCTAGTGGAGGCTAGGAGAAGGCGGTCTAGGCACCGCCAGAAAGCACAGTAGCGCCATTTACGTTAGCGCGATGTGCGGGGCCCCGATGGTATTGCAGGTCCACACCCAGGAGATAACGGAAATCTCTTGGCTGGCAGGATGACACTGGTCACCAGCAGGCCCTACACCCGCCTATCAGACTTTGTGCAGTGCGGATCCTGTTGGCAGGGGTTGAAAAATGCTGCCAACCCCACGGGGGCGGGGTAAGCCATGTGGAAGACATGGACAGGTAAGTCCTGGAGGACACCGGGTTGACGGCTAGGTAACTGATAGAAGGGGGCCAGTCAGAGGGGGTGCAGAAGATGATTAATTAACAAAACAACAACACAAAAAAAGAATTCCTGTCCTCTTTCAGTGGAAACCTATCTGCAGTACATGTAGCAATATCTGCAGTACATCTAGCAGGAAAGGAGAATATGACAACATATTTACTCAGCAGGATAGGACATGTGCCCTACAAGTGCTCTCTTAGCCAAGGGATTTTAACATTTCAGAGATGTGGAGTGCCAGAGATGGACCTGTTGTCTCATGAGAAAACAGAAGGCGACTCCAGTTCTGTTGCAGGTCATTCTCAGTGGGGTCAGTTCCAGGGGATGCACTAGCTCTTCCCTGGAGAAATGGGTTCTTGTATGCATTCCTTCCATTTTCACTAATTCAAAAAGTGGTCTTGAAATTGAGACAGGAAACTGGTATAATGATTATAATAGCTCCAGGTTGGGCATGCCAGTCTTGGTACTCACTGATACTGACAGTGTTGCTGAGAACACCAACAGACCTGCCACTGAGATAAATCCTGCTAATTGTTCAAGGGCAGGGTGTCACACCCAGACCTCAAATCCCTTAATTTGAGATCATGGTTCTCCAGGAGTTAGAATATTTTAACTTGAACATCTGAAGTTTTGAAAGTTGCTAGAAAACCAGCAACTAGGAAAATGTTTTATTCAGAATGGAAAAGATTCAATATTTGGTGTGACTCATCATGTCACTACAAAACCTGTGAATATGTCATTGTTTCTGGACTACTTAGTACATTAAGGTCTAAAACCTTTCATGCTTAAGGTGTATTTTGCAGCTAGTTCTGCTTTCAAATCTGCAGGCAGGGACAAACTCCTTAGCAGCTCAGCCACTGTTTAAGAGATTTTCCAAAGCACTAAAATCATCTGTATCCCATGACAGAAACTGTCCCACCATGGGATTTAAACTTAGTTCCTTCACAACTGATGAATCCTCCCTTTCAGTCCATGTTTTTGGCACTCGGCCTCCCCTGTCAACTACTCCCATCATGCCCGTCGACCAAACAGATGCTGACACTCAGGCAGTCCTTTTATTCTTCTATATGATCCAACACTTGCTGCCTGACCTCCCTGTTCCAGGGGACCCATCAATGGGGCCTGTTACTATCCCACCATCGATGCCGCAAGGAATTCACTTACCACAGCCTCCAGCTATGCTGCTTCCAACATCACCGGCACGCTTCCTGTCAGTCATGTCAGTGATGAGTATGAGTATAATCCTGATCTCATGATGCAGGATGAATTATGCTGAAAGCCCATATGAAAGGGGCACCAGCTCCACTATATCTACGTGAAATGAGGACTCTGTGGTGAATACACCATGGTGCCCTCCACAGGATCCTACTGTCCTCACCATGACGCAGTAGTTGCAAGCTGCCATGGAATTTGCACTGGAAGAGCAGGACACCACCAAGAAGAATTTAATATAGTTCTTTGAAGTGCCTGAGTCTCCTGCCATTGTGATGCCTCCTCTGCTGCCAGCCTTTGTTTGCTGCTTGGTACGGACCAAACAACATCCCTGCTATCCGTAGAAAGGCGGATAAAATGTATATGGCCCCTGCTGGAAAGCCTTTCTATGTCACACAGGCTGAGATGGATTTAGTGGTCATTAATGCTGCCCACGATAGATCTAGGGCACTTACGCATCTCTCCCTCCTTCCTGATAAAGAGTCCAGGAGGGTGGATGTTCTAGGCTAGAGAACATATGCCTCTGCATCCCAGGGCCTTTGCATTGCTAATTATTAGGCTGTCGCATGTATGTGGGCATAAAGATAACACTGGACACAGTAATAGGGTACAACACACCCGCAGTGTGTTTTATTTTATACAAAAGTAGAAAAAAGTAAATAAATGGAAATAAAACAGTTCAAGCAGAACAAGAAAATAAACAATAGCTCAAGGCTATTTTACCTTACATCAGGTATCTCAAAACAATTCATCAGCTTTCCTGCTGTTAGAGATAAATTCCTACTCAGGCTCATGTCATTTTGCTTACCTTCCTTTGGGTAAGTGAGACTGGCTAGCCAGCTAATCTGACTCTTGGTGTTTGAGGAGGGTCTATATAGCCCTCCCATTTATGGGAAAATCCCTCCTATAACATCCAATTAGTTCTAGAATGGTCCCTACATAGGGAAACTCATCCTCTATTTCATAATGATGTTTTTTTGGGAAGTCCCCCTATAGGAAATCCCTTCCTGAGGTCTTGCTAACAGGTCAGCTCCTTATTTTCTATATATGCAAACAGTGCAAACATTTATTTCATTCATTCATGTGCTGTATTGTTAGAGCATGAACATTAGCCCTTTAATTTATGTCTCAGGGCTTTATACAAAATTGGGCTCCTTTAGAGACCTGCAGTGTATCTTTATTCTTTAATTTGTTTGATTTCTTTATTGTGTTTAGTTTATCTTGCAGCCCCCTCATTATTCTGTGGGCTACTTCAACTGTATAGCATTTCCACATACATAGGGACGTTCCTGTCCCTTTAAATTATTTGTTTTCCATGTTGTAGCAGAGCAGCCGACTGCTAGACAGTCATTGTCTAGCTGTTCTGCTTTGGGGCTGAGAATGAATTTGGTAAGCCTGCCTCTCTAGCAGCCTAGACTGGCTGTCCACATGCTACAGACTCCTCCACAGCTAGCTGGCACCATTCTACAGCATATTTTATACAAAGCCAGCAGCTGGGAGTCCTAATAATATAGGGGCATCAGTAATTATTTACATAAATACCGAACGGCAACAAAAGTAAAAGAAAAGTTTGTCACTTGGTTCAAACAGTTCCTGCTTCGATGCAGGTTTTCTTTGGCATACCATTCTACATAACAACTGAGTGGCAGCAAAATAATTCAAACAACATAAGCATAATGTCACTTCGTTTGTATTCATAATCCACCTAAGTGGACATTATTTTGTATTTAACTGCCATTTTAAACATGTCTGAACATTCCTGCACCATATACATAAAAATGGCATTAGCATTAACTTTATGAAGTACTTTATTTCAAAAAATGCATTTTATTCAACCAGCACCTTATATACTTAAAGGCACTTAATATCTTTTGGCATTAAATAACATAAATGCACCTTATTCCATTCCTACCAGCTGGCCTTAGCCTGGTGCATAATTTTGGGGAGTTCTTGGTGAGGGATGGAATTAGAAAAAAAAGTAGTAGGGAAAAAGTTTAGTGAGAGCTAGAAAAGACTGATGTAGGTGGCGGAAAAAGGTAAAGTATAGTATAGGAAGATACTGTTGCACAACAGATTTCAGTAGGAAAAAGAAGACAGAAAAAGCATCACTCCACTGGGGTTATCGGACTGGCAGAACACAGTTCTGTCACTCTCCTCCCTCTTTAAGAAAAAAACAGTATCTTTTACAACAACTGGTTTTAGCAACAAACCCCCAGAATGTATGTACATTCTGTACTGATGGGGGTTTGGGTTGGAGCTTCCACCCACCTACGCTTTAGAAGCTCCATCCCAGGGTCCCTTTAAACTGTAAACAAATTACAGTACAGTCTTTACTGTACGCACTGTAATTACTTCATTACCCTGGGGTTTAAAACACATTGCACTATTAACCATCACAGTACATCATTATAACAATTCAATATATACAATCATACTCATGTTTCATTTTCCTTCACTATATCTGCCCTATGTTGTGACAAAAAATCAGCGTTTTTGTGTTGACTTCCTGATCTGTGTTTTACCACAAAAGATAAGGTTACAATGTTAGATACCACCGCTTGATGTGGGCATTTTGATCTTTCATCTGATTTATCCACACAAGTGGATTGTGATCTGTAAGGAGAGTAAACTCTGCACCCCACAAATAAAAGCGCAAAGCTTCTATTGCCCACTTAATGGCTAGGCATTCTTTTTCGATTGTGGCATACTTTTGCTCCCTATCATGCAGTTTCCTAATTATGTATATGATAGGGTGCTCCTCTCCTTGTACTGTCTGGCTCAACACTGCTCCTATCCCTGTCTGGGAAGCATCAATGTGTATTTCAAAGGGAAAGCTAAAATCAGAGCACTTCAATACTGGGGAAACACACAGGGCTGCTTTGATGGCCGGAAAGGTTTCATCACACTCAGGACTCCATTTAATTAGGTTATTGCACCTTTTCTTTGTTAGATCTGTCAAAGGTGTGACTATGGAGAAAAAATTGGGAATAAACCTCCTATAGTACCCAGTCAAGCCTAGAAAAGACCTTGACATGCTTCTTGGTTGTTATCTACTGCCTCTACCTTCTCTATCTCAGGTCGTACGCACCCATTACCCAGAAAGGAACCCTAAGCACGTTGTCTCAGTCATTGCTAGGGCACACTTTGCTGGATTAATGGTAAGTCCAGTCTTCTGTATGGAACGCAACACAGCGGTCAACTGTGTTATGTGTGTCGACCAATCAGGGCTGTATATTACAGCGTCATCCAAATAGGTGGCACAGTATGTAGTGTGTGGGGTCAGAATTTGATCCATTAATCTCTGGAAAGTTGCAGGGGCTGCATTCAGGACAGAGGTGCATCCCTTCAGTTGTGCCTCTCCACAATTCATTCACCGTTCTGGCGGAGCGAGGTTCCTCTATGGAGGCACCCACAGTGGAGACCAAGGAGGATGCTGGGAACCTCCACAAAGGAGACCCACCGGAGGGTGGCACAGGACCCCACAGGGGAAGGAAACAACTCCTGGTGGGGGACTCAGTCGTTAGGGTAGAGCTGGGAGAGGGAGGGAAGAGGGAGGTAAGGTGCCTGCCCGGCGCCATGGCTTGGAGGGACAGGAAGCGAATCCTCAGGATTATGGGAGCAGCTGCATGGGGCAGGGAGCTGGATGTCATTGTCCACCTCGGGACAAATGATCTGACTGGGAATGGGATCAGAGCAGTGCAGCAGAAGTTTGTGGAGTTGAGGAGGGGCCTTAGACAAGTAGCACTCACGGTAACTTTCTCGGAAGTGCTGCCTGTGGCATGGATGAGGCTAGGGTACTCCACACCATGGGATTCAATGACTGGTTGAAAAACTGGTGCGGAGCTCAGGGATTTGGCTTCATTGGGGACTGGGGGTCCACCTGCCGAGATACAGGCCTATACTGGTGTGATGGTGTGCATCTGTCGGGGAGGAGAACCAGGATCCTAGGTGATAGGTTTAAATGCTTTATTGGCAAGCATTTAAACTTTAGTCTAGGGGGAGGCACTAATGAGAAGCAGAGAAATCCCAACCCCAGCCCCCCTCCCAAAAAACAGGGTAGTTAGTGAAGTAGACACAAAGGTAGAGAAGTCGATAGGGAACAGATTGGGGTAAATCTAGAAAAAGGCAGAGGCAGTAAGGACAGGGATGGGCCTAAAAGAGGTAAGGCCATCAAAACAGTGGAGGACGATGAGTACCAGTGCCCATAGTCTGTGTAACAAGCTCCCTGAACTAGTGGCCTTGATGGAAGAGGGATGCCTGGATATCGTGGCAGTCACAGAAACATGGTACACAGAGAAGCATGACTGGGATGTTAAACATACCAGGGTACACAATCTACAGGAGGGACAGGGAGGATAAAAGAGGAGGAGGAGTAGCTCTCTACATAAGGGAAGGAATCAAAGCAACAGAAGTGAAGGGTAAACAAGGAGGGGAGGAGGCACTGTGGGTCACCCTGGGGACAGGAAATGGCACAACAATCCACACAGGGGTTGTTTACAGACCCCCATCTCGGGGAGGCAGTGGACAAGGAAATGATAGAAGGAATCCTTAGAATGGCAGAAAAAGGAGAGATATTATTGAAGGGGGACCTGAATATGCCAGATGTTAACTGGAACACCTTTACTGCAGCCACATCCAAGAGCAGGGTCATTCTCGATGCCCTACGGGGGCATGCCTCAGACAACTAGTGTTGGAACCCACTCAGGAGGGTGCAGTCTTAGACCTGGTACTCTCAAACGGGGATGGAGAGAGGCTCTCAGATTTAGAAGTGGGTAGCCGTCTGGGAACAAGTGACCACCAAACAGTGTGGTTCACAATAAATACAGCTGTAGAGTCAAGCCGTACAAAGGCAAGGGTGTTGGACTTTAGGAGGGCTGACTTTGGCAGAATGGGAGAGTGCCTCAGAAAAGCACTAGCAAACAGGCAAGAAGGAGAGGGTGGAAGAACAATGGGGAAAAATCAAAACTGCCTCCACAAAGATGTAAAGCAAATCAACAAAACAAAATGAAGGAAAAAGCCACTATGGTTCTCAAAAGAGGTGGCAGGGAAGGTTAAGGAGAAAATGATAGCATTTAGAAAACATAAGGAAACACAGAAGGAGCAGGACAGAGAACTATATCAGTTAAAGTGGAAGGAGGCAGTCAGAATAGCAAAGGCCCAAACTGAGGAAAAGATAGCCAACTCTGTTAAGAAGGGGGATAAAACCTTTTATAGGTACATTAGGGAGCAAAGAAAGACCACGGGAGGGATACTGAGGCTTAATAAAGGGGAGGAAATGTGGGCAGAGGGCGACAGTGAAAAAGTAGGGATACCGAACGAATACTTCTGCTCAGTATTCACAAAAGAAGAGGAGGGGGAGGTACCTAAACCATACAATAGAAACATTGGAATGGGGGTTGGGGGTTGATACCAGTCCATTCACAGAAGAAAGGGTTCTGAAACAACTCTTAAAACTGAGGTGGTCAGAGCAGTGGGGCCGGATGGGATTCACCCCAGAATTCTAAAAGAACTGAGGGGAGAACTTGTGACACCACTGACTACCCTTTCTAAAAAATCATGGGAGGATGGGGTGGTACCTGAGGACTGGAGGAGGGCGGATATGATTCCACTTCACAAAAGTGGGAGCGAGGCAGGAAACTACAGACCTGTTAGTTTGACCTCAGTGGTAGGGAAAATGATGGAATCACTTCTGAAGGAAAGAACTGTTGAGTACCTAGAGGCCAGTGGGGCACAGGACCCAAGGCAGCATGGATTCACAGGGGGAAGGTCATGTGCCATGTCAGACAAACCTAATAGATTTCTTTGACTGGGTGACCAAAGTAGTATACCAGGGAGTGGCTGTGGACGTGGCCTACCTAGAATTTAGCAAGGCATTTGACATAGTCCTACACAAATGATTAATAAACAAGTTAGCCAGCCTTGGAGTGGGTTCCAAGATGGTAGCCTGGATAAAAAATTGGCTGGACAACAGGATGCAAAGGGTAATAGTAAACGGAGTCCACTTTGAGGAAGGGGGGGGTTACTAGCAGGGTACTGCAGGGTTCAGTACTGGGACCGGTCCTCCTTAATGTCTTTATAAGTGACATTGTGGAGGGACTGGAAGGAAAAGTATGTCTCTTTGCAGACGACGCAAAGATCTTCATCAGGGTTGATACACAAGGTGGGGTGGAAAGGATGAGCAGGGACTTGGCAAGGTTGGAGGAATGTTCATAAGTATGGCAGCTTAGATTCAGTGCAAAGTAATGCACCTGAGAAACAAAAACCCAGGGGAAGAGTACACAGTGGGGTTGAGATACTAACAACAACAAAAATGGAAAGGGACCGGGGTAGTTATATCAGATGACCTAAAGGTGGGCAAGCAATGTGAGAAGGCTGTAAGGAGGACTGGGGAATACTGGAATGCATAGGGAGAGGCATCACCAGTAGAAAACAGGAAGTTGTTATCCCTCTGTACAGACAGTTGGTGATACTCCATGTGGATTACTGCATGCAGTTCTGGAGACCCCATCTCCGCAAGGACATAGACAGGATGGAGGTTATTCAGATGAGGGCTACTAAAATGGTGCAGGGTCTGCACCAGAAGCCATACAAAGAGAGACTAAAGGAGCTTAATATGTATACCCTTGAGGAAAGGAGGGAGAGGGGGGACATGATAGAAACTTTCAAGTACCTCAAGGGAATCAACAAAGTCCAAGAGGGTAGAATCTTTCAGAAAAAGAGATGTGCAAGAACAAGGGGGCACAATTTGAAGATAGAGGGGGCGCAGCTCAGAGGTAACATGAGGAAGTATTTTTACATGGAGGGGGTTGTAGATGCATGGAACGGCCTTCCTGAGGAGATTGTGGGGTCAAAACTGGGGGAATTCAAAAAATGCGTGGGACAGACATAAGGCAATTCTAGTGGTGGTAGGAGGAAGTAGGATGTTGGTTAACTAGGATCTGTAGCTTATCCGTTAGGTAGAGAAATGGACAGACTAGGTGGGCCAAGCGGTCCTTATCTGCCGTCAAATTCTATGTTTCTGTGTGAATTGGTACAACCCTTGTGGTGTGTTGAAAGCTGTCTTTTCCTTGGAGTGAGGAGCTAAGGGAATTTGCTAGTATCCCTTGGTTAGGTCAAGCGTAGTGATATATCTAGCATTTCCTGTGTTCTCAATCATGTGATCTACCCTGGGCATCGGGTATCCATCAAAACGTGACAGATTATTGACCTTCCTAGAGTCCAGGCAAAGTCGTATGCCACCCTCCTTTTTAGAGACCACCACCACTATGGGAGATGACCAGGCACTATGAGATGGCTCAATAATGCCTAGCTGTTTTAACTTTTCAGACTCCTGCTTCACCCTTTCTCTGACTTTCTCTGGGAGTCTGTAAGGCTTCTGTCTTATAGGGTCTGAATCAGTCCGGATGTTATGTTGTACCCCAACTGCCTTTCCAGGGACACTTGTACAGGAGGGGGAAAAGGTATGTACTATCTGTAAGATCCCCTCTCTTTGTGGTGCATCTAACTCAGGGTTTATCCTTATTCCAGTGAGGTTTTCTTGTTCCTCTAACTGCTGGTATGCCATCTCTAACTCTGAATCATCCTTCTCTGAGAGTATGTACATAGTTCCTGTAGTTTCCTTTTCTGCACCCATTTTTTAGTAAATTGGCATGGTAGACTTTCTTCCCTGGGTATTTATCTGGGGTCACCAATTCATATGTTACCGGCCCAGTTTGTCTTAGACTCTTATAGGGTCCTTGCCACTTTATTAAAAGTTTGTTCTTGGTGGTAGGGGGTAATGAGACAACCCTATCTCCTGCCTGTAACTCCTTGGGCTAACAGTTATGGTCGTAATACTCCTGCTTACTCTTGTAAGAGACGCTGTTTTGTTGAGCCTTTTTCATGTACTCTACCAACCTCTTCCTGAACTGAACCATATGGTCAATAATGTTAGTATGCTCAACATTGGTTCTCTCTTCCCAGTATTCCTTTACCACATCCAATGGTCCTCAGGGATTCCTACCATATACTGTAGCAAAGAGAAAAGGGGAGTACCCTGTAGTTGTCTGTGGGACTTCTCTATAAGAAAATAGCAAAAGGGGGAGGTACTTATCTTAGTCTTTTCCCTCCTCATGCACAAATTTCTTTAACATATGTTTCAATGTCTGGTTAAAACGTTCCACTAGGCCATCAGTTTGTGGGTAGTAGGGTGTAGTTCTTATAGCTACTACCCCCAACAAATGGTACAACTCTTTAAGCAAGGCGGCGGCCTGGTAGTTACTGCCCTGGTCTGTCCGCACCTCTTTAGGTATTCCTAGTCTACTGAATACCTTGACTAACTCCTCTGCTATTTTAGGAGTAGTGTCATTGCATAGGGATATGGCCTCTGGAGATTTGGTCGCATAGTCACATATGACCAGTATGTACTTATAACCTCTTGCACTCTTCTGTAAAGGGCCAACAATATCCATTACCATTCTCTCGAAGGGGGTGCTAACAATAGGTAGGAACATGAGGGGCACCATGTCGTTCTTAGTTATCTGGGCCACCTTCTGACACTCTGTGCAGGCTCTACAATATTCAGCAACATCGTCATGTATGCTGGGCCAGTAAAAATGTTGTAACAGTCGGGACTGTGTTCTGTCTCTCCCTGCATGCCCTGCCCAAGGGAGATCATGTCCCAAATGCATTAACTGGGTCCTAAACTTGCCAGGGACTACCAATTGTTTCACTTACTCACCCATTCATGCATATGTATATAACCTATACAAAATGTTCTTTTCACATTTATACACAGGAGTCCCTTGTGGCTTTTTCTGGTCTACCTTTGGAATAAATCAGCCACTGACACATCATCAAGCTGTTTCTGAACAATATCACATTGTGTAAAGTCTGACAATAGCTTTATTTGGTATTCCATTTTGTTTTTTCCTCCATAACTTCTGGGCCTTTTCCTTTTTCCCCTTTGATTTCCTGTTGTTACTCGGTGCTTTGAATACATCCCCCTCAAAGGAAAAGTGTCCCCAAGTTGTTTTACTCTTTTTTGTGCCCTTGTAGTAACCGCTGTTAATTGTTCTTTAGGGTTTATTAATAAAGAAAATGGGGAAAGTCTTGCCCAGTCACCACAGGGACTGGCAGCTTTGGTATTATTCCAACCACCATTTTTGCTTCCTGTCCATCAGTGTTTAAAGGGACACTGTCAACCTGTTTTTCATCATATTATTTCTAGTTAAAACCCTCACATTTTATGATTGCTTACCCTCTCTATAATTCACTGATGTTCCTGTTTGTTTTGTCTGTCTCCTTGTTTAGTAGAACTGAAATGCTTGGCAATGTATATTTGTAAACAACCTTGTTTTTGTTTACATTCTTGGTTCTGTTCTTACTGCATACTTCTTGAGCATTAGAAACATACCCAAACACTGCAGTCACTCATAAGGCAGTAGCCTCCTAAACTACCACTGCATTATGAGGGGCTAGACTGTTTTGTGGATGTTCCCAAGTCCAGGAAAGATGCATTTGGAGTTGATTAGGGAATGTAAACAAACCTGTTTTGGTGTGATAACACCAATATGTTGGGCAGTCTGTTTTTTACTTTTTTAAAGAAAATAAGAGTCAGAATCAAACTATCAGCTACATCAACAATCTTTACAGAATGTTGGCAATCATAAAATGTGTTTTTATGTTTGCTTGCATGCATGTGCAAGAAACATAGTGCCATCATCGGAGATTTCGGAGGTGTGTCACCTCCTCCTCCAATTCAGGCACTGTGCTGGCAGGCGCGGCCCCTGTAAGCCAATGCATTTTGGAGCTGTCTATGACACGCTCCAAAATGCAGTGGCATACAGTTGAAAGGGGGTGCTACGCTTGAGTGAGCAGCGATAAAAGCTGCTCACGTGCAGCCCCAGCCGCAGGCATGCGCGCCCAAGACACAGCGTGATAGCCGACGGGTGCCCAGTCCCCGTCGGCTGAGCTGCATCGTCCCCAGTAGTTGATGCCACGCTGGGAGCCCACCCAGCGTGGCAAACAGTCATTTGCCGGCGGGGTGCCCAATCCCCGTCGGCTGACAACCCCAAAGTCCTTGTGCCCACGCTGCGAGCCTACCCAAGCGTGGCAAGCGGTCCCACGGTTTTTGTTGTTTTAACCTGTAAAACAAAAGCGGTCCCGCAGCGTGTCTCCAACCCCTCCCACAACCCGCACCCACCCACTGCACCCAGCCCCACACCCCTCACCCCATACTTACCTCCGACTCGCGCGACGATCTTGGTGGACCGGGAACACGTCTGCACTCTTCAAAGCCGACCGCGAACTGAGGAAATGCCCGTAAGCTGTATAATGGGCTAGATAGGAGGGTTCAACTTTACTGCATATCTCAGGCATTTTGGAATTTTTGCACATATTTTCCAACATGGGTTTTGAGACCCTTCTCATGATGATGTCACTGTCATGGCGTTGAGCCGGCTCGAGGCGGGTGATTCGGCGCGGTGACTGCAATCACCCTTCGGGACCGAATACCGCCATGACAGTGACATCATTCATGAGAAGGGGTCCCAAAACCCCCATGTTGAAAATTTGGTGCCAAAATTCCAAAAAATGACTATTTAACGAGCGTGCGTTGCGCAGTTCCTACGCAGGCTCGTAAGTTCGGGAAATTTCAATATTTTCACTCCAGATTTTCAACATTGCCATTTCACCACACCGTCTTATGAGTAGTACAGCTGTCATTTTTCACATCTCACCCAAAATGTGTTTCCGCCCTTGTAGCGCAGAATGGCTCAGTCGGTGTGCGAAATCAATGTATGGGACAAATTAAGAAAATCATAGTGACACTGTTCATGAGCAGAGGTCTTGAAATGGCTATGTTGAAAATTTGGTGAAAAAATTCCTAAAAATGACTGTTTTACTAGCGTGCGTTGCGCAGTTCCTACGCACGCTCATAGGTTTCCGAATTTTCAATATTTCCTCCAGATTTTCAACATTGCCATTTTTCCACACCTTCTTATGAGTAGTACAGCTGTCATTTTCACATCTCACCCAAAACGTTTCCGCTTCATGTAGCGCATACAATGACGCAGTCAAGCAGCGAACTCAGTGTATGGGAACATTAAGAAAATCACAGTGTCACTGTTCATGAGTAGAGATCTTAAAATGGCAATGTTGAAAATTTGGTGACAGAATTCCTAAAATGACTGTTTCACGAGTGTGCGTTGCACAGTTCCACGCTGCGCTCGTAGGTTTCAAATTTTCAATATTTCACTCCAGATTTCAACATTGCCATTTTCCACACCTCCTTATGGAGCAGTACAGCTGTCATTTTTCACATCCTGCCCAAAACGTGTTTCCGCCCATGTAGCGCACAATGGCGCAGTCGGTGTGCAAACTCAGTGTATGGAACACATTAACAAAAGCACAGTGACACTGTTCATGAGCAGAGGTCTTAAAATGGCTATGTTGAAAATTTGGTGAAAAAATGCCTAAAAATGACTTTTACGAGCGTGCGTTGCACAGTTCCTATGCATGCTCGTAAGTTTGCAAATTTAATATTTTCACTCTAGATTTTCAACATGTGCATTTTATTAAACTTCCTTATGAACAGTACAGCTGCAATTTTTCATATGTCACCCAAAATGTGTTATCGCACATGTAGCGCACAATGGTGCTGTTGGTGTCGAAGCAATGTTTAAGACAGATTAAGAAAATCACAGTTACACTGTTCATGAGCAGAGGTCTTAAATGGCTATGTTGAAAATTTGGTGACAAAGTCCATAAAATGACTGTGTTACATAGTGAGCCTTGTGTAGTTTCCACGCATCCTCGTTAGTTCATGACTTTGTAATATTTTCAGTCCAGATTTTCACTAGTGGCATTTTTCAACACTTCCTTATGAACAGTACAGCTGCCATTTTTCACAACATGGCCGAAGTGTGTTTTCACACTTTCAGTGCAGAGATGCGTGGTCGCTGTGGGAAATCATTGTTCGGCACAGATAAAGAAAATCACAGTGACACTGTTCATGATCGGAGGCACCAAAATGCCTGAGTTGACAATCTGCTATAAAATATCCCCAACCTACTTATATAACGGGTGTGCGTTGCACAGTTTCTATGTACGCTCGTGACTTCACCATTTTTTTAAATATTTTTACTACACATTTGCAACATAGCCATTTTTACACCTCCCCATGAAAGAGTACAGCTGTCATTTTTTACATCCTGTTCGGAATATTTTTGCACCTGTGGTGCTAAATCCTCGTAGTCACTGTGCATAAGCAGCTGGCTACTAAACTGATATTCCCCTGTTCGTGAGGTGGGTCACAAAACAAACATGTTGAAAATTTGGAGTTAAAATACCAACGAATGCCTGAGGTGTTAGGCTTTTCAACTAAATCACCAACCCTATAGAGAATGACAGGAATCAGGGTGTGACTTGGGATTCTTGCCTGTGATGCTCATACCATTCCACACCTGCAGTCACTGAGAGGCATCGAGGTATGCCTTGGACTCTTCGACCCCAAACTTCACCCCATTCTCCTATATCGCACCCATCTCACATTTCCTAATGAAATGAAGTGCATAAGGGCCAAAGACCCCAAGGCACACGTGACACTTGTCAGTCTCTGCAGAGTGGGGTGTGGTGAAATGGCATGGCGTTATGCCTGACGACCCAAATGCACACCCCAATGCCTGTCACTCTCTGCAGGGTGGTGGTGGGGTTGGCTTCAGTTCAATACTTCACTGCCATTCCTATTACGCAGCTCTGTAACTTCTACACTACCACTGCCAATGCCAGTAAGCAAACATTTGGCATTAACAAATGCTTGTTTATACTAGGGACACTTTGAGGCCTAAGGGGGTTGACAGTGTCCCTTTAAAGTCACCTTGGTGGTGTGATACCGATGGGTGTCCCCATGCACACAGATGACACCAGTATACACATCAGAAATTGGGGCCTTTTCTAGTACGTCTGGGTGTACTAATGTCTGTCGACTGCCAGTGTTAATTAAACCTATGATTTTCTTCTTTCTGATGGAGACTTTTGTTGAAAAATTACCCCAGTTAAGAAGGGCCAGATGGGTAGTCTGGCTCTTTTTCTTGTAACAGAACCATTCTATATGGCCTTTACCATTACAGTATCTACAGACAGTATCTGGATTATATGGTCTACCCCCTCTGCCTTCTTGTCTACCTGCATTTCTCCCAGAGGGACGTGATGGGGTAAAAGAAGTTGGTCTTACCAGTTGCTGGGTGCGGGTGATGGTCGAGTCTGTTGTCCAGTAATCTTCCTCATTGGTTGGCTGGTTGCCAGGAAATCATCCACCAGGGTGATTGCAACTTCCGCCATTTCCAGATGTTGTTCCCTCACCCAGATCTGGACCTCTGCAGGTAGAATCTGAAGAAACTGTTTCATGACTACAGCCTCAATTATAACCAATAGTGTCTTCCCCCTCTGGTTGCAGACATTTGTTGCAAAGTTCATTCAGATGTGTTTCCATCTCTCTGGGGTATCGTTTCACTGATAGTTTAGTCTTCGGAAGCGCTGCCTGTAAGTTTCAGTGTTAATGTCGAAATGCTTTAGTATTTCTCTTTTGACCAGTTCATATTTCTCGGCGCTCCGATGGTCCATATGGCTGTAGGCTAGTTGGGCTCGACCTATAAGATAGGGAGACAACCTGACCCACCCTCTGTTCTGGAGGCCACCCACATACCTTAGCTACCCTTTCAAAAGTAGTCAGGTAGGCCTGTATGTCATCAGTGGCTGACATTGTTGTCAATTTAATGTCCTTAGGGCTGTCATTTGCACACTCATTGCATCTGTTAGCCCCCAAGTATCTGTAGGGCCCTCGTCGTGTCTGCCCATCTCTCTTCCTGTCGTCGTTGATCCTTCTCCCATAGTTGCTCCATTTCGATCTGCTTTCTGGCAAGCCACTTCGGGAGTTCTCTCTTCTTCTCTGGGGGTTCCTCGACTGGTACTTCCTCTAGTTCCTCTTCTTCTCCGATGTCCTCTTCTTCATTGTCCATTGCTGTTGATTGCTGTTCAGGCTTAGCCCTCAGCTTCCTCTTGAATTCCAGGCTGGGGAACACCTGTTCACCTGTCAGCTCGGCCTGCGCTCTGGTCAGAGTGGGTCGTGTAGGGGTTGTCATGATGACAAAAAAACATACCACCATGCCATGGATTACCTTGGTATCAGGTCTGACACCTACTGGAATCCACCCTGTGGCTAGGACTTCCAGTATCCCACAGCTCACACCAAATGTCGCAGGTACTTGGGTATAACTGGACACAGCAATAGGGTACAACACACACATGCAGTTTGTTTTATTTTATACAAAAGTAGAAAAAATAAATAAATAGAAATAAAATGGTTCAAACAGAACAAGTAAATAAACAATAGCTCAGGGCTATTTCACCTTACGTGAGGTATCTCAAAACAGTTCATCAGCTTTCGTGCTGTTAGAGATAAATTCCTGCTCAGGCACAGGTCCTTCTGCTTACCTTCCTTCAGGTAAGTGAGACTGGCTATCCAGCTAATCTGACTCTTGGTGTTTGAGGAGGGCATATAAAGCCCTCACACCTATGGGAAAGTCCCTCCTATAACATCCAGTTAGTTCTAGAATGGTCCCTAAATAAGAAAACTCCTCCTCTATTACATAATGAGATTTTACTTATGGGAAGTCCCCCTATAGGAAATCATCTTCCTGAGGTCTTGCTAACAGGTCAGCACCTTGTATTCTCTATATGCAAACAGTGCAAACATTTATTTCATTTATTCATGTGCTGTATTGTTACAGCATGCACACTAGCCCTTTAATTTATGTCTCAGGGCTCTATACATAATGGGGCTCCTTTAGAGACCTGCAGTGTCTCTTTATTCTGAAATTTGTTTGATTTCTTTATTGTGTTCAGTTTATCTTGCAGCCTTCTCCTTATTCTGTGGGCTACTTCAACTGTATTGCATTTCCACATACATAGGGATGTTCCTGTCCCTTTAAATCAGTTTCTATGTTGTAGCAGAGCGGCAGACTGCTAGACAGTCATTGTCTAGCTGCTCTGCTTTGGGGCTCTTGTTTGGATTTGGTAAGCCTGCCTCTCTAGCAGCTTAGACTGGCTGTATACATGCTATGGACTCCTCCATGGCTAGCTGGCACCATTCTACAGCATATTTTATACAAAGCCAGCAGCCGGGAGTCCTTATAATACAGGGGCATCAGTAATTATTTACATAAATACGGAGCGGCAGCAAAAGTAAAAGAAATGTTTGCCACTTGGTTCAGACAGTTCCTGCTTCGATGCAGGATTTCTTTGGCATAACATTCTATATAACAGCAGAGCGGCAGCAAAATAATTCAAACAACATAAGCATAATGCCGCTTCATTTGCATCTATCATCCGCCTAAGTGGACAATATTTTGTATTTAACTGCCATTTTAAACATTTCTAAGCATTTCTGCACCATATACATAAAATGTCATAAGCATTAACTTTATGAAGCACTTTATTTTAAAAAAAAATGTACTTTATTCAACCAGCACCTTATATACTTAAAGGCACTTTATATCATTTGTCATTAAATGCACCTTATTTCATTCCTACCAGCTGGCCTTAGGCTGGTACATTATTTTGGTGAGTTCTTGGTGAGGGATGAATATATGGAAATTAGAAATAAAAGTAGTACGGAAAAAGTTTAGTGAGAGATAGAAAAGACTGACGTAGGTGGCCAACCTACGCCAGGGGCGGAAAAAGGTATAGTATAGGAAGATACTCTTGCGCAACAGATTTCAGTAGGAAAAAGAACAAGATAGGAAAGGCCTCCCTCCACCAGGGTTATCAGACTGGTAGAACGCAGTTCTGCCACACAGGCTGACATGGTGATGTATCAGAACACCCATTGGAGGAAGGCCAAGGCAGCTAGATGCACAGTCCTTGCCTGAGGGTACCCCCAAACAGGAGCTATTAAAAACTCTTACAGCTGGGCCTGATGTGGGCAAACATTTGCTCCATATAGCCTATGATGTCTCAGATGCTTTTGCCAGGGCCGCGGATTCTGGCGTCTGTATCAGGAGATACTCATGGCTTAGAGTTCCAGGCTTTGTGAATGATGTGCGACAGTCTATTCTTAATGCCTTATTTCGAGAGCATAAGTTGTTGGGACCTGAGGTCCAGGAAACTCTGACAGCTCTTCAGGTCTCGAGTATGGCCTTGAAGTCTGTGCATTCCCTTTACCATACCCATCTTTTTATTTTAACTTTAATTTTTATTAAGAATTTGCAATATAACAATATTACGTAAAAACTAATATGTAAGAAATGCATTGCCACTGTGTCTCATTACAAGCCATCAATTAAAGAATGTTCCAATTACAAAATATGAACAATACATCCTGAATAGATAGGAGCAACAGATTGTATCATAATACAGGTATAACAGGCCAGGATGATAACTACTGTAGAAGAAGAACTTCATGGTACAAAAGTTGCAGTTTTCGTCATGATATATGCCACCGATCTGCGCCACCTAAGTTCAAAAGCAATATACAAGTTGTTAATAAAAGCTGTGATTTTCTCCATGTGGTAAATATGATTAAATTATTACAAGCATCAGTGGTAGGGGTTTATGGATTTAGCCAAAATTTAGTAATCACTATTTTAGCCGTTGCCAAAAGAATAAGCAAAAACTTTTGGGTGTCAGCGGACCTATATTCGACTGGAAAATCAAAAAAGAAAAACAAAAAGGGGGAGAGACATAGGCCCAGTGATGCAAAGGACTGAGCCACTGGAAGCCTCGCCACACTGGCAACTTGTGTTCAGGAACAACCACGGGTTGTAGAGGGTCGGCTGGGGAAGGGGAGGGCTGGGAGTGAATAGAACGGCCACCAGGCAGCTCTTCTGTTCCAGATTGGGGAGGTAGGCCTCCCCGGCTGTTGGCTGCCACCGAGTGGAGTCTCGATGGTAGCATCGGGCACTGGGAGGATTGGTGCTATGCCGAATGGGTGGATTGGAGCCGTTGTCGATGTTGGCGCCATGTTGGCCGAGGTCCCAGGAAGTAAGGGAGAAAATTGATGGACCCCCCCCCCCCAGAGGCAGGATTAAGACCAACCCCTCACAGGCTCTTCATCGGTGGCTGGGCACATGCCAGAAGTCCTGTGGCAGAGGACACTAGCATCAGGTAAGTCCCAGAGGAGCTAGGTGACGGGGCTGGGGGGGCGGTTGGATGGGGTAACTAGGGGAGAGGAGCAGAAATTACAGGGGAAAAAAACGGGGTAAGATGAACAGAGGGGCTCCAGATCTCCTCCATAGCCACCTGGACCTGCCAAAGAAAAGGGGCTAGAACCAGACAGGACCAAAATATGTGTCCTGTGGAGGGTGGGGAAATGCCGCACTGCCTCCAACAAAATGAGCCTCTGTAAGTTAGATACTTTGCCTGTCGGGTAGGTGTCATAAAAAAGCAAATCACTGTCTTCCAGGCAAATTCACCTCACATATAGGAAAAGGTGACTTTATGAATATATTGTACAAAGAAAAAAATGGAGCACCAAGAAATTTGATGGTGCTATGTAACGAACAAGTCATCGAGATCTCCAACCAAAAGCACCCATCAAAAATGAAAGGACACAAATGGTTCTGTAAAAATTTCCACCATTTAATAAACAGAGCTTATTTAAAAAATCCAGTTACATACAAAAAGTGAAGCGAGAACACTTTTTGTATGTAACTGGATTTTTTAAATAAGCTCTGTTTATTGAATGGTGGAATTTTTTACAGAAACATTTGTGTCCTTTTGTTTTTGATGGGTGTTTTTGTTTGGAGATCTTGGTGAATACATTGTAAAGTCAAAGACCATTGTTAATCTTTAAGGGAGATACCAAGATCTTTTTCCCAGACTAGTTTAATATGGTCCGTGTAGTGGTCAGAAAGGATTTGTAGTGCCCAGTATAGTCGAGATATGAGATGGTTGGTTAAGTCTTCTCCCTGTAGTGTTCAAGCTATCATAGAAATTAAGACGGGAGTAATTTGAAGAGGTTGTTCTGCTTGTGGATCTGCAGTAAGTAATCTCAGGCCTGTAAGTATCGAAAGGTGTGCGTAGAAGGCAGGCGGTAGGCATCTCGTAAGTCATCAAAAATTAGCACTATGGCACCTCTTAGCACCTGTGCCCAGGTTTTTAAACCCAGTCTCGACCACACCTGAAAGGGAGCATCCAACCGGGAGGGTGGGAAGTCTGAGGTCCCAGTAGATGATAGGAGTCAATAGATATAGGGATGTTGGTCCCGTCTGCATAGTAAACAGAACCAAGTGTGCAAAGCATTCGGAGTATATGGATTAGTGGTATAATCAGAAAGTGGGGAAGGGTCCATCGTTAACAGAGATTTATCTAGGGGTGAAGATTTCCTTCTGTAACTTTGAGCGGTTTCCAGTGAGCTGCATAGTTATGGGTAAGCCGGTAAAAGATAGTGTGAAGTTGGGCTGCTTCATGATATAATTGTAAATTAAGCAGAGCTAGATCCCCTTTGCATTTAGAAAGCTGCAGAATTGTATAATGGGCACATTTTTTTTTTACTTTGCCATAAGTATCTAGTGATGTAGTGATAAGTTTGTTCCATGTTCGAAAATAGGCATTAGAGGTAGTGACCAGGAGGGTTTGAGCCAGGTATAGCATCCTAGGGAGCGTGACCATCCTGATGTTCTCAGTACGTTGAATGAGGGGTAGAGGGAGATGAGACCAATGCTCAAGATCTCTACGTAAAGTCTGAGTAAAAGAATCTTTAGAAAGGACTCCCAGATATTTAACCTGAGTTAGGTTCCATTTAAACTGGTATTGATGTCACGTGGGTGGAGAAGGGATGTCGTATATGGGAAGGACCTCTGTTTTTTGTCACATAAAGACTATACCCTGCTAAGCTTCCAAATTGTGTAAAGGTGGACCAGAGAGATGGAAGGGATTGCTCTGGATTGGTTAAGTAAATTAGAATATCATTGGCATATAACGCCAGTTTATGTTCTTTATGCCCCAAGTGTATACCAGTGATTGTGGGATTGTCTGAGCCAAAGACTCTAAATAGAAGGCGAAGAGAAGGGGGGACAGGACATCCCTGCCGTGTCCCCTGTTCAAATGATAGCGTAGTAGATATTTGGCCATTTAATTTAACATAAACCAACGGGTGGTCATATGGCGATTTGACCATGTTAGTGAATTTGATACGGAAGCAAAAATGCGCCAAAACCTCAAAGAGAAAAGTCCATGCCACCCGGTCAAACGCCTTCTCTGCATCCAAGCTAATGAGCAAAAAAGGGAGGTTTGACCGAGCAGCGTGGTATAAAACATGTAGACATCTTTTAATGTTTTCCTCAGTCTGTCAGGAAGAGATAAATCACATTTGGTCTCCATCTACGAGCTGTGGAATAAATTGCTCTAGGCATTTGGCAATAACAGAAGTAAAAATGTTGCAGTCTACATTCAAAACTGATGTAGGGCAGTACAAGGTACATAAAGTTGCATCTTTGCCCAGCTTCAGGATAGATGAGATAGTAGCCTGTCACCAGGCTGGAGGAATCAAACCATCTGGAAGGGCCTCATTACAGACAGGTTGGGGGATTAAGCAAATGGTTTTGGAAAACATTTTGTAAAATTCTGCAGTATAACCATCTGACCTGGGGCTTTTATTGTTTTTAACGGCCTTAACAGTTGTTACCAATTCCAGCTAAGTCACATAACATTCAGGC
The DNA here is from genome assembly GCA_016271365.2 of Neoceratodus forsteri. Taxonomy (NCBI): domain Eukaryota; kingdom Metazoa; phylum Chordata; order Ceratodontiformes; family Ceratodontidae; genus Neoceratodus; species Neoceratodus forsteri. The sequence goes on along the minus strand of CM057450.1, from coordinate 1,519,864,625 downwards.
ATGAGAAGTTGCTAGGGTGGGAAGGTGCAGGGGTTGCAAGTAGTTTTGAATATCCTCGGAGGGGCTTATTTATGCTCAGTATAAAGCAGCATAATACTGCCTCAACACCTCCAAAATGTCATCAGGAGTGGTAAGTAGTTGACTGGTCACAGAGTGTCTAATACGTTACCATGGTTTGCACCACACATTGCCAAAGTCATTAAGCAAGGATTTTAGCAGCCCTTGCACCGCCTTCACAGTATTTATACCTGAGGTAGCGGAGTGCCATCTCTGTCTGCATAGTCAGAATTTCCTGTATTTTATTTTTAGTGTAATCCAGTTCAGGTTGGACTGCACAGTGTCCCTTCTGTTCCCTAGATTTTTTTAAATAAGTATATTTTATTAATTCCCCCCTGAGGACCACTTTTAGAGTATCCCAAAGAGTAGCCAAGGATATCTTTGCTCATCTGTTCTCCACAATTATCCGCTGAATTTGAGTTGTGACCCATTGTTTGAACTCTTTATTGTTTAAGAGATAATTATTAAAGTGCCAAAGACGGGGACCTTCTTTAGAACGCACTTGTAGATCCAGAGATAGCAAGGCATGGTCCGATAGTAGGATAGAATCATAGAAGTTGACAGCAGATAAGGACCACAACACCCATCCAGTCTGCCCATTTCTTTTTCTACCTTATAAATGTGCCATTGGTCTTTGCTCTGTCAATGGCCTATTTATTCATACTCATTTGTATTGCTCCCTTATGTCTATCCCATGCCAGTTTGAAGTCCTGCACTGTATTCATATCCACCACTTCCTGAGGTAGGCCATTCCATGCATCCACCACCCTTTCTGTGAAAACGAACTTCCTCACATTACCCCTTAATCGGCCTCCCTCTAATCTCATGCTGTGTCCTCTTGTCCTGCTATTTTTCTTATATTGAAACATGTTAGACTCTTTCACCTTGTTAATGCCCTTAAGGTGTTTGAATGTTTCTATCATATCACCTCTCTCTCCTTCCTTTGCTCTAAGGTATACATGTTGAGCTCTGTTAATCTGTCCTCATATGTTTTCTGATGTAGTCCTTGCAACATTTTGGTTGCCCTTCTCTGGACTGCCTCAATTTGGTTAATGTCCTTGTGAAGGTGTGGCCTCCAGTACTGCACACAGTACTCCAGATGGGGCCTAACCAGTGTCTTGTAAAGAGGGATTATTACCTCCCACTTCTGACTTGTGATACCCCTACCAATACACCCTAACACCCCCCTAGCCTTCCCTATTGCTTTAGAGGTCTGCTTGGATGATTTCAGATCATTGGTGATGATGATGATGATGCCCAAGTCTCTTTCTTCTCTTCTGACTGCCAGCAATTCCCCTCCCAGCCTATAGGTGGCTTCAGGGTTTCTCTTCCCTATGTGCATGATCTTGCACTTCTTGGCATTAAACCCCAGTTGCCACTCTTCCAACCATTTTGCTAGTTTATCCAGATCTCTACTCATTCTGCCCACACCATCTGGATCATCTACTTTATTGCAGATCTTGGTGTCATCTGCAAACAGACAAACCTTACCTTCCAGTCCACCTGCAATGTCACTGATGAAGATATTGAAGAGGACTGGCCCAAGGACTGATCCCTGAGGTACCCCACTTGTGAACTGCATCTTTTCTGATTGTATACCATTTACCACCACTCTCTGTTTTCTGCCCGTCAACCAGTTTGCCACTCAGTTGACCCACTTCTGACCCACCCCGAGCCTACCCAGCTTATTAGTCAATCTTCTATGTGGAACAGTATCGAAAGCTTTGCTGAAGTCAAGGTAGGCGATATCAACTGCTCCCCCTTGGTCCACCACTCTGGTTACCCAGTCAAAGAAATCTATGAGATTAGTTTGACAGGATGGGATCAATTGTACAACACTGAATGAGGTGAGCGTGTTCTTTTTTTATTTTTGTCAACTTTCTTTATCGCCGGCATCCCAGGGCATCTCTCAGGTGAGCCCCACCTGACCAGGCCACCTACTGCCCACCTGAAACCTCCCCAACCAGTGAATCAGGGACAGAAACCCCTCGCCCCCTCGGGAGAGCCAGTCAGGGAAAGTCCAGTGTTGGGCATGTGGGCCCTGATCTCTCGAGGCCACTGTTGCCTCCCTGTGAGCCAGGGTTTTTTCCTTGCTGTGTCCCAGGAGCGTGGATGTGCAGTGGCATCAGCTCGCGATGGGCACGCTCTCGCACTCATGTGAAGACACCCGCCACAGCCACCATACCCCAAGTGCTGCTTGCACAAGCTACTTTGCCCCAGGAGCCGCTGGAGCTATGCAGAGCATACCCCACCCACCCCAGGAGAGGAGAACAGTCCAGTGGACACTCGATCCTGCTTCTCCCTGTCCGACCCCCAATGACCTGAGTCATCTCTCGAACCCGGGTCACTGGCATGGCATGAGGTGTGGCATACAGCGCCTCAACCATCAGCGCCACTGGGCCAAGTGAACGTGTTCTTTAGAAATTAAAATCCAATCTATACGTGAAGAGAGGGCATGAGGAGCAGAATAATGAGTATATGTCCAGTCTTTGGGGTGAGAATACCTCCAGGCATCAATCCATCCCGTCTCTCCAAGGTAGGTTTTCTTGAGGCATTGGACTGGGGTGTAACGGGAGGGTCTAGGATTAGTAGTATCCTTATTATCCAAAATCATGTTAAATTCTTACCCCAGTATCAGAACACCACTCTGGAAAGCGGTGATCCAATGGAGGAGATCCCTGATAAAATGATGGGGTGGAGCCAGGGGGATGAACAGACTAACTAGTGTAAGTTGTTGTTCCAGGTAAACTCCTTTAGCCATAGCCAGACAACCTGCAGCATCTGTTTCGGTAGCAACTACTTGAAAGGGGGTACTGCAGGGGATCAGGAGAGCTGTGCCCCACTGCTTACCCTTCTAAAAGGCAGAAGCCACAACCTCTGAAAAACCAAAGGACGCTAATTTAGAATGTTCCTGCTTAGATAAATGGGTTTTCTGCAATAATATAAAAAACGGTTTATGTTTCTTAATAGCTGTTAATATTTTGGATCTTCTAACTGGATGATTAAGGCCATTAACATTTTGCGAAAATATTCTCACTGATTGAGCCATGGGGATTTAGGGGAGCCATATCCAATGTCTTGGCTGGTCATAGGAGAAGAGTCTGATATCTGCAGCAAGGACAAACCTAGTCCACATTGGTATTTGGTCTAGATAATATAACTGTAGATGGGTGACATACATGTTAAAAAGAGTGGTAATATTTTTTCTGAACATCAAACTGGTAAAGGAGACAATATCAAAAAAACAAGTACACCGTTCAGAAAAAGTTACCCTTTTCCCTTCCAAAGGGAAATGCCCCACTGGGCTGGACTCCAAGTTACTTTTCCTGGCAGCCCCCACCATTGCCTTCCCTCTGGCCTTGCTGTTCAACCTTTCCTTCTCTCTTGCTACTATTCCAACTAAATAGAAACATGCCAGAGTCACCCCCCTGCCGAAAGGTGGTGACCCTTCCTCCCCTGGAAATTACTGCTCTGTCTCACTCTAGCAAAACTCCAAGAACACTTGGTCCTCTCCCAGCTTACCTTCTTCCTTGACTCCACCTCCTTCTTTACACCCTGCCAGTCTGGTTTTCAGAAGTCCCACTCCACCACCACTTCCCTCATGAGGTTCACAGATTCCATCCTCACCAGTATGGGTCAGGGCCACACCACCTCCGCCATCTCTGTTGACCTTGCAAAGGCTTTCAACACAGTTATCTCACCCCATCCTCCTTTCCAAGCTCTCCCTCGCTGTGCTATCCAGGGAGGCTACCAGTTGGTTCCACTCCAATCTAGTAGGCAGGAAACAGTCTGTCAGGATTAGTAACTCCCATCTCTTCCTCCCTCCCCGTCTCGGCTGGTGTCCCCCAAGGCTCAGTCCTTGGCCCGCTACTGTTCTCCATCTTCCTCAGTGATTTGCCCTGTGCTTGCCCCCACACTTCCATTCATATGTATGTGGACGACACTGTCCTGTTCGCATCCAGACCCTCAACCTCTGATGTGGCAGCCAGACTTCAGCATGACTTCGATGATGTACAGCTATGGCTTCGCTCAAATCAACTCTTCCTAAATGCCAAGAAGACTGTCTCCATGACCTTTGGAACAAGGTAGAGACTCACTCAGCTCCCCAATCTCCCCAGCTTCCACACCCTGGATGGTACTAAGTTGGAGGACTGCACCTCCTTTAGATACCTCGAGGTTTGGCTTGACCAGCACCTTGACTTTTCTGTACATATCGATACCATTCACAAGAAGCTGCACCCCAAGCTGGGTGCCGTGTATCACAATCGTGGATGTATCCCGCTGCAGGCTCACCGCGCAATTGTACAGAAAATGATTCTCCCAATTATTGACTATGGGGACGAGTTCTACAGTGCCACCCCCGAAACTTCCTTAACCAGACTGGATACCCTCTTCTACTCATTCTGCTGCTTCGCCCTTGACTGTCCTTCCAGCACCCATCATTGTGACCTCTACCAATATCTGTGCCTCCCCTCTCTTCAGAACAGAAGGCTGTACCACTGTGCCAGGCTTACAGCCAAGTTCAGACACAGTCCCTGCCTCCGTACCTCTTCACAGCCCTATCCTTGCCGCCCCATGCACTCCCTCAGGCACCATGACACCTTCTCCTTTGCTATCCCGCATAAGACCACCACTGCAGCGGCCTCCTCCTACTGCATGCCTAAATTGTGGAACTCGCTCCCCTTGGCCATTCGTCACGCCTCCACCGCACAACACCTCAACTCCCTCATCAATGCCCACTTCAGCGCCACATGCTCACGCAGCTAATTCCCCATTCCCTAACCCAGGCCTGAGCACTTACTCTCCGGATTGTCAAAGCTGTCACCTTGCTGCCGGACTGCAACTTACTGGCCAAGTTCTTTTGAAAACGTTGCTACTCATCCGTGTCCGTATTGTATCAAAAGCAATTTCCTAATCCTATTTGTATAGCATCATCATTTTCTGATGTTCCTGTGTACTATGTACTGTTCCTTCACTATATGCTGTATATTATTTTGTACTAAATATTATTTGTACTATCTCCAAGTCTGTGTACCACATATGGTCCCATTCAGTGTATGCTGTATATTACTGGTGCTGTCTTCATGCCCCCAATAAAACTTTTAAATAAATAAATAAACATTGCAGGCTCTAGTCTTCAAATCCGTAGGACATACAAGCCTCAAAAGGCAATAGCAAAGTGACCATAAAACTATCAAACAAGACTGAACAATGAACAGCATTAAGAATATACATCACAAGTCATAGAACAGGGTACAAAACCACGCACAGTGTGAGACCAAATAACAATAAGAGCAAAACTGTGTACAAACCAGAATACTACCGTGTACAAAAACATTGTATAAATAGATAATAAAACTACATAGAACAGATTATTAATACTAACTGGGCTTCCAAGGGAGAAATAAGAAGCTGGGCATAGATATCGAGGTGTGGTCTATTCCAGCAGGGAGATAAGAAAACCACATAAGGCGGCAAGCCTCCCTGGTCAAGAAAAAACTCAGATCAACTAGGGAAAGGGAAGTCGGGATGACGTATACCACGAGGGCCCCATATAGCTGTGTAAGCCACAGGCAAATAGGGCATATCAACATATGACAGTGTTCACTTGCCCACTAGTGATAAAGCATGGTCATAGGTAACTGATCCTGAAGTGCTTTGTTTCAATCAGAGAGCTCAGGTCATGGGATCTAATATAGTTAGTGATCCTTCGCCCCAATGCCAGTCTCAAAGAGATAAATCAATCAGTCAATCAAATCTTTATTTATCCAGGCGGACACCGTTGAGCAAGCTCATTTGCAAGGTGGACCTGCATCACACAAGGTCAAAAACAATACACGTAGACACACATAAATACAGGAATTACAACAGTACATGGGAAGAAAAAAAAAACAATATAATGAACTGAATAACCGTAAGATCAGATAAAAGGAATTACATTACAGATATTCTCTCATAAGTGCAGGCAGTACAGAAGTACATGTGGGTAGACCAGAAAAAATAGACTAAGTAAACAGTAAGAGACTGTGGTCCATGAGGCACAAGTTAGGTGCATACGAACATATGAAATTTGATAGCAGATAAAGGCCTAGAGGTCTATCAAGTCTGCTCGAATGTGCAGCTAGCACCCTTTATTCTGCAGCTGCCCTTCCCTTCCACCCTTCCCTTCTAATTATATACATGGCATGGAGATGGAGTGGGTGAGTCTCGAGGAATAGGGTGCAAAAGTGGGGAGGTTGGGGCAGAGGCAAAAAGTTCTAATTGTGGCACTGTGCCGAATACTTTCTTTTACTTTGTGGCTAAGTGATGTAATGGTTGGAGGTTTGTTGTGACACTGTCTATCCTTAAGCCTTAGCTATTTGGGATGGCAGAGCTGCAGTCACAACTCTAAAGGAGCTGGGTATGGACAATGTTTTTGGAAGCGTTGACGACCTGGTTGCTGAAGGTGCGTACAATTATAGGCTGGGTTGTTGGAGAGTGTGCAGTACTAAAGAAGGAAAATCCGATTATGGCTTCGCAGAGGTGGCTTCTGTTCGTAGAACGGTGGAGCGGCTTCTGGGTTGACGACCGCTGGAGGCCAAATCCTTAGCTGCTTGGGATGATTGCGCTGCGGTCACAGCTCTCCAGGAGCAGCATACGGACAGTGGCTTCTGGGGGCGCTGGTGCTGTAGGAACATGCGACATCCAGGCTGGGGTGCTAGAGACTTCACGGTACTAAAGGAGCATAATCCGACTATGGGTACTTGGGGGCGGCTAAGTGGACATCGACCGCTGGTGGCCATGAATCATGGGGCATCTACACTGGATACTCTAAGGGGTCATATGGCGCTATGGAAGGGGAGTAGAGGGAAGAGGTAGAAGTGAGGGAAAGAATGGGTGGAGTAAAGAACCAATCGGAGTGTGCTCGGCAAAGGCACTCATGCTCCGATAGGTTTATGGCTTTAACTTATCTCTATGAAACTTGGAACCGGACTAGTGGACTCGGGCATCAGCTTCTGGAGCGCCGGTGACCGTGGATCGTGCGGCGGTTGGGCAGAGAGCCCCTAGAAGGGTGGGGAAGCCTTAGATCATAGACAGTGGAAACAGTGGCATATCTCTCTAATTGATTTTGCATATAAAGTCTTAAATGCTGCAACGCTTACTGGAGATCTTAATTTCAGAGATTTCTGTATTTCGTTCCAGAGAGTTGGCAGCGAGAAGCTTATGGCCGCTCTCCCAAGGCGTATGCGGACCCTGGGGATCTTCAGGGAGATTAGGGAGCAGCTCCTTAAGGCATAGTTTCAAAGTTCGCTTAAAGGCAGTAGGTCGAAGGTATAGTGTGGTAATTGGCGAGTAATAGCTTTTAATGTCCATACTGCGGCATTTCTGTTTCGTCTGTATTGTAGGGAGGTCCACCCCACAGCGGTGTATAGGGAGCAGTGGTGGGTAGAGGAGGGGAGGCCGGTGATGAAGCACAATGCTCTGTGGTATAGGACGTTCAGCTTATCCAGGTATGAGGCGTTGCACTGACTGTAGATGAAGTCGGCGTAGTCTAGTAAGGAGATGAAAGTGGTCTGAACAAGCTGTTTTTTTGCTTCAGAAGTCAGAAGGCGGTTTACTCGGTGGAATAGCCCCAGTCTCTGCTTTAGCTTTTTCACCATATCCTCCAGGTGTTCCCCAAAGCAGAGTTTGTGGTCTAGCCAAACTCCCAAATTTTAAAATTTGGGGACAAACTCCAAGTTTCCCCCCAGTAAGGTGGTAATAGGGGGTAAAGTGCCACTAGTCGGGTAAGACTGAGAGTTGCCAGGGGAAAGGATCATTGCCTTGGTTTTTTTAGCATTGAGGAGTAGCGTTTTGTTAAGTAGCTGATATTGAAGGATGTTGAAGTCTTGTTGCAGACCTGTACAGGCAGCTTCAGGTGTTGATCGGCTTAGGTATAGTACTGTGTCATCCGCGAACAGGTGAATACTGCCTTTTTTTATGCCGAGGTCTATGCTGTTAATGTATATAGAGAAGAATATTGGGCCCAGGATGGAGCCCTGGGGGACACCTCTTACTAGTGGTTTAGAGGGTGATAGCTCCCCTTCTGCTTTAACCTGCTGGTGCCTATCCATTAGGTAGTCCTGGAACCATCCAATGGAAGTGGAGTCTAGACCTAAGGCTTTTAAAGAGGATAGAAGAAGGGAGTGATCGACAGTGTCGAAAACCCTACTTAGGTCAAGGAAGACAGCGCAGATGAATTTTTTGCTTTCAAGGTAATGTTGCCAATCGTTTGTTACCTTGGCCAATGCCATAACTGTACTGTGGTTCGTTCGGAAGCCTGACTGTAAAGGATTTAGGAAGTTTGTCTTTTCCAAGAAGACTCGTAGCTGGGCATTCACTATTTTTTCTAGCAGTTTAGATGGTATAGGGAGTAACGAGATTGTCCTGTAGTTATTTAGGTTACAGGCATCCCCAGATTTAAATAGCGGAATAATGTGGGCAGTTTTCCACACATTAGGAAGAATCCCCTGGGATAGTGACAAATTGAATAAATGAGTAATGGGCACTGCCAGTACATGCCAGGCCACCTTTATGAAGTAGGGATCTAACGAGTCCACCCCTGCGCTTTTCTTGGTATCCAAGTGAAGGAGTAGCTCTTTGACTTCTTTTAAAGTAGCAGGTGAGAATGAGAAGGTAGCATTTGTTAGATTTGGCTCAGGTGGCGGTGCATGCATCAGAGAGCGCAGGTTGCAAGCAGGCGAGTTATCGAAGACTAATCCAGCTGAGGCGAAGTGATTATTGGATGCTTGCAAGCTTTCCTTTTTATCGCTGAGAAAGTCATTGTTTGAGGAGGTTTTAGAGGGGAGTGCGCTTCCTGACATGTGACCAGAGAGGTCTTTTATTGTGGACCAGAGTTTGGTTGGACAAGTTGAGGCGGCATCTAGCTCAGTGCGATAGAAGTTGGACTTTGCCTCTCCAATTAACCTTGTGCAGGAGTTCTTGGCAGATCTGAAAAGACACCAGTCTTTTACAAGATGTGATTTACGAGCAATTTTCCAAAGTTTGTCCCTTTTTAGTAATGCGGCTTTAAGGTCTGGTGTAAACCAGCAATGAATTCTAGGCTTTAAACGAGATTTGACCAGTGGAGCATGGGTATTGAGGGCATGAGTTAATATTTCTTGGAATATGGTGTATGCATCGTTCACTAATTTGGCAAGGAAGAAGCTCTGCCAAAGTGGAGAGTGTTTAAGATCATTGGTATAGGCATGTGGGTTGAAGTTCCGCTTTGATCTCTTAGTAGAGAATTTTGAGGTAGATTTGGGCATAGGATTTGTTCTCACACCAGCAATAAAACAGTGGTCGCTGATGTCGGCGTGGAAGATACCAGCATGTGAGTAGAGATGTGGTTTGTTTACTAATAGGACATCTATTTACTGGGTTTTTCTTATTGATGCGTGTTGGTTCATTGATAAGCTGTGAGAGTCCATGAGTGTCACAGAGGGATTTGAGAGGTAGTGAGGCGCTGGACAGCCAGTCGTAATTAAGGTCTCCAAGTATTATAGTTTCTAGGTTGCTAGAGTCCAGCATAGAAGATAGGTAAGTCAGGAGCTGAGGGTGGCCTGTAGCAGCCGATGATACGGATGGCTGACGTAGGAGTGATTTCAATTTTTAGGGATAAGCATTCGTAAGCGTTGGCATGCGAGGAGGAATCAAGTATGGAGACTGAGAATTTGTCCTTGATGTAGATGACGGCTCCGCCACCTCTAGTTTGTCTGTCAGTTCTGAACAGTAGGTAGTTGGGTATTCCGATCTTCTTGTCGGGTGGCTGGCTGTAGACAAGACTCTGAAATAACAAGCACGTCAGGATCAGTGTGGGAGATCCAAGCTTGGATGGAGGAGAATGTTTTATAAGGCTACATGCATTGACATGCATGAAGCTAATTCCTTTTATCTAAGAGAGCTCAGATGGTGAGGTGATGTTGATCATGGGTCCAGGATTGAGCTCAACGTTGCCTGAGCATAGTAATAGCAGGAGTACAAGTTTTCTCAGGATCACAAGGGAAGTTTTGAAGATTTTTGATTTTTTCCAGGTAGATGTAGTAACCGAGTAAGTTTACGTGGGCATATTATTAGACTTATGCTGACCTACCATTATGTAGCACAGGACCCTTGCTGTGAAGTACCTTGGTGTCAGATCACTGTAGGAAAGTAGCCAATATCTTTCAGCTGAAATTTGGCTGCTTGATGCACATCGGATATGCCACCCGCATTATAAATACTATATGCTAGAGTGAGACATAATGTAAGAAAAAAAAATAGTAACTGCAGAGCATGTTATAACAATATAAACATTAGAGCCACCTCTGCTAGAAATTTCACAGAAAATAGACACCTCTTGTAATCCAGTCACTGACAATGTCATTCTCCCCCTTCTCCCAGTCCTTATAGCACATTGCAGCAACTCGAAGGTGCTTAAATGATAAAGTACCCAGAGCAGAAACATTAATGGCTTGGACAAGGGGAAAACACACAAGGTGTAGTGCACATTACATAGATACATAGACAGTGTTGGCAGATAAGGGCCTATGGCCCACCCAGTCTGCCCATTTGAGCTTGTAAGTTCAGTTTATGTTTTCCTAGAAGTCTGTTGCCCCTTACCCCTGACCTCCAGAATTCCTTTATGTCTGTCCCATGCATTCTTAAATCCCGTGATTGTTTCAGCCCCCACCACTTCCTCTGGCAGGGTGTTCCACTTGTCCACCACCCGTTCTGTGAAGAAATTCTTCCTCATGTTTCCTCTGAATTGTCCTCCCTCCAACTTCATCCCATGCCCTCTAGTCCTGGAACATCTTTTTCGCTTAAAAATAGTGTATTCCTGCACCCTGTTCCTCCCTGTGAGATACTTGTATGTCTCTATCATATCCCCTCGCCCTCCTCTCCTCCAGGGAGTACATGTTCAGTTCCTTCAACCTGTCTTCATAGGACTTGTGATGCAATCCATGCACCATCTTTGTTGCCCTCCTCTGAACCTTCTCTACCCTGTCTATGTCCTTACGTAGGTATGGTCTCCAGAACTGTACACTGTACTCCAGGTGGGGCCTCACTAGTGTCTTGTATAGCGGAATTATGATCTCCTTTTCATGCTGGTGATGCCCTGCCTATACATCCCAGCATCCTATTTGCTTTACCTGCTGCCTTGTCACACTGTTTCCCTACCTTGAGGTCATCAAAGATGATAACCCCAAGATCCCTTTCCTGCTTGGTGCATTATATCCTCACCCCCAACTGATATATTGTGCCAGGGTTTTTGTGCCCCATATGCATTATCTTGCACTTCTTTGCATTGAATTTCAACTGCCAAACCCTGACCATTCTTCAAGTTTCTGCAGGTCCCTTCTCATTCTGTCTACACCCTCTGGTGTGTCTACTCTGTTACAGAGCTTTGTGTCATCAGCGAACAGTGAAATTCTGCCTTCTGGGTTCTGTGCAATGTCACTGATGAAGATGTTGAATAGGACCGGTCCCAGCACTGATCCCTGTGGTACCCACTGGTCACTCTTCTCTGTGGAGTGACAGCCATTTACCACCACCCTCTGTGTCCTGCCACACAGCCAGTTACCTACCCACCACACTACTGTCCTGCCCACACCCATATTCCCCCAGTTTGTGTAATAGTCTTCTATGTGGCACAGTGTCAAAGGCCTTGCTGAAGTCCAGATAGGCCATGTCCACTGCCCTCCCCTGATCCACCTCCCTAGTCACCCAGTCAAAAAATTCAACGAGGTTGGTCTGACATGACCTCCTCCTGGTGAAACCATGCTGCCTTGGGTCCTGTAGTCCATTGACAACCATATGTTCCACCAATCTCTCCTTCAGTAGTGCTTCCATGATCTTCCCCACTACCGAGGTGCGGCTGACTGGTCTGTAGTTCCCTGCTTCCTCTTTGTTCCCGCTTTTGTATAAGGGGACTACATCTGCTGTCCTCAGTCTTTGGGTACTCCTCCTGTTTCCAGTGATCAAGCAACAGGATAGCCAGAGGTTCAGCCCACCACCTCTCTTAGTTCTTTAAGGACCCTGGGTGCACCCCTGCCTGGCCCCATTGCTTATCAACTCTTATTACTTCCATTTCCTTCAGGACCCTTTCTCGTAAGGGACTTGTGTCCATTTCTGCACCATTCTCACCCCTTGTACTCCTTCAGACCCATTACCCTCCTCTTCCTCAGTAAAGACTGAGCAGAAATACCTGTTCAATATGTCAGCTTTACTGTTGTCATCCTCCACGCCGCCCCATCCTTCCCCTTCAGTCTCACTATCCTCCCTTTGTCTTTCTTTTTTCACTTATGTACCTGTAAAGGTTTTGTCCCTCTACCCACTGATTTTGCAATGTGTTCTTCTGTCTGAGCTTTGGCTTCCCTTACTGACCTCCCTGCCTCCCTTTGCTTCTCCTGGTACTTCTCCCTATCCCCTTCTGCCTGTGTCTTTTTGTATTGCCTGAATGCAATCTTTTTGGCTTTCACTTTCTTTGCTACTTCTTTGGAAAACCATAATGGTCTCCTCTTCCTTTTCCTCTTGCTAACCTGCTTAATGCATAATTCTGTTGTTCTTGTAATCCCCATTTTAAATACTGCCCACTGTTTCTCAACCCCTGATTCCTGTCCCATTCTCCTTAATGCCTCTTTCAAGTATCTCCCCATTTTCCCAAAGTCTGCCCCCCTAAAATCCAGGATACGGGGTTTTGTGTGGTTTGGTTCTGCTCTTTCTGTGATTTCAAACCACAATGACTGGTGGTCACTGTTCCCCAGGTGCTCCCCCACTGTTACCCCCATCACACTGTCCCTGTTTGTGAGCACAAGGTCCAGTATTACCTTCTGCCGAGTTGGTTCCATGACCAGTTGCTTGAGGAAGACACCCTGAAGGGAGTCCAGGATAAATCTGCTCCTAGTCGATGCTGCTGCTGGGATGCTCCAGTCCACGTCTGGAATATTGAAGTCTCCAACCAGTACTACTCGCTCTTGTCTGCCATCCTTTGGATGGCTAGCATCAGCTCCCTATCTGTTTCTTCCTCTTGGGCTGGTGGTCTATAGACCACACCTGTGCGGATGGCTGTTCCCATTTTCCTTTCCAGCTTAACCCACAGTATCTCTCCCCCATTTTGTTCCTCCTGGATCTCTGTGGCCCTTATGTCATTTTTCACATACAATGCCACTCCTCCTCCCTTCCTGTCTGCTCTGTCTCTTTTGAATATGTTGTAGCCAGGTATGGCTAAAAGATATGCAATGTTCTGTAGCAATGAGCAAGACAGTTAATAACAGCATCTTCTGATGACCAGTTCGGGTAATACCCTGTCCTATATATGGAAGCAGTCTGAAGTAAAAGATCTGGGCTGCACAGTTCCTGCTGCCGGTATGGCAACCTAAATGGGGGGGCCAGGAATCTCTGAGTTGGTTGCCATGGACAGTTAAAAGTCAAAAGATGTAAGAGCTAATATTGAACAAAGATACAATGGCATGTAGCACCGGGGAGAATCCTCAATAAAACTCAAGATAGAGTGGAAGCGGGGCAAATCAGAGGGGGAATAAAAAATTAGAACAATCTCACCCAGCAAAATTCAGGTTGCATCGTCTTATTGGGTAGTACGTGAGTCTCTGGCTTCCCGGAATGACAAGCATGGCACTCACCACACGTTGCATAAAGGACCAAATCACAGTCTTATCTTTGTACTATAAAGCAACTTTACTCAGTGCATAAGTACATCCCTTCCAGGTACAGGATACAGAGTGCAGAAAAACCTTCTCACATTTGATCCAGTCGTGGGGTATGTCAAAGATAATGCCCTCTTGTGTGGACTTCGTTTTATAGCAAGTGACGTAAAACGTGCTGTAATCACATGTCTCCTCAATTTAAAGTGCTAGTGCTTAAATACATTCATAGCTGTGCTTATAACAATAAATAACAGTGTGTAGTCCACCTCAACAAAGTGCATTTACAAAACCATTCCCTCCCTTATATTGAATACATATATGCTGTCTCTTTTATACATTATAATTCTCTTATACTCCGCAAGCCATGCCTGTCTCCACCTCTCGGGCCTAATGCAACATTTTCTATGCCTATGAATTTAATTGTATGATCTTTCTTATTTTCCACCTCCTTCATGTGTATTGCTAGTACATATTCCATATTGCCATTCCGAATGACCCTCAGGTGCTCGCTTATTCTTTCCTTCCACTTTCTTTTTGTTTTCCCTATGTAGTAGGCCTCGTATGTACAGAATGCCATATATACTATGTAGGTAGTGTTGCAATTTATGAACTGGTTAATGTTACACATCCTGTTGTCATAGGGATTTCTAAACATGCTACTGTACATTCATACATTTCCTGACAGAACTTACAGTTCCCACATTTTTCAGCATTCTTGGGTGTGAGAGGGTTTAATAAGGCCCTGCCCCATTTGTTACTTGGAAAGAGTTTAAACACAAGGGTCTGTTCTGTCCTCTCCTTTTCTGTCTCTTCTCTGTCTAGTTGCACAACCACATTTTCTGGTGAGACCTAGGAACTGTTTACTCTGACGGTTTTGCATTCTCCTCCTCTCGCTATCTCTCTGCCTTCCCTTGCCATTTATGTCTCTTCTTCCCCCCTTGCATATCTGCAGTTATAAAAAATATATGTGAATCTCTGTGTAAAACTGTATGTGAAACTGGGATCCCTTTGTTTAAAACTTTATGTATTTATACTGTTGAAATGATTGCAAAAACTGGAATCAAGGAGTTAACCTGAGATGCTGGTTTGAAAAATATTTCCAGAGCTGTCAACAAGAGGTCAGTTCTGGGTCACACAGTGTTCTTTTTGCTGCTCCTGCTGAAACTGACAAGAACACTCTGTGAGAAGCAGAATGTTCTCTTAACAAGATCCCTGCAAAGACTTGTTATAAAAAGAGCTGCAATGTTTTGCAAGAGGGAGAAACAGAGACTGAGATAGGAAATTGAGAATAAAAACTCAGAAGAACTCTGCTTTCTATGTTTGTACTTCAATTGCAAATAGTTATACAGAACAATTTTTATTTTCTATTTTGCTGTTATTAATAATAAAACGCTATCTGTGAATTTTGAAACTGCTCCTGGTTTTCCTATGCTTCCTGACCTGTGCCTCAATGACATGGGGAAGGGGGTTAACCAGTTTCTCGGTTTTTCAATTTCTAATACAGACCTGACTAGGATGTCTCTCAAATTGCTAGCCCATCTGTAAGCCATCCTGGGTGGAACTCTTGCTGTTTATATCAGTCTGGGATCAGCCCCCAGTATGTGCCAGTGTATGAGAATTACTTCCCTGACAGTCTCTGATCTCACTTTATATGTTTGGAGTTTATTTGGTTACACGTTTCCCTGTCTCTGGGTTCCTCACTGTCTTTCATGAGAGTTTCCCTGCTGACATGCTCGCATGCTTTCCTTGCCTTGTGTACTGTGTTATCAGAGGAGCCTCAGGCCCTGAAGTGATGCTCCTGATTATCCAGCTCCCTTATTGCATCTGCTTCGTTACTGCAATTCCTCTTGATTCTGTAAAATTGACTTTTCTGTATATTTGCTATGGTGTAGCAGGGATGACAACTGCTAGCCAGTAGGATTGTATTTAGATCAGTGGGCTTCCTATATAGGGAAGTCACCGGTTCACCTGTAGTGTCTCTTCTAATATTGAGATCTAAGAATGTAATCTCTTCCTTACTTGCTTTAAGTGCAAATCTCAGGTTAGCATTTGAATTATGCAGGTATTCCACAGATTTCTCCAATTCACAGCTGTCTTCCACAGTGCTATTTTGGACCAGTAGGAATTGCAGTTCTTGTCCCAGATGACTCCCTCTTCCCAGAACCCCAGATAAAGATTTGAATAATTGGGGGCAAAACTGGACTCCATTGCAGTACCCTTTATCTGGTGATAGTTGGTGTTCCTAAATCAAAAAAAGTTTCCTTCCAATGCAATCCTGGATAGCTCAATCAGAAACTCAGTATCTGGTCTGGTGTTTTCCCCTCTTTTCCTTAGATAATGACGTAATGCTCTGAGACCCCCATCATGTGGTATATTCGTATACAGTAACTCTATATCTAGAAAATGCTGAGTATAAGAGAGTATTTCTGGATTTATACCCTTGGAGCATATAAAGACAAGGGGTTGAATGATCATATAGCGTTAGAGCCTTTTCTAAAAACAGGAGAATGTTATAGTCAAAACTGCATGTGGCGCTTGTTATTGTATTTTCCAGGCACAAATGGAGAAGATCAAGAATGTGAATGAAGTGGCAGTTTCCATTTCTGGCATACACTCTTTTATAGCTCCACACACCATATATTTACATATGCAAGGTACACACATCTTTGGACCCTATGATGTCAGACATAGTGACCCTGTGTTCTGCTGGACATTTCCCCAGCTTAAATGGTCGACAAATAATCCAGTTAAAATTCCCCACATAGTGTGCATTATGTCCATCCTTTTTTTCAATATGAATATAACGTTGGGTTTAGACATCCTGTTAACAGCAGGATATCAGGGGTTTTGGGATTAATGAAAGCCACCTTAATATAGTGCAACCGCCCTGTATAATTTCCATGCACTATGGTTCTGGAATATGTAAATTTCTCTTCCCATGATGTGCGTCCCCGGCACCTTGTTGTAAATACTGTAAATACTGTACACAGTATGTTGTTTCCTCCACCCGCCCTTTATAGCAGAATAGCACAGAATGAAATAGATTGTAAGAGAGTCATTCAGACTCCATGGACAGTATTATGTCTAATGTATAAAAGAGGCAGTATAGCTGGCCTGTTGGCACTGAGGGTTGAGGCTCTGGAAACCACACCTCATGCTGCTCCGGCGACCCGGGTTCGGGAATGAGCTCAGTTCGTCGGGGGTCGGCAGGGGAGGACTGAGATTGAGCATCGGGAGACAGCTGTCTCAGTCCTGGGGTGGACTGGGGACTTTACACCGTGCTGCTGACGACCCCTAAGGGATGCCGGAGGTACCGCAAGCAACGGTGTAACTGGGGGGACCGCGGCAAATGTCTGCACATATGTGCGACGTCATTGCATGTCCGGGTTCCCTACGGGAGAAGGAACGGAAAAATATGGCAGCATGGTTCCGCGGCAGCTGGATGGCCACAGCTCCGCCGGCCGACGATGCCTGGAGACATGTGCCGGTACTGGTTTCCTCACCGGGCGTGGGGGCCATGGGGGGCGCCTTTTCGTAGGTGTAGCTGCATCTGCCAGCTGGGCATGCGAGCTTCGAGGTCGGCGGCGAAGTGGAGCAGTGTCTGGACTGGAAGCAGGGACTGTGGCTGCAAGGAGGTAAAAAAAAATGTTAAATGAAAAAAAAAGAGGCAGTATATATGTATTCAGGCGGCACCTATGGCCATCTCCACGGCCTCCACCCGACTCGACTGCCATCCCTGCCCACCCTCCTGGTTCTCCAGCCCAGATCCACAGCGTAGGTACGGATACTAGAACCTTCTCACTCTGGCTCCTTTCTGATTGGTGCAGCGCCTGGCTAAATGAACCGTGATTGGTTGGTACTCCTACCCCGAGTCATCCGATTGGAGCACTTTTCACTGTGCTACTGATAGCTGTTTTTGTGCCTTTTCAACAGCGAAAACTCGCTCTCTTCTTTTTGTCCTTTTATTTCTGCCTCTGATTATAAGAACATCTGTTTAAAATACTTGCAATTTGTACCTAAGAAGTGCATGTAATCTGAATTTTGCCTGTGCTTGATGTACTGCATTGATTTAGTGTGTTTTCTCAGGTAGCCTAAGGGAATACACTATTGAAACTGCCTTAAATTAGAATTTTGCTTGTTTCTCCTTCTCTGCCTACTCTCCCCCTGTTTATTTTTCTACCTGACTATTCCCCAGGATATAATTTTCTCCCTGCCTGCCTTCGCCATTAAGTCCTTTGCTTCTCAGCTATCTACTGTCTCCTTTCTAATTCCAAGTCTCTCTCTCCATAGCAACTCCCACCCCCCACCCCAAATCCTATACTCGCGCCTGTCTTTCTAACTCGGGCTCTGACATCACCTTATGTTTTCTCTGGTATCCTCACCCCTCCCTATCTCAATTCTTTACACCTCTTGTCTAATCCTCATCACCCCTACCCCCCGCTGACAGTCTGCTGCCAGTCTCCTGCCCCGTCCTGCTCTTGTACTTAATCTCCCTCTATCTTGCTCCCCCAGGGGCTTTCGCACCTGAACGGCGCCCTCTCAAACAAGGTGGCACCTACGGCCATCTCTGCGGCCACCGCCCGACTCGACTGCCATCCCTGCCCGCCCTCCTAATTCTCCAGCCTGGATCCACAGCATAGGTACAGACACTAGAGCCCTCTCACTCTGGCTCCTTTCCGATTCATGCAGTGCCTGGCTAACCGAACTGTGATTGGTCAGTACTCCTACCCCGAGCCATCCAATTGGAGCGCTTTTCACTGTGTTACTGATCGCCGTTTTTCTGCCTTTTCAATGATGAAAACTCACTCTCTTCTTTTTTGTCCCGCCCCCCCCGTCACCTGTAAATACACTTCTTGCCCCTCCCTTCTCGTACATCTCCAATATCGTTGGCTTACTTACCCTGACTACCACCTGTCTCTCTTCTTTTTTCTGCCCACCTGCCCCTAGCTCGACCACTTTTAATTACACACTGGCCCTGTGCACATTTATACCACTGATTTAATCAGGCAGAAAAGCTGCAGGGATACCCCAGTCACCCTCCAGCCATTGAGTACGCCAGAGTGCCATATCCAAGGCACATAATGAGGCACTCATTGAGGGGCCTTTTGCCTCTCCTGTTGCTCCTGGTCCCACTGGTGGGCATAACTTTCACCACACTAGGACCTGACCAAGAATTTCCCACAGCATTAGCAATCCACGAGCAGAACTGGTCCCTAAAATTAGGAATGACCACAGGTAGTGGGGGACTGCTCAACCTCCCTCTAGCACTATCTACGCTCCTGGAGGCTAAAATCTATTTCAACCCCATAGCAGCACTACAGTGTGGCCGTCCTGGCCACTTAAGCTCAAATACTCTAGTACAACAAGGGCTTAGGCATCCATATGCTAGAAGAATACCCCGGATGCGCCAAAGCCGCAAGCTCATACTCTTCCTCTTGCTGCTATCTGGGAATGTCCACCCAAACCCGGGGCCACCTCCCTGCAATCTACGTCAAGGTAGCACGCATCCTACTGCTGGGCCACCCGCATGCAGCCCATGTTAAAAGGAGGAATGAGAATCATTTCATTTAATATAAACAGCCTCCTCCCTAAGCTCTCTCAGATCCAAGCATGGGTGGAAAAGCTAAAACTGGACATTATTGCCTTCACTGAGACCTGGCTATCCCTTAAGATCACAGACGCATCTGTATCACTGGAAGGTTACAACTCCTTCCACCAAGACAGGCTCTCCAAACGGGGTAGCGGCTGCATTGTCTATGTCCGAAATGACATTAAAGTGCAGATGCTGGACTGTAGCCTGCACAACAGTGAGGTGCAAATCCTCCAACTGAAACTCACCATTGGACAGCAAAACAAAGTTCTGTTGCTAACAATGGTCTACGCACCTCCAGTGAAGCAGGCTGCAGGGCTCAAACTCTTTGAGCAGAATCTGCAGCAGCTGGGGAAAAAATAGGAGCATGTAATAGTTGGGGATTTCAACATCAACTGGCACTCAAATAAGGAATCCGTAGCCAGAGACCTAATAGGTGGCCTCTACCTTATGCAGATGGTTATTCTTCCTTCCCACAAGGCAAAACTACAAAACTGGAAACAGCTCACTCATTGACTGGCTACTCTGCTCCAATCCTGATCACATATCAGATGTAATAGTTTTGCCTGATAGCCTCAGCAACCACTCGCCAGTCATGTGCAACTGGACAAACAGGTTCACAGAGTTCCTACAGAAGGACACAACTAACTGTGTGCTGAGACCAGGGCTACTAAATGCCTTCAAACACCACTTATCCCTGACTGACTGGTCACCACTGGACCTCGCAACTCATGGCAACCTCACCCTAGAGTTCTTCTGAGACTCATTTTCCCGGGCTTGCGACATTTTCACCCCCCAAAAAAACAAAACAGTCAAAGGAACCCACACCCCTTGGCTCAATACCACACTCCTAAATCAAATGCATGATAGAGACAACCTGTGTCACAAAGCTAAGGCCACAGGTAAGTTGCATGATGTACTCGCATACAGAGCTGCAAGGAACTCTTGTACTAGGCTCATTCGCTCGTCGAAAGCAAGGTATTTCAAGGATCTCCTTAACAAAATCTTGGGGTCCTCCAAAGGGTTTTGGAACACACTAAAATCTCTGACTGGAAGAACTTCCAGGGCCCCACCTGACCTGATTACTACTGACGAAGGGTCTATCCAGGAACCCTTACTGATTGCCATTGAGTTCAATCCATGTTCTCTGATCTTTCAGGGGTGCTTCCTAGAGAGTTCCTAAACCCACAGAATAACCGGTTGCATGGCAACACTGTACCTTCCTCAGTGAGGGTTGGGCCGCCACCTTTCTATTTCAGGCAAGTCGCAATATCTGAGACCATCAAGCATATAAAGAGGGTCCTTGTAAAGACCAGAATGGGGAGTGATCTAATTGCTATGAAGCTGGTTGCCCTAATGCTTGATGAGCTAGCAGCCCCAATTACTAAGGTATTTAATGCCTCTCTAAGATCGGGCATGTTCCGGATGCATGGAAATCCGCGCTGGTTACACCAGTTTTCAAATCAAGTGATAAAACACCGCCAACCATAGGCCAATCTCCATCCTCCCGCCCCTCTCCAAAGTACCCGAGAGAATAGTTTCTGAACAGTTCACTGACTTCCTCAACAGGCACAAATTTCTCTGCAACTATTAGCATGGTTTTCGCAAAAAACACTCTACCATCACCGCATTGGTGGATTACACCTCCCAGCTGTATGACGCCCTTGACCAAGGAATGGTGTTGGGGTCAGTTTTCATTGACCTCACAAAAGCATTTGACTCAGTTAACCACCAGCTACTACTAAACACACTGCTGTCAATGGGATTGGCCGCAGATACAGTTACCTGGTTTCTCAGTTATCTGTTGCAAAGAACTCGACGAGTTAGAATCGGCGATTCACTCTCTGTCCCAAAGGTAGTGGTTCTTGGAGTACCCCAAGGGTCCATACTTGGACCACTCCTTTTCAGCCTGTTCATCAATCACCTCCCTGAAGCCTGCACGGCAAGCATCATATTATATGCAGATGATGCCATTATATCGGTCCCTGGCAGGGACCACTCGTCCATCACAGAAGGCTTACTAGATAGCTTCCACAAACTCGAAACCTGGTTCTGCCAACACAAACTGCTACCGAACCATAAAAAAACCAAAAGCATGCTGTTCATGGTCCCTCAGAACAAAAGGAATTTCTGCCCACTTCGAATTCAGAACCTTAAAGGTGACGCACTAGAACAAGTCTTCTTATTTAAATATCTGGGTGTTTACCTAGACAACACGCTCAATTTCTCCCACCACATTGATCAAGTTGTCAAAACTGCCAACATGAAACTGGGCATCCTCCATAGAAACAAGCACTCGATGACACCTGCGGCCCTCAAATTAGCACCAGGCAGCACTGTATTGTCGTCCATTGTCTATGGGTTACCAGTATACATGGCAGGGTCAGACGCTGCCCTAAGCACAATAAAAATGCTCTTTGTCATCTGGCACTTGGGGCAGACCACTGGACTCACACCCATGTCCTCTACTCTGAGACTGGCTGGTTCCCTCTGCACTTAAGGGCACAATTCCAAACCTGCCTAATCATAAAAAAGGCACAACTAGGCCTCATGCCTGAATCCTTATGTGGTCTGTTCAAGAAGGCAGTGCAAACAAGGCAAACCAGAACTGCTTCTAAAGGAGGACTCCAAGTCACTTTTAAGCGCACGTCTTTGGCCCAGAAATCCATTACCTTTAAGGGCCGAAAATGGTTTAATGAGCTACCCAACATGCTGACAGGAGTCACAGAGCTGAGCCTGTTCAAAAGAGGGCTATGGTCCCATCTAAAAAGTGTATCTACCTATAACTGCACGAACAAATGATCCACCGATCCCCTTGATTTACTTGCCTTTCTTTACTACCCCCTCTCCCACCCAATCCTTCCATTAATTGATTTACCTCCCTGCTCCACCACCTTACCCCTCCTCATTTTTTCCCTACCCACACCGCCTCCTTTTTGACACCACCACTCTGGTTGCTTATCCCCCTCTCATATCATCCCATTGCCATAACATCGCTTCATTGCTGACATGTTATTTCCTACCTGGCTAGCCCTACCCTGCAATCAAATTATGTAATGCACTTTATCTATTGTTAAGTTGTACCTGAAACTAAAAAGCCTTGAACCTCATGTGATACCATATTGTATTCATGATGCCTACCCTGTGATCGCTGCTATCTGTATTGTATTGTTTTGTCCTTGACTTGGAACCTTTGAAAATGAGTCTCTGACTCAAAGGTAATAATCCTAATCGAAGTAAATAAAAATTCAAATACATCATAAGGGAGGGAATGGTTTTGTAAATGCACTTTGTTGAGGTGGACTACACACTGTTATTTATTGTTATAAACACAGCTATGAATGTATTTAAGCACTAGCACTTAAAATTGAGGAGACATGTGATTACAGCACTTTTTATGTTACCTTGCTATGAAATAAAGTCCACACAAGAGGACATTATCTTTGACAAAGCCTATGATTGGGTGAAACGTGAGAAGGTTTTTCTGCACTCTGTATCCTGTACCCGGAAGGGATGCACCAAGTTAAGCTGCTTTATAGTACAAAGATAAGACTGTGATTTGGTCCTTAATGCAGTGTGTGGTGAGTGTCATGATTGTCTTTCTGCAGTGTATTACTATCACTGAGCACCCAGTACCCTTGTGTGACTCTGCCATTTTTTTTTTGTGCTTCTTCCCGGAATGACGTTAGGGTGTTTCTGATGTCCTCCCTGGTGGCTGAAGTAGCCTTCTGTCCCGTGACTTTATGATGATGAAGGTGACCAGCTTTCCACTCCGAGCATTGCAGGTGGGGTGACTGAGATGAAGTTGTGGTCTGCTGAACTTTATTTATTTAATTAATATTTCGGAAAGACCTTTCAGCATGAGCTATTTTACAAAGGTTCCATGTCAGGGTGGACAATAAGACAGTACATATAATTCAGTGGTTGCAGAGGCCTGATCATTAGGCATTAAAGAGCAATTACATGAGAATTAGACAAATAGGAGAAAAACAGAGCAGTTGTAATAGAATACTAAGCTATTTCTAATTGGTTTCCCTAGGTAGCACACCCCTGGAAACCTCCAAATCCATTGATAGACTATGGCAGAGTAACTGCATAGAGTTTAACACTATCCCAGATGGCGAGAGGCTGGGCGACAGTGAAACAAGGGGGATTGGGTTGAACCTACCACAGAGAGTGAGGTGGGGGATATTGAAACGGGGCTGTGATGGGGAAGCAGCCCCAGAGGGCTTTGTCGAGTAAGGTGTGTGTGTGGGGGGGGCAGTTAGGGAGGGGCAGTACCAAGAGCGTTTAAAGAGGACTTACCAGCCACGTTCTTCTAGTTTCCACTGTGCCTCTTCAGAGGTGGTGTATAGGGCACTGCCGGACTCCCAAAATACTCGTAGTTTGGCCTGGTATGGTGTCTGAAAGTGCACCTTGTGAGCCTGGAGAGTGCGGAGCACGGAGGACATTTGTATATGCCAGGCAACATTGTAATATGTCTGGGCGGTAATCCTGATCAAAGAAAAGGTGTGCATCAGTATACTTAATTTTTTTACCCCAAGCAATCCATAGTATTTCTTCTGTGTCCTTAAAACTGGCAAACTTCATGACCATAGAGTGTGGTCTAGCTTTGGGATCCATAGGCTTCGGTGTAAGGACCATATGTGTCCTTTCAGTACAGAACTGAAATGAAGCTGGGAGTTCCAGGATGTTTCTCAAGAGGTCTTCCATAAACCAGACATCCAACCTGTTTCTGCCTTCTCTGGAAGGTCATACACACGCAGATTATCACATCAGGAACGAGCTTCTAGGTCAAGTAATTTATCCTGCAGTGTTACATTCTGATCCAACAAGAAATCAGTGACATGACCCTAACTTCCTCAGCAGCCACAAATCTAGGGGCTCTGATTTCACTTGGTGAAGTGGAAACAGACATTAAACATCTTCCACTGGATAAGGCTCCTGGGTCTGACTGCTTTGTATAAGGCCTGTCTCCCCCAACTAGCACCCCCTCTTAGTGGAAGTATTTAACTCCTGGTTTGCAAATGGAATTGAGGATCCCACCTTTTTAGAAGTCCTGGTTGTACTTATCCCCAAACCCGGCCAAGATCCCCTACAACCAGAAAGCTACCGCCCTATCTCCCTGTTGAACTCGGACATTAAAATACGTGCTAAAATCTAGGCTAACCACCTCACCCCGGTCATGGGAGAGGTCATAGGCAGAGAACAACTGGGTTTCATGTCAGGTCGGATATCAGAGGATCACTCGAGGAAGCTCCTACATCTGATCTCAGTGGCCAGGGAGGGTAGTGTCCCTGCAGCCCTGGTCTCCCTGGACACCGAGAAAGCATTTGATCGGGTCTCGTGGGACTTCCTGTTTGCATCCCTGAGCTACTTTGGGGTACCCACTGAGTTTATTCGTTGGGTGAAGCTTTTATATTCCCACCCCGTGGCACAGATTTGGTGCAACAGCTGTCTGTCTAGGCCCTTTCCCCATCAGCGTGGTACCTGGCAGGGATGTCCACCCCCCACACACACACACACTTTTCAGTTTTTACCTTGAACCACTAATTCAAAGACTGGGCATCTTACCCACCCTCAAGGTCATTCAAATAGAGAGGAAGAGATATACCCTCTCAGCATATGTTGATGACCTGCTCCTGCATGTGGAAGACCCAAGTGTGTCTATCCCTACCCTACTTCGAGAGCTCGAGCTATTCTCCAAAGTCTCCTTTTATAAACTAAACATTTCCAAGACGAAGATATTCCCACTTAATAACAGGTTCACCAGGGCAAATGTCAGCGAGCTGGGTATTTCCTGGGGGCCTAAAACCCTAACATATCTGGGCATAAAGATTTCTCGCTGTGTCTCAACCATGATCAAAGAAAACTTCACTGAACTGTTACAAACCCTGAGATCGGACCTTGACAGATGGGGAGCGATCCCACTGTCGCTCTGGGGATGGATCAGTGTCCTCAAGATAAATATTTTGCCCCGCTTACTCTACCCTATGGGTATGCTGGGCTTTTATTCCCCCAAGCTATGGTTTTCCCATCTTTAAAGGATGTTCAAAGCATTTTTATGGAGAAATAAAGGGGTGCCTAGAGCCTACTACAAACTCACCGTTCCCAAACTGAAGGGAGGCCTTGCCGTCCCCTCCATTTTCACTTACTATGGGGCTTTACACCTTAACAAGACTGCCCTATGGGTGACCAAGGCTGTTTCTACACCGCCTACTTCTTGCACCCCATTATGGTTAGAAATCGAAAGGTCTCTCACGGGTAAGTCGAGCTGTTCCTTACCTTCCCTGTGGTATCTACTTCCCTTCAAACTCCCCCAGCCCCTTCGGAACTCCCCAGATGGCTGGCCACTTAAGACTTTACATCTTTATAGATGTGGATAGACTTTATAGGAGTAGCTCTCTATGTAAAGGAAGGGATCAAAGCAACAGAACTAAAGAGTAAACGGAGCAGATGAGGCACTCTGGGTCACCCTGGAGACAGGAAATGGCACCACAATCCGCACGGGGGTTGTATACGGACCCCCATCTCGGGGGAGGGAATGGACAAGGAAATGATAGGAGGCTTCATTAGAATGGCAGAAAAAGGGAAAATATTGTTGATGAGGGCCCTGAATATGCCAGATGTTAACTGGAGCATCTTTGCTGCAGGCACATCCAAGAGCAGGGTCATTCTTGATGCCCTACAGAGGGCATGCCTCAGACAGCTAGTATTGGAACCCACTCGGGAGGGAGCAATCTTAGACCTGGTACTCTCAAATGGGGACGGAGAAAGAATCTCAGATTTAGAGGTGGGTAGCCATCTGGGAACAACCGACCCCAAACAGTGTGGTTCACGATAAACATAGCCATACAGTCAAGCCATACAAAAGCAAGAGTATTGGACTTTAGGAGGGCTGACTTTGGGAAAATGAGAGAGTGCCTTAGAAAAGCACTAGCAAACAGGCAAGAAGGAGGGGTGGAGGAACAATGGGGAGTAATCAAAACAGCCATCACAGGGGCAACAAGCCTTTGTGTAAAGCAAATCAATAAAACACAACAAAGGAAAAAAACGCTATGGTTCTCAAAACAGGTGGCAGGGAAGGTTAAGGAGAAAAGGACAGCATTCAGGAATTATAAGGAAACACAGAAGGAGCAGGACAGAGAACTTTATCAGTTAAAGCAGAAAGAGGCTGGGAAGGCAGTCAGAATAGCAAGGGCCCAAATGGAGGAAAGGATAGTCAATTCTGTTAAGAAGGGGGATAAGACCTTTTATAGGTACATTAGGGAGCGAAGAAAGACCAAAGGAGGGATACTGAGGCTTAATAAAGGGGAGGGAATGTGGGTAGAGGGGGACAGTGAAAAGCAGGGATACTGAACAAGTATTTCTGCTCAGTATTCACAAAGGAAGAGGAGGGGAAGATACCTAAACCAAACAAGAGAAACACTCTGAAGATAGGGGTCGATACCAGTCCATTTGCAGAAGAAAGGGTTGTGAAAGAACTAATAAAATTGAAGGTGAACAAAGCAATGGGGCTAGATGGGATTCACCCAAGAATTCTAAAAGAACTAAGGGTAGAACTAGTGACACTGGGCTGACTACTTCTCTTTAACAAATCATGGGAGGATGGGGTGGTACCTGAGGACAGGAGGAGGGCAGATGTGATTCCTCTTCACAAAAGTGGGAGCAGGACAGAGGCAGAAACTACAGACCAGTTAGTTTGACCTTAGTGGTAGGGAAATGATGGAATCACTTCTGAAGGAAAGAATTGTTGAGTACCTAGAGGCCAGTGGGGCACAGGACCCAAGGCAGCATGGATTCACGATGGGAAGGTCGTGTCAGACAAATCTAATAGATTTCTTTGACTGGGTGACCAAAGTAGTAGACCAGGGAGGGGCTGTGGACATGGCCTACCTAGATTTTAGCAAGGCATTTGATACAGTCCTACACAAAAGATTAATACACAAGTTAGCCAGCCTTGGAGTGGGCCTCAAGGTGGTAGCCTGGATAAAAAATTGGCTAGACAACAGGACGCAAAGGGTAGTAGTAAATGGAGTATACAGTGAAGAAAGGAGGGTTACTAGCGGGGTACCACAGGGTTCAGTACTGGGACCAGTCCTTTTTAATGTCTTTATAAGTGACATTGCAGAGGAACTGGAAGGAAAAGTATGTCTCTTTGCAGACAACACAAAGATCTGCAACAGGGTTAATACACAAGATGGAGTGGAAAGGATGAGAAGGGACTTGGCAAGGTTGGAGGAATGGTCAAATGTATGGCAGCTCAGATTCAATGCAAAGAAGTGCAAGGTAATGCACATGGGAAACAAAAACCCAGGGGAAGAGTACACAGTGGGGGGTGAGATACTGACAACAGTAAAAGTGGAAAGGGACCTGGGGGTAATTATATCAGATGACCTAAAGGTGGGCAAGCAATGTAAGAAGGCAGTAAGTAAGGCTGGGGGGATACTGGGATGCATAGGAAGAGGCATCAATAGTAGAAAACAGGAAGTTGTTATCCCTCTGTACAGACAGTTGGTGAGACCCCATCTGGAGTACTGTGTGCAGTTCTGGAGACCCCATTTCTGCAAAGACATAGAGTGGAGGCTGTCCAGAGGAGGGCGACCAAAATGGTGCAGGGTCTGCACCAGAAGACATACAAAGAAAGACTAAAGGAGCTTAATATGTATACCCTTGAGGAAAGGAGGGAGAGAGGGGTCATGATAGAAACTTTCAAGGGAATCAACAAAGTCCAAGAGGGTAGCATCTTTCAGAAAAAGAAATGTGCAAGAACAAGAGGGCACAATTTGAAGATAGAGGAGGGACGGCTCAGAGGTAATGTGAGAAAGTATTTTTTCACGGAGAGGGATGTGGATGCATGGAACAGCCTCCCTGAGGAGGTCGTGGAGTCAAGAACAGTGGGGGAATTCAAGAATGCATGGGACAGACATAAGGCAGTCCTAGTGGGGGGTAGGAGGAAGTAAGCTGTTGGTTAACTAAGATCTGCAACTTATCTGTTAGGTAGGAAAATGGGCAGACTAGGTGGGCCAAGCGATCCTTATCTGCTGTCAATTTCTATGTTTCTAATTGCAGGAGCATTTTCTTCTTGAATTTGCGTAGATCCGTTGCCCAACCTATTTTCAACAATCCCAACTTTCAGATTGGCTGTCGCCCTATCCTTCCCGCATTTTGGCCTCCCCTGAGGACTTGTACTCTTGCTGACTTTTGTAAAGACACACAGCTGGTCTCTTTCCGTACTCTGCAAACTCTGTTTCACTTTTTCAAATTCCTGCAAGTGAAAAACACAATTCTTTCCTTCCTGGGTCCCAAGCCCTGGAATACCACTTTCTCGGAGGACGTAGCCTCCATGCTTACAGCTGCTGACCAGCCGCATGCTGTCTCCAGATTTTGTAAGCATCTGCAATCTCTAGACCCTCATCTCCCCTCAGGAATTTGTTACTACTGGGTCCAGGAATTATCCCTCCCAGCCCAGGCCGACTTTTGGAAGAAGGTCTGGTGTACTGCTTACAAGTTTATCAAGCAAGACAGACTTCACCTGATCCAGTTTGACATATTGCATTTTACTCCGATAAAACTGCACAGACTAGGTAAACTTGCCTCACCTTTATATTACCACTGTGGGGATGCCCCAGGATCCTTATATCACCTCCTCTGGGAGTTGTCCCAAGTCCCAATCCTTTTGGAGCTCTATCAAGCAAATGTTAGATCCCCTCTTGGGCCTGCAGTCACTTTTCACCCCTGAAAGCTGTTTATTAACCCTATTCCTTCCTGGTACCCCCAGGGTGAGAAAAGCTCATCTCGCCCTAGTGACCTCCACAGCTAAATTAGTCATGTTGTGGCACTGGAAGGAGGACTCACTCCCTTCGGTGCTGGAATGGTACTGTGAGATCCTACTCGCAATACAATTGGAGAAGTACACAGCTTTTATGCAACATAGACCTCACTCATTCCATGTTACTTGGGATCCCCTTTTGGCCCTGCTCTCTCTTTGGAAGCAATAGTTCCGCTACTTTTGCTTATACGCCCCCATCACTGGCCTCTTTTTTTTTTTTTTAAACTTTATTTAAGGTGTCAGCAGGTTCACACATCCTTTACATCACTTCAAGACATAAGAGAAGGGCAACACATTTAATAGTCATACTGTGCTTAAAACAATATATCTCAAGCGTTTGGTACATCAGTGTCACATATCAACTCAGCTTACAGTATTTAAATTTGGTCACTGTTAGACTACTGGAACACAAGTGAACGGGAACAGCCTTTTTTCATTCCCGCTCTGGGGAAACTTGGGTCTGCCCTGGGGGGGAGGGGGCTACCACCTAGCATCACATTCCTCCCATGCATGCCCTTACTGATGAATGAGTGAATATATGATTGTTACTTAACATCATCTGCTTGCCCTGCTGTGGTGCTGGGAACCATGCTTCCCCCAGTGCCCTTTCCACTGGCCCCCATATTCTCTGGAACTGGTCAACCCTGTCCCTCGCCTAATATTGGGTATGTTCTAGTTTCATGCACTGTAATAACTTTCCTACCCACTCGGTCACCGTAGGTGTTGACTCTGCACCCAATGGTAAACCACAGTCTGTTTGCCTACTACCATAGCTAGGTGCCACAGAGAATTATCCAGTCCCTCTCCTCTCCTCTCCTCTCCTCTCCTCTCCTCTCCTCTCCTAGAAGTGTCCAGGAGACCCAGCAAGACCTCTCCCATGCCCACATTGTGCTCTGACCTCAGGGTCTTTTGTGTTGTATCCACAATGGCCATCCAAAACTTTTGTATGTTCAGGCATGCCCAAACCATGTGCTTAAAGGAGCCGTGCTGGGCTTTGCATTTGGGGCAGAGGGCTGACACCGTGGGGTTGATTCTGTTTGCTAGGACTGGGGTAAAATATGTTCTGTGTTTTATATTAAATTGTATAGATCACAGTCTATTATTTACTGTACACTGCATACGTTGTTGGAGAGCCAGATCACAGTCACCTCCCATGAGGCACTCACCTCGTATGTCACTATCCCATTTCTCCCTTAGGGGTTCTAGATGTGCGAGAACACTTCCCAGGAGGGCTCCATATCAGCCCGTTAATGGCTTCATTCCCCCAGGGTCCCGAGAAAGCCAAAGTACCTCCTCCAGAGGGGATCGGCTCTCAGTTGCCGGGGTCCCGCCCCCATGCTTTTCTCCCACTGCCTTTGTCCCACTGGTAAGTACTCAAAAAAGTGTGAGGGCTGGAGGCCATACCTCCTCGATAGTATCTAGAAAGGGAGCAGCTTCTTTTGTTCATGTAACTGGGAAATACCATGAAGAACCACTGATCCCCAGTCTGCCAGTGTCTTTGCCACCTGCGGGGGTACCCCGTTGTCATCCCATAGTGCTAGTGCAGTGGAGGCCTCCGGGGGCACTCGGATATAACCCCCCCAATAGGGTATGCACCGCTAACCAGGCCCTCATTATGGATCTTGTAAAGGGATTCGTTATACACTTTACCACCCTCTTGCTTACTGCTGCTGCAAAATAGGGATAAGGTCGTTGGTGAGTTGATGTGAGCAACTCCAGATTCACCCAAGCTTTCCTCTCTGAACTGTTCGGGAGGAGGTCTACCAAAGGAGAAATCTGAGCAGCTAGGAAGTACAGGAACAGGTTGAGAAGTCCCAGGCCTCCCTTATCAACCAGTCTCCAAAGGGTTTCTTGTTTAATTCTAGGTTGTTTTCTGCCCCAGAGGAGAGTGGTGATAGCTCCCCTCAGAGACCTGAAATAATATCGTGGGATCCACACTGGCAATGTCTGAAAAAGATACAGACATTGCGGAAGGACCTGCATCTTAACCAAATTTACTCTGCCAAAGTCAGAGGCAGATTCTTCCACCTCTCACATTCCTCTTGTATCTTTTTAAGCAGAGGCAGGTAATTGTCCTTATAAAGGCTCGATAATCTCCTAGTAATGGATATACCAAGATATTTTAAAGAAGTCACAGGCTGCACCAGTGAGCCCTGGATATTCAGGGGTGCAGCCCTCCCCAAGGGAAGCCATTCACATTTCATCCAGTTGATTTTGTGGCCAGATATAGGGCCATACTCGTTGAATAATGCTGTAAGGGCAGGTATTGCAACAGCTGGATCCCTGACGAAAAACAGGACATCATCCGCAAACAGGGAAATTACCTGATTTTTCCCTTCTCCCTCCACCCCCTGTATTTTGAGATGGCTTTGAATGTCAGAGGCCTGCACCTCAATTGTCAGAACATAAGGTAGTGGGGAATGTTAAACCTCTTCAGGGAGGCAAACATAAAGGCCCACTTCACCCTGTCGAACACCATCACCGGCCCCTTTTAGAACGGGTCGCAGACATTGGGGGGAGGGATTTATTTGTGTAACCCCTAGATGGCGCTATCCCAGGGGCTACTACCCCTGCCTGATTTGCCACTAACAGGTTGAGGGGCCTGGATCCAATGGCGGGTGCCTCCACCCAGAGGTCAGGGTTTGCAATAGTTAAACTAACTTGGTCACAGCCTCTGGGACACTGCAACCCCTTTCTTCCCACTAGTGGCCCACACAATATATCAGAATTACCTTCACAGTATACACTTACCCCCAGGTCTGGTTCCGCACTGGGACCTCCTGTGAAATGAGATACAGTGCAACAATCACAGTACAGTACTTTAACATAGACAAATACCTCAGGCAGTATAACTTTGCTGAAACAAGCAGCTCTGATTTATTTAGGGGATATAACAAGGACAGGGGAAATCAGGTTAATTAGCTTATCACTCTAATAATCTACCTATGGCTCTGTGCAGGGCCTATCCTCATCAGTTACTGTCCCTGGGTACCCAAGCCCTAGTGGCTAGTCCAAACCGTGGCAGCTGGTAGGGCCCTTTTACACAGAGAAAAAGGAGAATTAAAACAGTCAGCAGTACAGTAATTCCATTTGGATTTAATGTGGCATCCAACAGGAGCAACCCTGAATTAGTACTCACGACCTCCAAATAAGATAGGGTCCTTCAATGTCAGTAGGGCTCACTTGAGGTACACAAACCTCTTCACACATCCATATAAAAGAAAGTACTATACCAGGCAGGCTGCATCTGTATCCCGATCGCAATTACTGCACAATACCCGGGAGACACACAGCAGATTCAGTTCCTGACAGACCGAGTGCAATTTCAGCAATTCTTCCAGTCTTCACAGGGTGAGCCTGGTTCCTACTCTTCAGAGAGATCCTTTGATTCTTTTCACAGGACGATTCAGTCCTAACAAGCTGTTACACAAGCTGCAGACCGAACTCTGGGCCTTACACACGTTTTTTTGACTAAAACTGCACACTGAAAAGCACAGGGCTCCTTCCTTCTTCACTGCCAAAGCTCAACTGAACTCCAACTGACGAACCGGCACTTCCTTTGAGTTCCTCCCAGTTCTTGACTGGATTGGCTGTCACTACAATAGACTGCTGCTGTTGGTCCAAAAAGGCACTGAAGTCTAAACTACATCTCCCAGAGTCACTGCCCATACAATCCTCTTGTGGCTGGCTCAGATTATGAGTCCAAGTTCTGATTCATCCAAGGCATCATTTTAGAGCTAGCTTACCCACACTGATTGGTCCAGTTCAGCAGTTCAAAACTAGAATGGGGAACTAGCAGACACAGTTCTGACTGCAAAGAAAGCAGGTTAGACAAACTGTAATTTCATTATTACTCTAAATAATTTCTGGCAAACAGTTACATCTTTCAGATAGGTTCCTTTGCACTCTAGTGACTGCAAAATGAAGTGAATTAGCAGCAGCTCGAGTGGTACTCAGAGAAGCACACAGTCCCCCATACAAACTAATTATGTCTGCAAGCAGACAGCTCTTAAAGAGACAGTACCAGAGGCTCTAAAAACACTCACTGATAAATGGCTTAAATGCCAAACACCATTCAGGCTTGGAGCATTCAAGCAAGCTCCTGGAAGTCTTTTGGGAACCCCCATTTGCAGGGGGGTTACATTTGTTTATTTTTGTTACCGTATATGTGCAGCCACCTGTCATTTTCGCTGGTATGCTTTGAACTGTATGCTGCTTAAAAAACCCAATAAAGTTTATTAAATTATAAAAAAAAAAAAAAAATCAATGGAAGTGTGGAGTTGCAGAGTTCTATCCTTTACTACTGCCACGTGGTCTTCAGCAGCCTGAATTCTCCCCTCTCTAGCCTGCTGTTTGGTGTTTAAGCTTCGGAACTCCTGTCGAGTTGTACTTCTGAAATTTTTTATTTTGCTTAGTAGGGTTTCAGAACGGGAATGAGATCAACATTCTGCTTCTGCATCCATATCAAAGTCTGGATCAGCCATGCTGGCAAGTGAAGAGTTATGGCCTGGAATACTTCTGGCTGGGCTGGATCTACATTCATCCTTCTGGGCAGGGTTGTGAGCCTGGGATCTGGTTATTCTGTCTCCTTCACCGAGTTCTGAAGCCATAGGCATCTCTTTGAATTGGTAGATACTAGTTGGAGGAGATTGTTAGCAGACTACCCACAGAGCCTTGGAGCTAGGCAGCCATTTAAGTGGTGACGTCACCGGAAGTCTACCATACCCATCCTAGAGGTAAGAGAAAGGGTCCATTTTGTCCAGCTGGGGTCAGACAGCGTCCAGCCACCAGACAGCAGGGCAAGGACAAAGGTGCAAGGGCCTTACTAGCCCCCAGTACTAGCCCTGGTGCCCATTCAAAATCCCCTAGAGGTAGTGGTGCCAAGGGAGCCATCCCCACCAGCTCCACCTGACTCTGCATACACCCCCAAGCCACCTTTACCTCCAGGGTTGGTTGTAAGGGTCTCCTCTCCCTCCACTTAAACCAGTGGAAAGAGGTGACAATAGATGTGTGGGTTCTAGAGATCATAGAAGAGTCATGTTCTGGAACTTCTGGACAAAAGTCCAGATCATCTCCCACTTGTCATAGCATATACTCCAGGACATCTGCCCTATTGTGGGAGGAAGTACAGACTCTGATTCAGAAATGGGCTATAGAACCTGTGCCTCTAAAACAGAGGAACACAGTTTTTTCTCCAGTATTTCCTTATCCCAAAATGAAAAGGAGACCTGAGGCCTGTTCTGGATCTCAGGCATTTCATCTTCTTTACAGAGATCAAGAAGTGCAGAATGGTCACTTTGCAGGGTCTCCTTTCGTTACTGCAAACAGGGGATTAGATATGTTTTCTCGATATAAAGGATGCATACCTACGTATCAAAATCTGGAAGCCTCATAGAAAATACCTGAGGTTCCTGTTCCAAGGGGAACATTGCCAATTAAGAATGTTGCCCTTTGGCTTATCTTCTGCACCGTGGGTCTTTACCAAATGTTTGGCAGTAGTGGTAGCAGCCCTTTGCAGGGAAGGCCTGTATGTTTTCCCTTACGTGGACTATTGCCTACTGAAAGCCCATTCCAGGGACCATTTGCTACAGACCTTAGCTTGAACCAAACAGCTGTTTGATGCTCTGTGGGTGACAGTCAACATATGAAAATCAGTGTTGACACCCTGCCAGTGACTGCAGTATGTAGGGGCACTCCTGGACATGGCCCAGGGCCTGGCTTTTCTGCCACTAGACAGGGTCAGTCGACTGATTGCCCAAGCACAATTAGTGCACAACAGCCATTAAGTCTCAACAAGGATATTTTTATGCCTTCTGGACATATGGCCATGGCCATTGTCACTGTACCACTGGTCATGCTGCATATGCAGATACCCCAGTGGACCCTGAGAGTGGGATCAGCTCACAGATGACTTAGAAGAGATAGTTCAAGTATGCAGAGTGCTCAAGTGGTGGATGGAGCCCAGCAGTTTGCTCAAAGGGGTTCCGTTCCTGATTCCATCCTCTCTGCAGATCCTCACCATGGATGCTTCGAGGATCGGTTAGCGGCACACTTAGGTCCTCACCAGACAAAGGGCATGTGGACTCCAGTGAAGAGCACCTTGAACATAAATGTTCTGGAAATGCAGATCATTCTGTACAGACTCCAGGTCTCCCAGAACCACTTGCCCCAGGTCATCTGTTAATCCAGATGGGCAATGTCAATGTAATGCACTACATCAACAAACAAGGGGGGACTCATTCCTATCTGATGTGCAGGGAAGCAGTGAGAGTCTGGTATTGAGCTCTGGAACATGGTCTATCACTATCGGCAGTTCATGTTCCAGGCATCCCAAACATCTTGACAGATAAGCTAAGCAGGTCGCAGTTCAGAATACGTGAGTGTGAACTGCTGAGCTTGGTGGTCAACAGCGTGTTCAAAAGATGGGATCATCCAGAGTTGGACCTTTTTATGTCCCCACACAATGCAAAACTGTCGCGTTTTTACTCACTTGCTTCAGGTCCTGGAGTTGTCTGGCAAGACGCGTTGTCCTCTTGGAAAGGGGGTTTCTGTATGCCTTCCCTCCCTCAAGTCAGAGAGTGCTACTCAGACTGCAAACAGAGGGGACAACTCACAGATCGGGTTCACCTTACTGCAGCAGCTAGCAGTGGAACCCCAAGTGCCACTGCCCATGTGCAAGGGACTACTGTCACAAGAACATGGAGCCCTGGTCCATCTGGACCTGAAGTCTCTCCATCTACACACATGGCTTCTGAAGACATAGCCATGGCTCATTTTGGGGTTTCCCAAAAAGTAGCAGATGTTCTGGTGGCTGCTAGAAAGCCTATCACCAGATCCACCTACTCTATGAAGTGGAAGCAGTTTGCTTTGTAGGCTGCTTCTCACCATCTGTATCTGTTCACCTGTCTAGGTAATCAAGTTCTAGAGTATCTGCTGTCCTTAATGGATTCAGGCTTGCAGTATTTCTCTATCAAAGTGCACCTGGCTGCTATATCAGCTTTCTGTGTGCCTACAGAGGTTGGTACAGCTGCTCAGGTAGAGGTAGCCTGTACGTTCTTGAGGGGCATTCTACATCTAAAGCTTCCCATCAATAATCCAATCCTGGTTTGGGACTTGAATTTTATTTTGGAACTGCTTTGGCTTCTTTTGAGCCAGCTGCAACTTGTGGCTTACGCTTTCTGTCCTGGAAAGCATTATTTGTAGTTGCAATCACTTCTGCTGGAAGGATTTCAGAGCTACAGGCTGTAATGTGTATGCCTCCTATTTTGATTTTCCACAAAGACACAAAGGGTGTCTTGCATACTGATCCTAAGTTTCTACCAAAGGTGGTGTCTGAGTTTACTTTAAATCAGACCATTCACCTGTCTATTTTCCTAAGCATGCCAATCCAGGGGAAGCATTGCTCCATACTCTACATGTGCATAGAATACTCGGGTACTATACACATTGTACGAAGGACTACAGGAAGTCCCCTCAGCTTTATGTTTCTTTAATCCCAGGAAAGAGGGTGCTCCAGTTTCTAAACAGTGCTTGTCCAAATGGCTAGCCAGCTGTATCACTTTTTGTTATAGGAAGTATGGTAAGGATCTTCCTGGGGTGGTTCGTGGTCATTCCACTAGAGGCATGGCCACATCTGTTGCTTGTTTTAAAAATGTCTCTGTTGCAGACATCTGTGCAGCTGTCACCTGGAGTGCTGTCCACACCTTTACTAGACACTACAGTCTGGACATTGTCTCTCGTAGACAGGCTGGCTTTGACCTAGCTATACTACAGGGCCTGCTTTCATAACCCTATAGGATCCAGCCACCCAGGCTGTTCAAATCAATACTGCTTGGCACTCGTTCCATTGGTATGGCCTGATGAAAGAGATATCCTTGAAGACAGAACAGTTACTTACTTACCGTAACCGTAGATCTTCAAAAGAATCTCTTTCATCAGGCCATGCCATCCCACCCTCCTTCCCCCTTGTGGACCTGCAGCACTGGAGTTTCTGCTCCTGTCTCCATTTTGACATCTTTCCAGCCCTCTGCATTGCGTGGTTTGCAGAGTGCTGGGTTCTCTCCTGGTTTTGTACAGAGTTCCTCTGAGTATGATCTCCAGTGGGGAACTGAGGAGAGAAGGGTCTGCCCATGTTTATGTACATTCTGATGTTGTCATGGATGGCCCCTGGCTGACTGCTTGCAAAAGTTTCCTTGTGGCCCTAGCGCCTGGTGGCTATAAGTTCCACAGGTGTGGCCTGATGAAAGAGATTTTCTTGAAGATCTACTGTTACGGTAAGTACATAACTATTCTTTCTGTGAAGTTAAGTCAAATGTTTTTATAATTTTCTTTCTTGAGCATTTTACTATTTC
The DNA here is from genome assembly GCA_016271365.2 of Neoceratodus forsteri. NCBI lineage: Eukaryota > Metazoa > Chordata > Ceratodontiformes > Ceratodontidae > Neoceratodus > Neoceratodus forsteri. The sequence continues at coordinate 1,519,827,131 of CM057450.1, read as the reverse complement.
AAACTTTGCAGTTTTGGCAATTTTTCTTACTCATTTACATATCTTGATAAAGTGGAGCCCTCTTACATGCAAATCCCTTTATTAATCTAAATAATTTAGAATTAAGGGCATAGGTAAAAAAATGGTAAATATATAGTGTGCACTTGACCAAAATGTGAACTTGCCCAGTGTACACATACAGTAAGTGGGCTTGACTGTGCATAGCATAGGTTAGTTAAATAGTCACTGCTCTAATCTGCTTTTCAGCTATAAATCTGCTGATAAAATGTTAGTGGGAGCATACCTACAATGCAGAGTTCAAATTTTAACATTCTAAATTTCCCATCTCCAAAGCAGCACCTTAGAGCTAAGGTGCTGTTTATTGTGTGACTCACAAATACACCCTCTATAGCCAGCCCATCGGTGCAGAGGTAGCGTTACTGCTGGTGATGCTGGCGACCTGGGCTTGAGAATGAATCCAAACCATTGGAGGGCTGGCTGGGTCTCATGTTGAAACAAGAACTGGTAAAGTGGCACCAGGGGTGGGCTTCCGGTGCAGCACTTAACATCAGTGGATGGAAGGGAAGTACAAAACCGCAGTCTGTGCATGTTTTCACAAGGCTGGAATTGCTGGAGCTCAATTATAGGCACGTGAAAACACCTTGTCAGAAATTACAGAAAATCTGTTCTCTTGGAAACAGACAGTGATGGCAGTAAAAGACCATTGATCCATCCAGTCTGTCCATAAAACCCTAACAAACCCAGGAACTGTTGTCCATAGAAGGTTCTAACCCACACTATCCACCCTCATGCTCCCTGCCTTACCACTACTACCCTGAGCAACCACTAAGCCCTTCACTCTGTCCCAGCCGTGTTTGAAACCATTGATAATTTTGAGGCCCACCACATCAGCTGGCAGACTGTTGCATGACTTCATCACCCTTTCTGTAAAATTAAACTTTCTCACTTTCCTCTTGAACCTTCCCACCATCATTTTGCACTCATGCCCCCATTTTCTTGATTTGCTGCTAACGATAAACAGCAAGAAAAAAAGGCAGACTAGATGGACCAAAAGGTCCCCTTCTACCTTCACTTTTCTTATGTTCTTGTAGTTCCTCGCAGGTTACCTTGTTCATTTCTTATAGGAACTTGAAGGTCTCGGTAATATCACCCCTCTCTCATCTGGCTTCCAGCAAGAACATGTTCTGTGTCTTATTGCCCTGCTGGACCTGAATCATTTTGGTCACCCTATGTTGCAGTTTCCAGCCTGTCTTTTGCTTTCCTTAGGTGAGGGCTCCAGAAATGAGCACATTACTTCAGGTGGGGCCTCTCCAGTGATACATAGAGAGGCAGTAATACCTCCTTCCTTCAGCTCTCATTACCCCTTCCTGTACACCCCAGCATACTGTTTGCCTTACTGTAGGCCTTGTTACACTGGTCTGATTGTTTTAGTGAGTCACTGATGATGACTCCTAGGTCTCTTTCCTCAGAGGTCATGCACAGCTTTACCCCCCCCCCCCAGTGTTGTGTCCTGGTATTCTTGTTCCCATGTGCATCTCCTTGCACTTTTTGCCATTGAATTTCAACTGCCAAACCTTTGACTACTCCTCTAGCATTTGCAAGTCTCTTTGCATCTCTCTAACCCACTCCTCCTTGTCTACCCTGCCACAAAATTTAGTGTCATCTGTGAAGACGCATCTTGCCCTGGATTCCTTCTCCCATGTCGCTGATGAACATATTGAAAAGGACTGGACCCAGAACTGATCCTTGTAGCACCCCACTAGCGACCTCCCTCTCTCCTGATTTGACTGTGTTAACCACAACTCTGCTTCCTTCCAACCAGTTTCTCACCCATCTGTGTCATTCACTACACCCAGATTCTCTAGCTTCTTCAGCAACCTTCTGTGAGGCACTGAGTCAAAAGCCTTGCTGAAATTGAAGTAGAGTAAATCCACATCGTGGCCCTTATCCACTACCCTTGTTACCCAGTCAAAAAATACTATCACGTTGGTCTGACAAGACCTCCCTGCCATGAACCTGTACTGTTTATTATCCTGGAGTCCATTGATCTCCATGTAGTCCTCGAGGTCCTCTTTGACTAGTGCCTCCATCAATTTACCCACAGTAGAGGTTAGACTAACAGTTCTGTGGTTACCTGGTTGCTCCTAGTCTCCCCTTCCCCCTTTTTATGGAGCGGGACTTCATCTGCTATCCTCCAGTCTTTTGGAACTACCCCTGTTTTAACTGAGCTATTGAATTACCCTATTGGGGTACAGTTAGTTCCATTGCCAGTTCCTTGAGCATCCTCAGATGCATCTGATCTGGCCTCAAGACCTTATCTATCTTTAGGGATTCTAGCTTTTTCGGAACCCTTCACTGGTAAACCACTTTCTGGCAGAGGCCCTCTGTTTTCTCTTTTGAATACAGAGCAGAAGTGGTCATTAAGAATGTCTGCTTTCTGTCCATCCTCCTCAATTCCCTACCTCCCTCTGTTAGTCTAACAATTCCTCCTCCCTTTTCCTTTTTTCTCCTACTATATCTAAAGAACTGTTTTTCCCCCCTCCCTTGATTCCCTCAGCAATGCACACATCATCATCTGCCTTTACTTCTCTGACAGCTTTCTTGGTTTCCCTTGTTCTCATTTGGTTCTCTTCCCATTCTTTCTTCCCTTGTTTTTCCTTTTACCCAGCAAAGGCCTTCTTTTTGGCTCTCACTGCTTTCCTGGCCTTTCCAGAGAACTATGTTGGTCTCCTGTACCTGTTTCTTTTGATTACTTTTCTTATGCAAGACTTTGCTGCCTCAGAAAAGGCCCCCCTTGATTGCCCCACCCCATATTTCCTCCACATCCCTGATACTGTTCACTCTGACTAATCTGTCCCAGACCAGCTCCCTCATCCAGTTGAAGTGTGCCCTTCTGAAATCTAGGACTTCAGGCTTTGATGAGGGCTTACTTGTCTGAAGGGCCAGGTCAAACCATATAGAGTTATGGTTGCTGGACCCTAGTGGCCCCCCAACTCCTCCTACCACTTCAAGCTGGTGAGCACCACATCGACAATGGCTGCTGTCTAGTGGGTTCCTTAACCAGCTGTACCAACAGGCAGTCCTGAAAGGTATCCAGCAGAGTCTGAGCTCTGGAGCTCCTGGCTGCTGGAATGAACCAGTTACTATCTGGCAGGTTTAACTCTACCACCACTACCACCTCCCCTTTGCCACCCCCATTTCTGATTCTGCACCTAGCTCCTTATCTCTCTCATCCCCCTGTCCAGGAGGTCTATAGAGCCCCTTATCTGTAGTTTCTTGCTTCAGGATGCCATGTGCTGAACCACAGTAATTTGGTTTCCCTATTACCCCCCCCCCCCACTGCCTCTATACCTTCCCTGATATATAGGGTTATGCCTGCTCCTTTACCTTTTCCTGTTATCATGTCTAAACATGGTGTAGCCAGAGACTGTCAGGTCCCAGTTTTTATTCTCTGTGGCCCAAGTTTCTGTGATGGCTACTGAGTCCATCTCAGTGCCTGCCACCATTGCCTGGAGCATACTTATTTTATTTCTCAGACTCCTGGCATTAAGGTAGACCCCTTCCATCTGTTCCCGATCCCCTCTTGCATTTTCCTATTCCATCTCCCTTATTCTTCCCTAGTCTCCTTAATTTTTAATTTTTCATGCTGAATGTAGGCTTTCTTAGGTTTCCCTTGTTGACCTCTTCCCCTAACTTAATTTGAACTTTAATCTTACTATCACTCACCTTGCTGCTTCTGACCTCTGGTTCAGCGGGAGCCCTAGCTAAGTTCCCCACATGCTGTCCCTTCTCAGTGGTTCCCATAGCCTCCCCCTCCCCCACAGTCAAACTGTCCAGTGAAGATGTCAAACATTTGCCCTGGAGCACTGTCCCCTCTCTCATCAGGTGAAGGCCATCACCCTTGAAGAGCCTCCTGTCCTAGAAGGCCCCCAGCCCACACATAGTGGTATCCTTCCTCCTGACACCATCCCTTTAACCGCCCAGTAAACTCCACAGTCTCTTGCTTTCTTACTCTGTAGTTCCCATTCCCCCTATTCCACATAGGGAGGACTTCAGAAAAAGCCAGGGAAGCCAAGTGCACCCTCAGTCTGCCCCCAGCCTCTTAAAGTTTTGCTTCAATGCCTCCACAGGCTGGTTCCCCATGCCCCCTGAAGAAGAGGTGGGTTTTTGCCTTGCAGCACCTAGGCTCTTCAGTCGGTGGTTTCCCCTTGTTTATTTGTTGTTTTACATGTTTAAGTGCATTTATTTATAATTAAATTTGTATTCTGTTACAATAGGAGTGCTTGCCTTTTGTTTGTTCCTGGTTTGCCAGATCATTGGTGTCCAGTGGTACCAGTATCCCAAGCTCCCCCTTCTCCGCTATCCTTCCTAGCCTCTCTGTATTCCAAATGGTTGATGCACCAGGAAGGCATCAGACCATTTCACTCCCCTTCCCTCCTCACCCACCACCCTCTCTATTTCCCCTAATCATTGAGTCCTAAGTCACTAAGACTGTCGTTGCTGACTTCCTCCCCCCCCCCGCTGCCACCAAGTCATCCTGTCCATTTCCCCCAACTGACTCAGAGCCTCCCCCAGGGCTGCAAAGCAGTTTGCTGTCTGGATGGTGTGAGATTGGTTGAACCCCTTGTGGCTGCCTCTACAACCCTTTCCCACCACCCTCCAAACCCTGGGTCAGTGGTCCTATGGGGGAGTATGTGTGTGGGTGGTGGACCCTAGTTGAGCCGCTGCTGCAGCTGAGATATCTCATCTGTTGCTGCTGCGAGCTGTGCATGAAGCTCCACAAAGTCCTGCGAATGGGGCAGCGCTCCCTCCTCCAGAGAGTAGCCCTGGAGAAGAGTGCCCCACAGTTTCCCCAACTGATTACCCCCCCCCCACTGTACCTCATCTCCATACTGATCCTCTGATAACCCCTATATCATTGTTAATAACTTGCTTTCCTCTATCTGCCTAGTGCCTTTAGACTAGAACCAAAAAGGCCCACCTTATATATGGAGTTCTGTTATATACAGTATGGAGTACTTCCTACACCTCCCTTACTTACTCCCTTAACCTGACTTACTCTCTTAACCTTACTTACTCTCTTAACCTGACTTACTCCCTTAACCTTACTTACTCCCTTAACCTGACTTACTCTCTTAATCTTACTTACTCTCTTAACCTGACTTACTCCCTTAACCTTACTTACTCCCTTAACCTGACTTACTCTCTTAATCTTACTTACTCCCTTAACCTTACTTACTCTCTTAACCTTACTTACTCCCTTAACCTTATTTACTCTCTTAACCTTACTTACTCTCTTAACCTTACTTACTCCCTTAACCTGACTTACTCTCTTAATCTTACTTACTCTCTTAACCTTACTTACTCCCTTAACCTTACTTACTCTCTTAACCTTACTTACTCCCATAAAGGGACACTTTCTACTCCCTCAGGCCTCAAAGTGTCTCTAGTTAAAAAAAACACGTTATGATTGTTCACACTCTGTAGGGACTGCTGATGTAGCTGGACGTTTGATTATTATTTTTTTTATAAGTGAAAAACAGTCTGCCCACCATACTGATGTCACCATGAAAAAACATGTTTGTTTACATTCCATGATCAACTCCCACTGCATCTTTCCTGGACTTGGAAACACCCCCAACATAGTCTAGCCACTTACCGGTAAATAGAAAAAAATTAAAAATACCAGAAAGGGAGACTCTGAATAGTACAGAGTTTTTTTTTATAATTTGTAAAGATCTATGAGGAAGGGATCATGAGAGGAAGGAACACTCTATTAGTTTGTTTTAAGGGAGTTATTTTTAGGGCCTAGTTAAAGTTTTTTTTTTTTATGTATGAGTAAAGGCAGCAGCTGTGTTTATGCTGGTAATCAGGAATGAGTAATGTGGCTTATGAATTCTGTATATGATTTGTCCAAATTTCACATCACACAGCTGAACTTTTTCCAATCTGTACAGTTGTGGAAAATTAAGATATGGGTCTTGGAACTTGTTTAGTCAATCAGAAAACAGGAAATTTCCAACACATTTTATTATGTAAATTTGAGCATGATAAAATATTTCCAAAGAGATCTACTTGTGGAACATAAAATCTTCGGTTTTCTTGAGTAACCCCAAATCTTCCTACGCATTCACAGGCTGTGCCTGCAAAAGCTTTGGAAGATAATTATAGGAGCTACCAGGGTGGAAGTTTTTTTTTTCAATCTCTTTTTCCCTCCAGTCATGGTCTGGGGGGCCTCTCTCAGGCATCCTGCCTGCTCCTGCCCTGCCTGAAGTCCTTCTACCTGTGCCTCCTCTCTCTCCCCTCCTCTGTCCATGATCGGCACCCCCAGCTTAACCCCTCTGGGGAGGGGCCGCCCCTCCTCCTTGAGCGCACTTAGAGACAGACTCTGATGTGGGAGAGGACCCGGGTGGAGGAACCTGGAAGGCCAGGCAGGATGGATATGGGCATGGGGGCAGGTGCCGTCACCGACCCTCTCAAAATGGGTTTTTTCCTTTGTTCTAGTGATCTGTTCCCCCACCCTTCCGTGCATGTGCACATCCCTGATGCTAGGCGCATGGCAATCTTTGCCTTCATCAGGGCATGCTAATTACGTGCAGCCGGGCATGCTACAGCAACCCCGGTCTCCACCAGGAGCCGCTGGCATGCTAGGCAATCCCCGCCCCCCCCTCCCCCAGGGAGGAGAGCAGCCCATCAGGCGCTCAGTCCTCACCCGCCTGCCAACCCCCGTGCCTGGGCAAGCTCGCTCCCGAACTCGGGTCGCCGGCATAACAGGAGGTGTGGCGTCCAGCATCTCAACCCTCAGCGCCACCAGGCCGGCCCAGGGGTGGAAGTTGAACTGAAAACTGTAAAAGATGGCAGATAGTGATAAACTGAGGAGGTTGGTTCCACTGGAACAGATAGATCGATAGATCGCCCCCTTACAGCTGCTGCTTGTGAATTGAGTTTTTGCAAGATTTCAGGCTGTTTTTCGTCAACTTTTAACAGAGTTTCCAGTTTCTCACTGACTCAATCTGTGTGCCGCAACATCTCCTGCTTCACTGATGCTATTGGCCAGAAGACAAAACCAGGCTATAAGAGATGCATGATTTGTGAGTTTATCTTCTAACCCCAGGAATGACTTAATGTTTACGCTTTATGCAGTCATCCTGGCCACGAGTGACACCCCGGAGACAGAACCTATGCAAATTTTAGAATTTGAATGTAGGTTCAAACTCTGCATCTGCATTCCACTCTGGCTGTTGTTCAGATCTGTTTTTGAACCTGAAGAGAACAGCCTGGCCATGTAGTGCATTCCAGTAATGGCTGGTTCTCCAGTCGTTTTTTTCTAGTCATATCAAAAAGTGTACTTTAGTCAGTATTTCTCGATTACTCTGCATTTAGGTTTTCTGTAAATTAAGGTCTCTCCAGTTCCCATTTGAGTCCCAGGAACTGGAAAATATCCTACGTGGTTGCTGTGACTATTTTTGCTAATAAACCACATTCTTTTTTTGCTAAATTTAGTGGTTTGCGATGTTTAGGTATCCCGTTTACAGACAATGGAGTGTTTTCAGTTTCTGTCTGTGCCCTTTCACCTTAATTAATTGGTTCCCATTACAGGAGCCACGATTTGACCTTTGGCACTGTTTCTTCAGGACAAGAGCCATAATTTTGCGGTTGGGTTCTTTTGCTACATCGATTTTGAGGAATTGTTTTGATTATTTCAAGGTTCTCTGTAACTGGTATGTCAGAGACCTTTTGGACCATCAAAAAATTATAGATTTTTTTCGTCTCCTGGCAAGGGCAGACTGTTGTGAGCTTTAAATGGTAAGTCTTGTCATATTCTTTGCCCAACAACCACATTTAAAAGGGTAAACAGCCCGCCAGCTGTCCTCCCTCAGCACCGCAGCCGCTAGCCCGGGACCCCTAATCAGACTTGCTGCCCAAGCGGGTAGTGCTGCCGCTACGGAACTCCAGCAAGCGCTCCAGGTTCACAGCCCGCCAGCCGTCCTCCCTCAAGACAGCAGCAGCTAGCCCGGGACCCCTAATCAGACTTGCTGCCCAAGCGGGTAGCGCTGCCGCTATGGAACTCCGGTGGGTGCTCCAGGTTTACAGTCTGCCAGCCATCCTCCCTCAAGACCGCAGCAGCTAGCCCAGGACCCCTAATCAGACTTGCTGCCCAAGCGGGTAGCGCTGCTGCTATGGAACTCTGGTGGGCGCTCCAGGTTCACAGCCCACCAGCCGCCCTCCCTCAAGACCGCAGCAGCTAGCTCGGGACCCCTAATCAGACTTGCTGCCAAGCGGGTGCTACGGAACTCCAGCAGGTACTCCAGGTTCACAGCCCGCGAGCCGTCCTCCCTCAAGACCGCAGCAGCTAGCCGGGGGCCGCCAATCAGACTTTCTGCCGGCGGGTGGCGGCTGCACTTCTGGGAACTCCGGCGGTTGCTCCAGTTTCACAGCCCCAGTCGTCTCCTCCCTCAGACAGCAGCAGCTAGCCCGGGACCTCTAATCAGACTTGCTGCCCAAGTGGGTAGTGCTGCCGCTACGGAACTCTGGTGAGTGCTCGAGGTTCACAGCCCGCCAGCCATCCTCCCTCAAGACCGCAGCAACTAGCCCAGGACCCCTAATCAGACTTGCTGCCCAAGCGGGTATCGCTGCCACTACAGAACTGTGGCGAGCGCTCCAGGTTCATAGCCCGCCAGCGGTCCTCCCTCAAGGACCGCAGCAGCTAGCCCGGGACCCCTAATCTGGTATGATTGCCCTCCAAGGAGCCACGGCTTGGAAGCCGGAGGTTTGATTGACTCCACAAGACGGGAGCAGTCCAGTGACTGATCGCTTCCATCACTGCCTAGCCTGCCATTGAGGGGGTCTGGTTCCGGCGTTTTTTTCAACTGACTGCGCCTTTTCTACTCTGTGCCAGTTTGTACGCTGTGTAGTTTAATTGTACAGTTTAGCTATCTAGCATTTGTAAAAGCTTGTTAAAGTGTAGCCCTGTAACAGTTCCAAGGAATTATTGTTTTATCAATGCACACTCCTGATTTGTGGAATTTTAGCAAGTCCCCTAAAGTACCTCAGGGCATGTATTAATTGATTTAAGTACCACAGTGCAAGAGAAAAATACTTTATTTAGCGGAGTTAACTCCCTTCTCTGTGTCTCCCACACCTGTCCTATCTCCCCCCTCCCTGCTCTCGCTTCCTCTCTGCCCCTGGGTCCCAAATGTTCCTCTTGGTCCTAGCTCTCTGCTTACCCTGACCGCTCCTCTAACTGTCTGACACCATATTCTGTCTGTCTCTCTCTCTCTTTCTCTCTCTCTCTCTCTCTCTCCCTCACCATCCTCGGCTGCAGTAATTTGACATTTTTCTCTGCCTCCAGCTGAAACCCCCGCCCCCTCTTGCCTCTTGGCGTCCATTTTGCTGATCGCTTCTGTTAAACTAATTGTTTCCCTCCCCCTCTGCTCTGTTTCTCTGACGCCAGGTCCAGACAACTCCCCGGCTCGCTCTCGCTCAGCACTCACCTCGTCATTACCTGCCTCCTTCTAAAGTGCTGTACGCCCACTTCTCACCCCTTCCCCTAGCTTTTGTTTCCAGCCCCAGTACCTCCCATCAGTCTATCGGAGGTGCAAACCATGGCCACTAACTAACCTACATCTCTCCTCTCTCCCCCTCTCTTTCAGACTTGCTGCCCAAGCAGGTAGCGCTGCTGCTACAGAACTCCGGCAGGCGCTCTAGGTTCACAGCCCGCCAGCCGTCCTCCCTCAAGACTGCAGCAGCTAGCCCAGGACCCCAATCAGGTATGATTGCCCTCCAAGGAGCCACGGCTTGGAAGCCAGAGATTTGATTGTCCAGAGACTGATCACTTCCATCACTGCCTAGCCTGCCATTTTTTTCAACTGACTGCGCCTTTTCTATGCTGTGCCAATTTGTATGCTGTGTATTGTCCCAGCTCACCCACCCCGACCCTGGCCTCTATTAAATACTGCTCCTCCCCCCATCACTCCTCCCTTAAAAATGACCCCTCCCATACAGGGCCACCCTGATCTCCTTTAAAGGAGCAGCGCAGTCACTTACTCCATCCTTCCAGACATCCTCCTAGTTACTGCCACTTCACCTAGTTGATTCCCCCCCTGCTCATTGCCCTTCTCTACTGCAGCTTTAACTCCAATTTGCTGTACAAGGGCACACCCCCAACACCTAATCAGAAACTTAAAACCGCAGTAAGTTGTCATTCTAAAATGGGTCCACTAACCCTCATTATCCCTTACCTAGTTCTCGTGTTAGGCCCAACAATTCATGGACGGAGGACTTACACAATCGCTAGTCCTTGTTCCACCCTCCCTCACACACTCATACCCAGAGATACCCATACTGAGGTATGCCTTAGGCAAGACTACAGAATCCCACCAAAAATCCATGTACCCACAGCACCCAACAAAGTTCACATTGCTGCCCTCCTGTGCAGACGAACCTTTGTAGCTGACCCCAACTCACAAAAACCACATTGAGTAAAAGCTAAAAGATTTGGCAGGGTTCGGTGGGCCTGCATCCTAAGAAAACTGCTGCTACTATTTCTACTAATCACTGGGAACATTCACCCTAACCCAGGACCACTAGGTGCCAGGCCTCAACCTAGACTAGGGCATCTCAAAATTATCTCACTGAATATACACAGTCTCCTCAATAAACTACCTCAGTTCCAGGCCTGGGTGGCGTTAACACACCCAGATATTATTGCCCTTACTGAAACCTGGCTCTCACCTAAGGTCAGTAATGACTCAGTTACCTTAGATGGCTTTACGGTGTTCCGCCAGGACAGGCTGTCTAAGTGGGGTGGTGGCTGTGTGGTATACATGAAAAATGAGCTTAAAGCTCAACCACTGCCTAGCAGTTTTCAAAACAAAGAGGCACAAATTTTAACTCTAAAATTCACCTTGGGCAAACAACACAAAGTCCTATTACTATCCATGGTCTACATCCCTCCTGGTACATCCAAAACAGGAACCCAGCAAGTACTCAACAACCTGGAGCAGTACAACAGCAACTGGGAACACATCATTGTTGGTGATTTTAATACCAACTGGCTGTCTAATGACTCCCTCGCAGTCCACGATCAGGTGTCTGGACTCTACCTCACTCAGTATCACAAGCCACTAGGTTTAACTACAGAACAGACACAAGCATGCTAATCAACTGGCTACTTACTAGCTGCCCGGAGCATATCTCCGAGGTCACTGTACTTCCTGACACCCTTAGCGATCACTCACTGGTGATGTGCACTTGGTCAAATAAAGCCACCACTAGTGCCCCTAAGGTCTCACACAACTGCTGCCTGAGAGCTGTGCAGTTGGACTCACTCAGACAATATTTGCAGTTGGTAGATTGGTCACCCTTAGACAGAGCCGAGGACAGGAACCAAGCCCTCAACTTCTTCATCACAATCTTTACGAAGGCCTGTGATATCTTTGCCAATACAGAACCAGAAAAACACGTGGATCTACAGACCCCTGGCTCTCTGGCACCATTCTGTAGCACATGAGGGAAAGGGATAACCTATGGCATAGATCCAAATCCTCAGGTAGCGTGGTAGATCTTACTAAATACAAGGCTGCCAGAAACTTGTGTACCAAGCTAATCTGAGTAGCGAAGGCAAGCTAATACAATGACCTATTGAAAAGGAGCTGGAGCTGGGGTAAGGAGTTCTGGGACTCCATGAAAACGCTCACAGAAAAAGCCTCCAAAGCTCCGCCTGGTTTAATTGTCACCACTTCTGAGATACTCCATGAGCCAAGTGACATTGCTAATGCATTCAACTGTGCTTTCTCTGACCTAAGCATTGTTCTTCCTCGACTACCTGCCCCCCACCACCACCACTTATCAGAACAGCACTACCATCCCGCCACCCTCAACCCAAAGCATTGCCCCCCCCCTTCTACTTTAGACAGCTGACCAGAAACTACACCATCAAATATGTGAAACGTGTTCTTGGTAAGACAAGAATAGGGCGTGACCTTGTGGACATGAAGTTGGTTGCACTTACTTTAAACGAACTGGCTGACCCACTCACTAAAGTTTTCAATGCCTCGCTTAGGTCGGGTGTGTTCCCAGACAAGTGGAAGAAGGCTGTGGTCACTCCATCCTCAAAACAGGACATGCCACAAACTTAACAAACTACAGACCCATCTCTATACTACCCCTCTGTCCAAGGCTTTGGAATGGGTTGTCTCTGACCAGCTAACGGAATACCTTACACCAGCACAACCTACTTTGTCTCCAACAACATGGGTTCTGGAAAGATCATTACACCATTACTGCCCTCGTTGACTACACCACCCAGCTTTACAACACTTTCAATGAGGGCCAAGCCGTATGGTCGATCTTCATAGACCTCACAAAGGCATTTGATACTCTTTCCGGCTCTCTGTATATGACAGTGTCCTCTCGGACTGCCCCCTCAAAGGCCATGGTCCTCACCCTCCCCAGGTACCTGCTACATAGTTACACTAGAGCAGACCTATTATACTGCCTTGAGAATGTTTGTCTATTCTGTAATTAATTGCAAACCAATTTTCTTCAATGTATTATCTGAAACTACTGTGTATATTTATTCTGCTGTACCACACCTGTATCGTCCTCCTTGTCTCTCACTGTCACATGTTGTCTCCCCTCCCTGAGACGAGGTGCCTTTGTAAATGAGTCTCTGACTCAAAGGTTGTAAATTCCGATTTATAAACAAATAAATAAAAATAAAATAAAATACCATGATCCATCAGCTCCTATTGGAATACCTACCCCTCTTTTGGCCTGTCTATGGATACGGTCACCTGGTTTAAGAGCTACCTGTCTGACAAGTCACAACAAGTCAGAGTTGGAGACTCACTACCCAAACCCATGGCAGTGACTCTTGGAGTCTCTCAAGGCTCGATACTAGATCCGCTTCTGTTTTGCCTCTTCATTAACCACCTGCACTCAGCCTTTCGTGCACACATGGTGCTTTATGTGGCTGATGCTGTCATCTCCGTGACTGGGACAAACCTTCCCACTATCAACCAAGAGCTCGATGCTAACTTCCGCAGGCTCGAGGTGTGGTTCCATGACAACAAATTGTTGCTTAATTACAAGAAAACAAAGCGCATGCTCTGCATGCTTCCACAGAACAGGAAGAAATTCGGGCTACAACAAATTCAGAGCTCTAAAGGGGTTGAACTTCAGCAGGTCAACACCTTTAAATATCTTGGTATCCACCTGGACCGTGCCCTCTCATTCTCAGTACATGTCGACTATGTAGTCAAATCCACAAATGCAAAGCTAAGTGTTCTTTATCGACATCGTCACTATATACCACCTGAGGTGCTGAAGCTTGTAACCCAATGCTCATTGCTATCCTCCATTGACTATGGCCTCCTAATCTGTAGTGGAGGGAGTGACCCTGTCCTAAAAAGGGTAAAAAACCCCACTAAATAAAGCTTGTCAGCTAGTCTTCAGCGCTGCTCACTGGACACATACATGTGACCTCTACAAAGCTACTGGATGGCTACCCCTTCACCTCAGGGCCCAATACCAGGCCTGCCTTTTAGGAAAGAAAGCCTTACTAGGGCTTGCCCCTGTTTCTATCTCGTGTCTGTTTAAAATAGACCAGACAACTATTAGTACTCAGAGGTCCTCTAGGAGCTTGCTTGCTGTTCCTTTCAAGCGCACCTCATCTGCCCAAAGGTCACTGTCCTTCAGAGGACCTAAGTGGATAACCAACCTACCCCTGTCATCATCGAGTGTCAAAAGGTTGGCAATGTCAAAGCTGGTCTCCGTGCACATCTTGCTCTATCCTGCATGTGTGACTGCCCCTCCTAACCCAACCATACCACTGACACCTATCAACACTCCCTCTTCTTGTACACCCCAGGATTTATTTAACTCTAAAAATTGATTAGCGTTTTGCTCATAAAAGTGCTAAAACTTTGTGAAAATGCATAGCTCTTGCCTCACTGTGTTTAACAAACACGACACTTCTAGAAAACCTATATAAATGCTTTCTGTACAGTTAGTATTGTCCCAAGAAAAAAACTGCTGATCAATTATTTAAAACCCTGCACCCTCCTGTCCACCCCCACCTGTTTCTCCCCTATCCCTGTCCCATTTTTCTGCCACCCTCCTGTCCACCCTCACCCTTCTCCTCCTTTTACTTCTACTCCTCTATCATTTTTGACCCTCTGACTCCTTTGACAGTGCCTCCCCAGGTTGCAACTACTGCTGCTATTTTCCCATTTCCCTATTCTTGCTGCCTCCCCTACCCTGGCTCGGTCTCACTCCAACCCTGAGTGCCTACCTCACCCTACAGTCTTGTCCTATTAGTCTATTTTCTGAATGACGCAGAAATCTCCCTGAGATCTCTAAGCCTCCTGGAATCAAATGTGTATGCTCTGACTTTGAAAATAATCCTATGTATGTAACCAGTGTAACCCTGAACCTGTTGAATCTTTTTCTATGTAACTATTTTATATTCAACATATATATTTGTATTGTCCTTAAGTTACTGCTGTTAAAATGTCTGTCTTGTACCTGTCTGACCTGGAACCTTTTTAAATGAGTCCTTGGCTCAAAGGTATTTAATCACAAATTGAAAGAAAGAAAGAAAGAAATAAAGAAAGAAAGAAAGAAAGAAGCAGCACTGTGTGACAGCATCTTTACTTTAATATCTACTTGTTTGGTGGCTCATTATTGTGTGAAATTATATTTAGGGGTAATGTGACATACGAGGGGAGGAAGTTGCAGTTAACTGCTGCTAGACAATAATGTTGGGGAAATTCCAGGAAGAGGCGGGCTCCCATAGTTCCAGGGGACCACTGAGTAAAGCTACAGAAAGCACTTGCATGGCTTAAGCTAACACCAAACAGGGCACTACACTTGGGATAAGACAGAGATTTCGTCTGTCTATAGTTAAATATATAAAAAAAAAAAAAACTTAAAAAGAAAGTACTTGGAGCGAGTGGTCACATGACACCGGGGACTCAGTTCCAGGTCAGCGACTACAAAAGTGGATGCCCAGAACGAGCAGGGCGAGCGTGCAGCGTTACGCAGGGAGATGCTCACAGAGACTCGCGCATCTGTGCATGTCTTGTGTGGAAAAGGGCAACTCATTATATGTCTGAAGTAAACTGTATATGTAAGCACTGGGAGCAATAATGACAGTTTCGTTTATAGTAAAACTATCTAAACTATTTGAAACAGTTTCCAGTACTGTGAGATTATTGTTTTATTACAAAAGTAGGAGTTTGTCTCTTTAAAAAAGCATTTATCCAAAAAGTGGTAAAACATGAAGCATATAACCCCTCAGATTTCCTAGCTATTTTGTGTAGTGATGGCACGGTGTCAAAATGCTGTAACTGCTTGGTATAGTCAACTAATATATCTGATCTTAATCTTACCGACTACGTTTGCCCAAAATGTATTGAAATGGGATACCTATTAACTGAGGTAAAAGTACTAAAAGGACAGGTCAGAGAGAATACTCTAAACTTGGCAAACTCTGCACCAAAGCAGAAAAGAAAAAAAGACGGAATAAATAAAGACCTGGAAGCTTCTGATACTGAAGAAGAAAGAAATAATATGGGACAACCTAACACTGTAGAATGGACAATAGTAACAAAAAAATCCAACAAAAAGGGGAGAAGGGCATTAGGAAAGGAAAATATACAGTTAACTAGCAGATATGCACCTCTAAGTGTAAATGAGAAAGGTCAGGATGATACGTCTACAGAAAAAGTTCTTGTAATTGGGGACTCGCTCTGACAGTGTGATCTGTGGAAGTAATAAATTAAACAGAGAGATGAATTGTTTGCCTGGTGCAAGGGTAAAAGATGTCAGAAAAATACTACCTAAAGTAATGAACAAATATAACAAACAGACCATGGTAGTGCATGTAGGAATAAACAATGTTGGAAGGGATCACGAAAAGGACATTGTGGAGGACACAATGGAATTAAGTGAGGTTATAAAAAGTAAGGATCAAAATGCTGTGATCTCTGGAATTGTACCGGTATTAAAAGGACATGAGGAAAAAATACAATGCATAAATATTAGGCTGCAAAATAGATGTACCGGGGGCCATTCATCAATCCATGGGAGGCTTTGTTCAACAAAAGCACTTATATGCTCAAGACAGACTACACCTAAGCTGAACAGGTACTAAAACACTTGCTCAGCTGATGAATCACGAACTACCAACCTTGGGGGTATTCTAGAAGCTTGGCGCAAGTCACCCCAAACACAGTTGTGACATGGACCCTGTGCCCTATTCTAGAAGGGTCAGGTTCCTCGCGACTAAGTCCTGCGACATGCAACATGCGGAGGCTACGCCAAACGAAGGGCATACCCAAAGGGCATGTCGCAAGTTGCAGCCCCCCCCCCCAGCGAGCGCAAGTGCCCCCAAAGCCCTGCAGGGCAGCTGTGTCCCCAGCCCCTGATCCCCCATCCATAAATGCCACGCTGGGCAGCTGAGTCCCCCGATTCCTGAACAGTAATAGCTCCATAGGGCAACTCCGTCCCCGATCCATTCCCGACCCAAATTTAGTAGCATAAGCGGTAAAAAATAAACAACTCCGAGATCCCTGTTAGTGTAGTGGCCCCCACCACCCCCACCCAGCAGTGCCAGTCCACCCACACCTCCCACCCATTCCCAGCCGACACTGGCACAGCCCACCTCTCACCTCCACGGCCGGCACATGATCGCATCATTGTATGATGTGCTCAGAAATGAATGAGTATTCATTCATTTCTGAGTGTGTCTATACAGTAAGTGTGCTCTTCAGAACTCAGCCAGTGGCTGGCCGTGGTGTTGAGAGGAGGGCTGAGCCAGTCGCCGGCTGGGGATGGGTCGGTGGGGTGTGGGGTGTGTTGGCACTGCTGGGTGAGGGGGGTTGGGGGGGGCCACTAGACTGCCAGGGAGTATGGGGTGATAATTAAACGATTTACGGCACTGCAGGGACCTGTGCTCCGGGGTGGGAACCAGATCCTGGGAAGGGGGCAGAGCTGCCTTCAGGGCTTTTTTAGTATGGCAGTAGGTCTGTGTGGTGGCTGCCTGTGTTTGTCTGTGTCTGTAGCTTAGATCTTCCTGGACATAAGTCTCCACCACTCATTCACACTAGTGGGATTAGCGCCGGAGGCACTAAGACCCATCGGGAGCAAACTTTTTGCTGGAGGGTCGGCGCGAGAGACGGCGCCGCGAGACACGGCGCCGCGAGCAGCGGCTCGAGCGGTAATGACCATCTCGGCGACGACCCTCCAACCGCCTCAGTTCCTTTTTTCCCGCCGTCGAGTGCGCTTCAGTGACGACGTCGCTCGCCTGTCGGGAGTCAAACTTCAAACTAGCGCATAGTTTTCAGTTTGTTTTTTTGTAACTTTATCACGATAAGTAGTATCGCTTAATTTTATTCTATTTTCGTTAAATTTTTCTAATATTTAAATTTTACTTGAAGAAGTCTCGGCCTACTGGACGGAGTCGACCATGAGCAGGTCAGGTGACGGTAGGGAGACTTCGTATGAAAGCTGTTCAGTCAGCCGGGCTGGGTCCGGTCAGCCTCCTTCTCCTCAGCGGGTTCGACAATGGTCAGTCCAATGCCCGGGGAGGGGCGGTCCCCTCTGCCGCATACAAAATAAACGGTCGCATTCTCGGCACCGCCGCCTCGACCTTCTTCTTCGCCCACAGGTCAAAAAGAGAAGGCATCACCGAGAGTCGCCTCTGGTATGTCTGCGCTACGACGCCGTGGTTGTTGCTAGTTGCCTGTCTCCTTCTTCTGAGTCGCCAACTTCCGTAATCGCTGCCCTCGACATCGGAGCCCCTCCCCGCCTATAGGTAGGACTCCAGATGAGCAGTTTCATCAGTGGGCTTCTATGGGAGCAATGGGCTCGGAGGTTGGTTCTTCTGCCTGGCTCGGTTGCTCGAGCCTCGGCCCCTCCGGCATCAGGTAGGGCGGTTGATCTTCCTAGTCGCGTGGCGCCGGTGCCAGCGACTCGCGTTAGGTGTTTCCTCACATGGCTGCGGCGAGGGGCCTCACCGATGCGCTCCTTATCTCCTGTTTTTTTTCCTTCTAGCTTTCCAGGTTCCTGGGGCCTTCCGGCGCTTCCGCAGGGTCTGTTGGCTTGTTCGGCGCCTGCTGTGTCATGGGTCTTGCGGTGGCCGTCTGCAGCGCCTCTGGGTCTCGCGGGCGCCGCGGTGGTGCCGCTTGATAGGGCGGCGCTGTTTCACAGCGCCGTCACGGTGCCGATCGCGCATTTTCCGCGCGCCTGCGCGCATTGTCGTCGCCTGGGGGCGCTATGGGCCGCTGCGGTTCTTCGGGCGCGCCTGGCGCCTCGGTGCCGCTTCTTCAGCCTGCTTTGGTCGCCTCGGCGCCGCAGCCCTTGGGACTCTCCTTGTTTTTCTGCTATTTCCTCCTTCCTCATTTTCACTCCTTTCCTGTCCAAACAGTCCTTTCTGGACCATCAGGAGATGATGTTGAGCCTGACCCAGACCTTCGTGGTGGATGAAGTGGAGGAAACAGGATCTTTCTTGCTACAGAGCCTGTGGTCGAGGACCTGTCCTTTAAGTCTCTGTTGAAGAACCTGGATCCACTCTTTCTCTCCAGACTACAGACATCGATCCTGGGAAGATATTAAGACTCCAGTATCTTCATGCTTCGGAGATCCCCATTGATTTGACTCCTCCGATCCAGCTTTCCTTCGAGACGCTGTCTCAAATGGTATGGA
The DNA here is from genome assembly GCA_016271365.2 of Neoceratodus forsteri. Lineage (NCBI taxonomy): Eukaryota > Metazoa > Chordata > Ceratodontiformes > Ceratodontidae > Neoceratodus > Neoceratodus forsteri. The sequence goes on along the minus strand of CM057450.1, from coordinate 1,519,808,420 downwards.
ATAATCCTGCTCTTTATTCCCTCAGTGGCTAAATCCATTGATAAGAAGTATTCAGCCCCAAGGATCGCCCCATTTTGGCATCCCAAGCCTTTATGGATCCTATTGTAGTCCTGCAGAGAATGACAAGGTCGTTTTCCTCAAACTACTACAGCTCGCCTATTAACAAAGAGTCTCGTAAGATTGATACATTAGGTAAGAGAGTCTTTGCTGCCTCCACTGTACATGCATGTGACAGCCAGTTATCAAGGCTATTTTTCTCAGTATGGTATATCCTGTGGCACTTCTATGAAAAGAATGGTTGAAGCTCTTCCAGATTCGGATTCCAAGTCAGAGCTTCTTCTGACCGTTATTAGAGGTATTGAGTCTAATAACCAACAGGTCAAAGCCCATGGACGCTTCGACACTGCTTTCGCCCAGCAGCCTGGGATTTGTACTGGCGCCATTCCTGGCTGCATTTTGGCTTCATGAATGATGCTCAGCAGCAGGTGATGGCGCTTGCCTTTGATGGCTTTCTTTTGGCCCTCAGGTGGAGCAAGCCTTAGAGGCCACTCAGAAGACCAGATCGGCCATTGCTTGGCCAGATTCTCCGCCTGCCCTCTCGGGGCATGTGAACAGACGCCAGTTTCATAGTCGCTAGTCCTTTCCGAGGCAGAGGCAGGGAAGCTTCCATAAAAAGCCAACCTGCCCAACCTCAAAAGAAGACGCAGAAAGCGTAGGGGCCTAAAGCCCCAGCGCCACCTTATGAGTCGCTGGCCCAAGTTCCATCCTCTCGCCCGAGGTGGAACTTTCTCTCCGGTGGAGGTCGCCTGATGTACTTTCACAACCAGTGGAAGTCCATAACTTCGACAATGGGTCTCTTCGGATAATTCAGGGTTATTCTCTCACTCTTGGAACCCCCGAATTGTCTCCCAGACGACAACCCAGGTTGTCGACCTTCAGTCAGACCTCCTCACCACGGAGATCCAGGGCCTTCTGAACAACAGGGCACTAGAACTGGTGCCCCTCGATTCATGTAAACACAGGGTTCTACTTCCATTACTTTCTGGTTCCAAAGAAATCTGGGGGATGCGCCCATTCTAGACCCTCAGAGTTAAACAAATTCTCCCCAGGAGAAATTCAAGATGATTTCAGGTACCCTGTTACCTTTGCTGCATCAGCACGACTGGCTCTTCTCTGATATGCAGGATGCTTACCAGCATATCCTCGCCCACCCACCCACCGCAGTTCCTCAGGGTTTGTAGCTTTGGGTCAGCATTATCAGTTCAGAGTCCTGCCCTTTGTATCTCGCGCCGCGAGTTTTACAAAGTGTTGTGCAGTTCTCGGCAGGATCTCAGGAAAGTCGGACTCGAGTGTTTCCTTACCTGGACGATTGGTTTAGCAAGCCCTTCCGCCAAGGGACTTTGAAGCCGGCAAACGACTTCCTGCCTTCACGCCCATGGAGTTCTGCTGAATTTGAAAAATCTCAACTGCAACCTCCCAGAGGCTCCTTTCATAGGGACGCTTTAGACACCCTTCAGCTAAGGCTTTCCTTCCAGAGGACAGAAGACTCGACATCCTTCGAATGGCCTGCTACATCAGGGAGAACCAATCGGTTACAGCTCTCTCGATGCAACGCATGTTGGGTCTCATGCCCCTCGGTCTTCACTGTCCTCTCGGCTCGACTGCACATGAGAACCACCCAATGGATGCTCTCCACTCAGTGGTCCTCGACTCTCACCCCCAGTCTTATCCCATCAAGGTGACGGAGCCCTTCAAGGTCTCTCACCTGGTGGTCTCAAGAGAGCAATCTCCTGAAGGATTCCTCTTGCTCCCCGGATCATCAGATTCCATCACCACAGACGCATCGCTAATGGGATGGGGAGCTCACTGTCTCTCCCTCCACACTCAAGGTATATGGACTCAGTTCAAACTCATCTCCACATAAATGTCCTGGAGATGAGCGTGCCTATGCAATCTGAGCTCTGAAGGATGTCCTTTGTCACAAGAACATTCTCCTTCAAATGGACAACAAAGCAGTGATGTATTACATCAACAAGCAAGCGGTGTTCATTCTATCTCCCTTGCAGGGAAGCAATGAGGGTGTGGGAGTGGTGCTTGGAGCACAAGTCTTGATTCAAGCGGTTTATCTGCCAGGTATACAAAACGCACCTAGCAGATCACCTCAGCAGAACGGAGGCAGACCTCACTGAGTGGTCTCGATCCAGCCGTAGCTCAGTCCCTGTTCAAAGAGTGGGGACTCCAGACCTGACCTTTTGCATCCCCACCAACGCAAAACTGCTCTCTTCTGCTCCAGAAACCAGGGCCTGGCATTTTCTGTCAGGATGCGCTCAGGCTGTGGTGGACAAAACGCTTTTACGCCTTTCCACCGCTCTCTAATCCAAAGAGTACTCCTCAAGTTCGAGTCTCAGGGACCAAGATGATTCTCATTGCTCCTTCCTGGCCTCGGCAACTATGGTTTCTACTCAACAGTATGTTGGCAGCTCTCGAGACCACTTCCTTTGCAAATCGTCTTTGACTCAGGGTTCATTGGTCCATCCTCAACCTGAAATCACTTCACCTTCATGCTTGGCCCCTGAAGAGATAGAAGTGAATCGTTCAACGCCTCGAGAGTCTCAGACATCCTTCTGGCTGCTTGAAGCCAGCCAATTAAAACGACGCCCAAATGGAAACGTTTCTCTGGTGTGCAAAATCCTCTTGAATCCCTTTCCTGTCCTCCTGGCAAGGTTCTGGAGTATCTTTGGACCTGTCAAACTTAGGTCTTCAGTACTCCACAGTTCAAAGTTCACCTTAGTGCCATCTCAGGCTCCATGAGCCGGTTTTCCTTAACTCTGGCTCAGTTACCTATGGTGAAGAGATTTCAAGGGATTCTCCATACCAGACCCCTGTTAAGCATCCAGTTGCAGCCTGGGACATTAACCTGGTGCTGACATGCTCACTGGAAGCCTTTCAACCCTTAGCTACCTGTGAGCTAAAAATTTTACCTGGAAGTCTGTCTCCTGGTGCACTACCTCAGCCCGCAGGGTCTCTGAGATACATGCCCTGGTTACGGACCCTCCGTGATACTGTATTCCATAAAGACAAGGTAGTTCTCCGTGCTATCCTAAATTTCTTCCCAAGGCTGTGTCAGAATTCTCTAAACCAACCTCTGGTACTTCCCGCTATTTCGCTAATTTCCAAAATGAAGGGGAACGAGCTCTTCATTCCTTGATGTTAAGAGAGCCTTGCGGTTCTATTTAGATAGAACCAAGGATGTCTCGCAAGACTCAGCAACTGTTCGTTTCTTTCAGCGACACCCCTGGGTCAACCTGTCGCTATTAGATGCATCTCTTCATGGTTAGTGGCATGCCTCGCCATTGCTATTCCATGGCTCAAGTTAAATTAGAAGGTAGAGGTACCACTCTACTAGGGCGGGTCGCGCATCCCTAGCGGAAATTGCAATGTTCCAATTGCAATATATGCAACGCCGCTTACCTGGAGCTCAGTGCATACCTTCATACACTATGCACTGGATGTTCATGCTAGGCGACATCCGCATTCGCAGAACTATCCTTAATGGGCTTCTATCTTAGACGCTGAGCTCTGGCTCTGCCGCCCTTTGGGGGATTATCAGCTTGGTACTCTTCTCCATTAGTGAGAGTGAGTGGAGACTTATGTCCAGGAAGATAGGAAAATTACGTACTCACCGTAATTCTTGATCTTCTGGACGAGTCTCCACCACTCATTCACACGCCCACCCTCCATCCCCTGAGCTCACCGCTGTATTGGTCTTCAACCTCAAATCTTTAGGCCGTGAGGACTCTTTGCTGACCCTTCTTACATCGGGTCATACTGGACTATCTTATGTCCGCTTTTTAATGTTGGGTTTACTTTACGTTAGTTGCGCCTGCACCTCCTTGGTAATAAAGGTACTGAGGCGGTTGAGGGTCGTCACGAGATGGTCATTACCGCCGAGCCGCTGCTCACGAGCGCCAGGTCTCGCGGGCGCCATCTCTCTACCGACCTCCAGCAAAAAGTTTGTTCGATGGGTCTTAGTGCCCGGCGCTAATCCCACTAGTGTGAATGAGTGGTGGAGACTCGTCTCAAGAAGATCAAGAATTACGGTAGGTACTGTACTTTCCTTTTTGTGGATTTACATGGTTTTCTGGTTGGAGTAACTACACCATTCTTGCTCACTACATCCTTGAAAGTCTCCTGGACTGGATTTCTACAAAGCATCATTACCAGGTATCTGCATTTTTCATTTTAAAATCAACTTGTTGGAAGGTGTCCCAAGCAAAACATAAGTGAAGCAAGGAAGTCTGACAAATTCAGTGACACTGGGCCTTGCTTGAATCCACATTTTCATCTGACCTGACCCATGATCTGTAGTTGGGCTTTTCAAGACCTCTTTGAATGACAAAGACGCATACAGACAAAAGGATTTCACATCCTGCATATGTACAGGCAGAGTTCGTCCTTTCAGGAATTCTAATACATTCTATGACTGTGGACCTCAGCTGTTGATTATTTCTTTTAGCTTTGACTTAACCACCAGGTATCAAACATTTTGAATTGAAAGCAACTCTTAATGTATTTGTCTCTAAGGGCTATCTATCCAACAACCATTTTGAAGAATGCCCGCTAGGCATTCTTTCTGCCAAACTACTTATTCACCTGGCCCAGCGGCTCCTTATGCTAGCTGGAGATATTGAACCCAACCCTGGCCCTAAAGTTTGCACCTTACCCCCACAACGGCTGGCACAAGGGACTGGTGATAGCCCATATGAATATTCAAGCCTCACTAATCACCTGGCTGAGCTCGAACCTGACTAAACTGATTGCCCCTGACATATTATGCCCTCAGAAACTTGGCTGAAGCCTTCTGTACCTGATGCTTCATGTCTTATACCTGGGTATAATATTCTACGGAGAGACCGGTGGGTCGAGGGGGTGCATTATTTATAAAATCATCTGTCCTCAACATCCTACTCCTGCCCTGATTCCTCATACCATGTGAAATGCTGCATGCTACCCTGGCACTGGGTTCGAAACTGCTGCACATCAGATGTGTCACAACCCACCAACCAGTGGGCTGAGTGGTCTTCAGAACCTACTACAGTATGTCTCCAGAATACAAATCAAATGAGGCACTCCTGCTTGGGGACCTGAACCTCAACTGGCTGGGTCCACAGCACAATATTCTTGCATCTCTGATCCAGAAGTACAATCTCCATCAAATTATTACAGACTGTACCAGAGCTACGACATCACCAGGGTCACTACTTGACTGGATCCTCACTAATAGACCGACCATGTCTCAAGTGCTTCAGTGTTGGCTGTTCCACCACTGATCATTCTCACACTCTGTCACTGGCGCCCTGTCCACCACCTCCTCCTCAACCACGACTGATCACTTTTACGAACTGTGCTGCCCTGGATAAACAAGCCTTCCTATTGATATCTCCTGTATTGACTGGACTGACATTTTCACCACTACCTATGTTGATACTGCCTCAACTCATTTCTAACCAAGTTTGGTAATGTTCAAAAGAAGCACCTCCCAAAAGTCAAAAGGAAGTTGAGTCCAGCACTCTAGATGGCTGAAAAAGACCTGCACAAGTTAAAAGTCAGAGACAAGCAGTGGAGGAGATACAAACAGACTGGACTTCAGCTGATCTCATTCTGTATACAATACAGAAATGATTATAAAAGGTATCAGGCAGGCCAAAAGTAATACTGCCAAAACCCGCTGGTTAATTCCTCCCATGACCCTCGAAGTTTTAGTCACATTAAGTCCTTCTTAGGATCTGCTAAGATGTCACTCCCTCTGATATGGTTTCTACTTGGCCACACTGCAATGACTCTACCACACCATAGTAATGCATTTAATCAACAGTTTTCGACTTATCTGTCTACACAGCTCCTCTCAATCACAATCTCCTGCCTCACAACCTAACTTCTCAGCACCTGGCGAACCATCTAACCTACCTAACCCTTCTACTTCAGGGCAGTGTCTAGGCATCAAGTTCTCAAGCTGCTCAGAGCCCCTCTGACAACACCAGCACTGGTCTGCCATGGCTTGGAACCAAGGCTACTAAAATGGCTTCTACTACATCTCTGGCCCCTAGCAAGAATATTCACCCTCTCTGTCTCCAATGGCGTTGTCCCTGAAGTCTGAAAGCAGCAGAATCACTCCAGTATTTAAGAAAGGTAGCAAAATGACACATCTAACTACCGCCTATTGCTATTTTGTCTGTCCTGAACAAAATCCTGGAAAAAATAGTATCAACACAAATCACAGAATACATTGAGAACTTCAATCTGCTCAGTCCAGCCCAACATGGCTTTAGAAAGCATCACAGCACCATGACTGCACTTGTAAAAGTCTCTTCTGACATTGTCACAAACATGGATACAGGGAAGTTAACAGGCGCAGTCTTCATTGACTTAACCAAAACTTTCGACCTGGTTGATCATACATTACTACTCTACCCTCAGTACCTTGGGCTTCTCCTTCCAGCAACTACCTGGTTTAAAAGCTACCTCACCAACAGAACCCAGGCTGTGAAGTTTAATTCAGCGATTTCAGACAGTGCTGTCATCAACATTGGTGTCCCTCAGGGTCCATATTGGCCCTCTATTTTCATTATTCGTAAATAATCTCCCCAGAGATGGTAACCACTGGTCACTACTGCTGTATGCGGATGACCTGGTCGTTTATGCTCACTCTGACAACGTTCTGGAACTGAATGCTGCCTCACTGCTGATTTTCACTGGGACAACACTGGCTGAACTCTCAACGCCTTGTTTTAAACACAAACAAAACCAAAGTCATGCTATTTGGCTCCACTCACAAGCTCAGATCATGTCCTTCGACTATCTCCGCTCCTGACATTGATGGGAACCCACTAGAACCTGTCACTTCTTCCGCTACCTGGGCATCCACCTCGACCAAACCTTGACACACATCCAGGATACTTGCAGTCAGTCAATTGCGTGTTAGGGCTGCTTACAGAACCAACTACCTTACCCCTGCTGCTAAACTGGCAGTAGCTAGAGGTATACTGTTGCCAACCTCATACATATGGTTGTCCCATTCTGTCTTTTGGCCAATAAATCTGCACTGCATCTGTGGGACACTACTTTCAATAATGTTTGCAGGTATGCAACCAAAGCACCTCGACTGCAGCATCACCGCCAACTATATCAAGACCTTGGCTGACTCTCTCCTCCTCTACCAGACAATACTACCTGTACAATCTATCAGATACCATCATAAGGACATCCAAACCTGCTATCCTATCAGAACTCCTTAGACCAGCTATTCCACATCGGAACCTTAGATCTGCAGATCAGACCTTATTATCCATCCCTCTGTCGGACAAAAAGGGCATTGGCTCCTTCCATTATGCTGCTCCTCACCTGTGGAACCTGCTGCCTCAGGAACTAAGGGATGTCCCTACCATGCAACTTTTAAGGGCAAACTCAGGACTTTTCTTACTGCTTTGGACAAATGTGTTTGCTTTGATCCTACCTGATCCCTTGCTCTTAACCTGTTTTCCCACTTCCTTATTGCTAGCACTTGTGCCTTTCCCAATGGTTGTTTTATGTGGTGTTTACTATAATTGCTGCTTGAATCTGTTTGACTGTATGCCAAATATTAGCTTTTGCCATTTACAAGTTGTTGTTTACTTCCTGCCACCACTTGGCTTCCCCTTGATCCTTGTTCTCTCTCCCCACCTCTCAGCCTTCCTTCACTCAACTCCTGCTCCTCTCTTCCCCCACACCACATCTCCTGCACCTCCTTTCCCCTCTGCTTCCCCTTCCTTCTCTGCTTGCTTGCCTCGCCTTTCCTCCTGAGTCACCCCTGCCCGCTTGCTCGTCCCACCCTCCCAGCTGAGCATTGTTCCTATTA